>CM035595.1:60418049-60738845 GCA_020423425.1 Chrysopa pallens
ACGATTACAATACCCTGTGCGTTTATCTTTTGCGTCCATTAACAAGGTGCAAGTGCAAACACTTTACGTTTGTGGTGTGAATTTGCAGGAGTCATGTTTTTCACATGGCCAACTTTATGCTGCCTGTTCCAGAGTACACCCAGCCGTTTGTTTATTCATGGTGAAAATGGAAAAACAAAAAACATTGTTTTACCAAATGTTTTGCATTAAGCTTTAAAATAGATAGAAATTAATAAAATATTTTATTGTTTGAATAAATGAATTTGATGTTCCAATTAAATGTTTTTATTATTTCAATTATACGTAGCGAAGCACATACCGGGCCGCTAGTTATTATTAATATATCGTTTGCCCATGCTTTTTAAATGTATTTTAATTTATTGAAAGCTAGCCGTTAAGCGGGGAAAAGAAGGTGCAAACGTTTTTCAAGACAATGTTAATTAACTTGTTTTTTAAATGTTTAGTTAATTTTATATTAAGACTAAAATTAGATAAAAATAAAAATGTAGTTATTATAATTATAATTAATATGATTTGCGTAAAGTATTTATTCAACTAAAAGTATTAATTAATTATTAAAAATTATGGTATTTGTAGTGTCTAATTATTATTATATATATTGTTATCATAGTAAATATTCTTTGTGATTATTAAATAATCTTTATACCATTCAAATATTATACTATCAAGTTATTTTAATTAATTAATATTTATAATTACATTATACTATTTTCAAGAGCTGGCCTTGGTGGGTCGGTCAGTTCTATATCGCTACATCGCTAACTTTCATGTACGCAATTTTCAAGAATGTGGGCTCCTCTAATCGTTTCTACAAAAATTGTGCTGGCGGTGGTTTATTTAAAAAGGTATTCTGCTCCAATACTACTTATATAATAATACTAAGAATTGTTTTCTTGTTTAAAAATTTACAGGGATCAGGGACCCTGATATATTTTGTAAATTTCAAATGAAACCATACCCTACCCGATACCATTTGCAATTTTCAAACTGTAATGGCCTATTGGACTATTTCGTAATTTTTTTTTTTTAACTGGTAGCCATTCAAAAACCAGACTGTCTTTTCAGTTTATATGCTAAATAAATGTATTGTTACGAAGGTTGGTAATGGAATAAAAATTTGTTTAATATTTCTTGGGATTTGTTCGATTTTGAAAAGCCAAATGTTTTTGATATGAACTTTGATAATTATATTTGGAAATGAAATCGTTTCAATTACTCTTATCAATAAAAAATTAAAAAATATATATAAATTAAATTTTAATGTAATACATTTCTCATTTATAACATTATAAAATATAAAATGAAGAGTCTGTATTCGATTTTTGTTCGAGTTAATTTTTACAAGTATAAATTCAATAGTGATTATAGTTGCAACTTTTTTTCTGTAAGAAAATCCCTAAAAATGGGCCGATATCCATTCTGTTATTGTAACATCAAGATCATTCTGTAGCATTGAATGATTCTGTAGCATTGTAGCATTGTTTTGTATGATCTTCCAACAACAATAACAAAAACACAAATGTTCTCCAACCATAATTATAAATGATATGATATGTTTATGAACACTGGGAATATTAAGATTGTACTGTAAAATTATTCTATCCATCAAAAGAATATTACTCAAAACATACAAGTTCAAATATCATTAAAGACCTCAGTCTTGTATTATACCATCCTGGTTTAATAAATGTTTAGATATATATTTTTTTAAATACATTTTTAGCCTACGTGTTTTTTTGCGAGTTACTTCTATATTTAAATATTGTGTCTTGTTTACATCAAAATATTCTCAATTTTATTCTTTATTTTTCTCTACTAATTATACGTAAGCTCTATTGTAAACCTAAAAATTTTGTAAATTTTTGTTACTTTTTAAATATTTTTTTTAATTTATTATCTTATGTAAGAATTCTTTTAATTTTAATTTATTTATGTAATGTATAGTATAAATATTATGTATATTGATATGTATACTTTATTTGGTTAATGGCTATATGGCTGAATTAGCTGAAGCCAGTTTTAATAAATTAAAAAAAAAAAAAAAAATATTATGTCAAATAAATGCCTACCAAATTTGGTATGTTTTTATAACAGTATGATTTTAATTTTTTATTATATAAAATTTAAATATAAATTAAAGGCTTTTTATTAAAAATTTTTATAAAAATTTATTATTAACAAAATACTAATAAAATATTATATATAAAATAATAACATTAAAACATTTTTTTTAATGAACTAATAAACAAAGTTGTTACAATTTCTGGCTCGATTATACGATAAACGTGGCGCCTCGATTTTATGGATTTTGGTAAAACAAGCCAAAATTAGACGAAAATAAATAATACTGATTTTCGAGTTATCCATGGGTAGTTTAATCACAGGCTGAACGTAGGGGCCAAAAACCAACCCGACCCGTCCAAACTATACCCCATAAATATATGGGTAGTTTGATCACAGATTGAACGTAGTGGCCAAAAACCAACCCGACCCGTGCTAACTACACCCAATATATCTATGGGTTAATAACAGTCGAAAATGGCGTACATGTATTTTTAATAGTTATATTAAATATACAAATGTTGAGTTTTTTTAAACGAATTAAATTTCAGTTATTTATTTCAATCCGATGTGATATTAATTATAAGTTTGTGTTTGTGACGCGGAGTCAAGGCTGAAAGGTCACCGCGAGGATCAAGGAAAGAACCCCCTTGTGAGCATAGAGAGTTTATAAAATACTAATAAACCAATATTTTTTAATTTTTTTAGTTATACAAAAAGGTGTGAAATTACTAAAATAGAACAAAATGTAGAAATACGAGAAGAAAAAACGGCATCAAAAAATTCAATTGAATATTCAACAGAAATTAGGAATGTTAATGCAATTAAAAATTTTAAATGACAATAATTTGAAGATTATCCGGGTATTTTTTTTTTTGAAATAAATTTTTCTTCTATAAAAATGTAGAAATTAACATCCCCGGATTATAAAATAAAATAAAAAGTTTTTGGGTGTAATATTTGACAGAAGTATTAAATGGAGAGGAGAGCTTACATAGTTTCCTTATGTGCTATATTTAATAAACTTTGTTTTCCGATTAAATAAAGTTTTTTTTTTTTTTTTCTTTAAATTAATTTACATTCGGCAGAATTTTCGATTTAAACCAAATATTATATACACACACTTTTATCGCCGGTTATAATAAACGCATTCTCTATATTTCTAATTTCGATGTACTTGAAGGCTTCAATCACAGCAATGCCAAAAAAATGGAAAAGTTTTAATCATGTTTAAATTGGTTCGTGTGCAGTACATTATAGTGGTAAAATGCTGCTCCAACGTTTTAGTAGCCTAAGGGTTTTGAGGCAACAGTATAAATATATTGACATTTGAGTGGAGGTAATCGTTAAAAATTAGAATATAAAAAGGATTATTATCCTGCTTCTTCAAGCCGTAGCTGTAGTGGATGAAAGAGGGCAAAAATTTGGCTGAACATAGGAATGTAAAGTATGGCAAGGTTGGGGATTTATACACGGAAATATTATCAATGTTACCAAAAACAATGATAAGAAGAGGATAGGGCTTGTGTCACAAGAACCTAGAATTGGGATATTTAGGGAAAGTAAAGTCAATGAAGGACTGAAAGGAAGATTATTTCGGGAAAGTATTTTGAGAATGAATTTTCTTGCAAGGTATTGCCTCCGAATGTACGGAGGGACTAATGCCTCAACAAAAAAGACAGTTTAGACAGTTTTTTGAAAATTAATGACAGAATCGTGAAGTGGGATAAGCTGAATGTGACAAAATGATAACGGTGGATTTAGTGGATGAAAGTGGATGATTCAAGCTTTAATTCGAGCAAAGTGTCCTTTAATCGAATTAAAGCCCTTACGACATTTCTTCTAGATTCATCTAAATGCGAATATCATTGGCATATTGAAGAATTTTATTGAATGGGTACAATGTTTCGGATTCCAACGGTGTATAAATTAAACAGGAGGAGGTCAAGAACAGCGCTTTGTGGAAGATCCATGAAGATTGTTATGCGAATTCCAGTGCTATGGCGAAGAAGAGTGATTTGCTTATAGTGAAGAAGATTCACTATGTATTGCGTTAGTATTTTTGGTGCGTTGAGACACTCGAGCCGATTTGCAAGGAGGTCAATAAGAGCACACTCTTGATGTCAACAAAATCTGCAACAATATATTCGTTTTTGATGTTGCATTTAAATTCACCAGCGTAAAGCAAAGAATAATTGTCTTGAGTTTCCTTCGCTTTACGGAACCCAAATTAAAATAATGGAATGTTTTACAATGAATTACAATGCTTGCTCCACCTCTCCAATTGGATTTTTATAAGGTAATCAATAATCTTGGAAATGTTCGAAGTCGTGTTTACGAAGGGCATGGCGACATGGATAGATAGGTTTAAAGAATTTCTTCAGTCTAACGGAACCGCATTGCTTACAAAAAATTGATTAAGAGTTTGGATGCGAAAGTTTTTAGAAAAATTTGAATCATACTATAATGAATTTCATCGAATCCTGGATAAGAATCTTTAAGGCGACAAAGGCTTTAATTCAATTCTTGAATTGAAAAGGGAAAATCGAATATATAATTGGATTCTATAGGGAGTGGAGAAGAGGTATTAGGAGGTACAAAATTAAGTGACAGTTTGTCCATGAATTCTACTTGTCAATCCGTAGTTGATGGTCTGTGAGTAGAGATAGCACTCTTTTGATATATTTTAATATTTTTCCAAACTTCATTGATAAGAGTAGAGCATGAAAAAGACTCAAACAAATTTTTCCACGAGTTCTAAGCTGTGTTCCATGTTTAAACTACGTTGGAGTCACTTCATAGAAGCTTTTCGTCTTTGAGTAAGATTATTGCACTCTTCATTCCACCATGGAAGCAATATTAATAGCCAATTCCAGATAGGCGTTCTAAGAAGCTAGCGGATTAGTAAAAGGAGGGGAGCCTTAAGACGCTCGTTGGCTTTTTCAGAAAAAATATCCCAGTTAATCCCAATTATATCAGCTTTTTTAAAAGATCAAATTAATTGAAATAAAAAAATATATTACAATACATATATTACAATATGTTATTAACCGAATGCCATAATATTATTTCTAGATTATTTATTCAATGACATGAACTTATGTAATTATTATTATTATCTATAACATTTTGATTCTTCATAAATTAAGTTTTGTTAATTACATTGTGTACATGAAAACATGGAGTGATGTATAAATATTTATAAAAAATAAATAAAATAAAACGAATAAAATATAACATAGTTTATAGTGTTCAATTATTTTATGTGACATTCATTTATTAGAGATATTTTAACAAACCCAAAATCAATCCTATAGATCTACACTATGCACCTTAAATTCGGGGAGTTAATTCATACTGATGATGACTGCTTTGTAGTCGAAATATTTATGTGTTTATAAAATACAAAAAATTCGATCTAGGATATTGGGTCAAAAAATCGAAAAATTATTTTAAAAATTTTTTTCTTTTTTATAATATTCAAGTTAATTAAAAGATTTAGAAAGTTTAATTATATAGTTTAATTATTTTTTTACTGTTTTAGAGTTAAATTATAAAATTTGAATTTCATGAATTCAAACCACTAGGAATACTAGTTATAATAAATGAGCTTTTATAAATAACAATTTCTTATAGCTGTACGAACCACGTGTGTGCCTTTTTGTCGACTCTCAAAGAAGGTTTATGTGTTTCACACATATGTTTGTAAATTTCTATAAGCCACCTAGCTTCCAAATGGCTAGATGGATTTCATCAGTTACGGTATCGTTATATTTGTCTTAAAATCACAAGTGTCCTTAGATAGATATCTGAAAAAAAATCACGGAGTTTGGCGCGAAACATTAACACGTTTTAAAAAAAAAATAACCAAACTTATCGAAGGGTATGAAAATGATAGAAATTAAATTGAGAAATCTATATCTTGATTATTTTAAATATAAAGATACATATTTTTTGTCCTCGATTAATTCCGAAGCTACTGATACGATCATAATAACATTTTATTTCAAGTTGTGATTTGTTCCTGGTTAACTCATAGTTTTTATTCTGTTTTTTTTCTTTTTATATTTCAAAATTAACGATTTCCGTTCTTGCAATTTCCAATAAGCTGTGGATCGCCTTAATGCTCTTAATAAATTTTTTTAATGAATTTCCATGGTACAGTGATTATCATTACCCAAAGACTTGTATAAACAAATATTTTACTAAATTACTTATAATGAAACATTTACACATAATAATAACACATGTTAATAAAATTGTTTTAATTAATCTCCTGGATTGTAAAGAACGAAAAGTTCTTAATACCATCCTAAGCCGACATCAATATAAATAAAAATTTTACAACCTGCCACTTGAAGTATGTTACATATCTGATTATATAAACTCAAGTAACTAATCAAATGAACAATCACAGATTATAATAGTTTTGATTTATTATTACGTATATGAACAATTAGAATGGATTGAATGGTGTATTTGTGTATTTTTTTACATATAAAAGGATAACTGACTGACTGAAATACCAGCACAGAGTCGGAACTGCGCTTGGTATGGAAGCCTGAAATTTTACAAAGGGGTGAATTATGTAACGTAAGTTAGTACTAAAGGATTTTGGGAAATTCGTCCCCGAAGAGTATCTTTCAATGTATCTGCTCAAACCACTGAGTTAAAAGGTTTGAAGTTAAGACCAAAGAATCAATTTACAACATAGATGAGACTAAAGAAAGGTTTTTTGAAATTCAACTTCTAATGGGGGAAGAAAGATTTCAATTTTTATTTTTTTTTTTTTATCATGATACACCCAAAATTGCTAAGTAAAAAATATTGATATTTGGAACAGCGCATCTTCTTATAACGTAGGTGAGGATAATGAAATGACTTTTTTTAACTCAACTAATTTTGTACACAACACATATTATTTATTAGTACCTGAAATATAATCTGACTAGGCGAAATGAAGATCAGAAGTTCGAGATCTTTTATATGAATTGTTGAAATGAAGTTCACGAAATACTAAATATCTAGTTAGTAAATTCAATTATTTAGCTGTTTTTTTAGACAAGAATGAAAATAAAAAAGTTCTTCAAAAAATATTTAAAAATTTCCATTATAATTCGTAGTTAAAATCCAAGCAACTTTTGAATTTGACAAATTGTCCTAATAGGTTCATTTTTGCAATTAATGATCTAGTTTTCTATAAACTAGATTATAAGTAGAAATTCTATCGTATAAACAGAATTCGAATTCGTAATAATAAACATATAAGTTTCCATGTAAAAAAATTAAAGTGGATCCTCAACCAACCCATCAATATAAAAATAAGTGTTCACTTGATATTAATCGAGCTCCCTCAAATTAATATTATATTTCACACACGCAAACACACACACACACACACACACAACCTGCGGCAGGGGAGAAACTGCTACCAGGCGTGTCTCCCCGTAGCGGATGTATACTTGTATCTTTGCCGAAGATACGGGCTACGGCTGATGTGAGCTTGCTCTGCTGATGTGTATGTTGCGGTAGTGGATCAGGAGCCAGTGACTTCGGGCCTTGATCAGGAAGTACGCAGTGAGTGTATGATATCGGAATCTTTACCGCCCCGAGCGAGCCCAGTCCGTCCGTGTATTCCGGAACTGGGTAAGTGTCGACTAGGCCTCAGAGTACTGGGTTAGGAGTACTATCTCCGAGGGTACACCCGTTCCTAGTTAAGTCAACCCGCTCCTCTCCGTACGATGCACTGGTAAAACCAAAACATGGAAAATAGTAAGGAAATAAACTAAAGTATTGATAGGTCCCATGACCAACAAGTTGCAATAACTGAAATTAAGCGTAGGGAAGCCCTAGAGCGCCACGAAGAGCTAACCAATGGATTGCATAAGCTCGTTCAGTCGAAACTCAACATCCACAGGGATATAAAGACCAGAACGACCGGTGTTCTTAACGCCCTTCGAAGGTTCAAAACACTGGATGAGGAATGGCAGTCATCGCGACGACCACTTCTCGCGTTACATCAGAGAAAAGCAGTCCAATTTCTGTTGAAATTGACGAAGCAATGGACACTGGAGTCGAAGGTGACTCGTCGAGGAAGTAGAGAAACACCCATGGGGCAGACCAAGGTGGTTATGACCCACCTGACAAGCCAGCCAATGCCGTCACTTACGTGCTCGCAGCTCCTTCAGAAGATTATCTCCACGCTGTTTCCTCTACAGCATGAAATCACATATCAGCTAGAACAGCCTGAATCAGAAAACATTCCAACAATCACCCAAGATGAACTAATGGAGGCATGCAACCGAATAGGGAATATTAAGGCACCAGGATTGGATGGAATCCCAAATATTGCTTTAAAAACACCTATTAAGGTAGTGCCAGCGTTATTCATAGAGAGCTATGCCTCAAAGAGGGGATCTTGCCTAAAAGGTGGAAACAGCAAAGGCTGGTACTACAAGGGAAAGAAGCCACCGGATGAGCCATCATCTTACCGCCCACTCTGATTGTTGGACACGTTGGGTAAGATACTGGAGCGAATAATTCGTCAGAGAATGGAAGCAGTGGTCGATGCACGCCTGGCAGACAATTAGTACGGATTCCGGAAAGGAAGATCAACAGTTGATGCAATCGACTTGTTTGTAAGTATAGCTAAGGATGCAATCGCCGGCACTAGATGGAAGGGTGGCAAGAAGAAATATTGCTTAGTGGCTACTGTGGACATTAAGAACGCTTTCAACCTCGCCAATTGGGACTTCATCATGCAAGTCCTTGAAGAAATGAACGTGCCAGAATACCTCCGCAAAATGGTAGGTAGCTATTTCACGGACAGGGTCCTTAAATTCAATACGAAAAACGGCACAGAGCAGTACAAAATCACTAGAGGCGTACCTCAAGGTTCAGCCTTTACTGTGGAACATCATGTACGGAGGCCTCTTCAGAATAGCATTGTCATCGGAAGTTAAACTTGTTGCATATGCTGATGATGTAGCAGAAGTGATCGTCGCGAAACATCTCGAAGACTTAAATCTGGCTTTCGACATCACGATTGGAAGAATTATCATGTGGATGAATACGGTGAACTTGCAACTGGCTAAACATAAAACCGAAGTAGTGCTATTCACCAGCAGGAAGAAAATTGAATCTATCAAGTTAAACGTTGGAGACCACGAAATAGAATTACAACCATTTATACATTATTTGGGAGGGATGCTTGATGACAGAATCACCTTGTAACAGCAGGTGGAACACGTCGAAGCCAGGGCGTCGGTGGTGAGGGCAAGTCTAGCAAGATTGATGCCTAATGTTGGAGGCCCAAATCAGAGTAGACGCCTACTCCTATCTGTAGTCACATCAGTGCTCACATATGGCATATCTATTTGGGTCGATGCACTTGATTTACAGGAATCATGAAGAAAAATTGGTCCTATCTATCGAAAAAGCGCCCTACGAGTAGCTAGCATCTTCCGCACAATATCAGAGGAAGCAGTTGTTGTCATTTCCGGAATGATAAGTTCTAGCAGAGGAAAGACGGGCCCTCTACCAACGAAGAAGGCAAACACTGTGCTCTGAAGAACATAGAATGGAAGAACGGCAGAACAGCATAGGCCGATGGCAACTGCAATGGGATGCCGCAGAGAAGGGTAGGTGGACGCACCACCTCATACCTCGGATCGACACTTGGCTTACACCGCTTTAAGCACGAAGATTCTCCTTGGAAAGGATCCTGAACCAGAAAATGCAACCAGATTCACTAGTTGAATCAATGGTATCATCAGAGACTGCCTGAAACGTTACTAACACGTTTGTAACAGAATTCCTCACAGACTTGCGTTCCATCGAATGAGCAAGATCAAATTGCACATGATAGAAGGAAGGAAGATAACACCTTAGCCACCAGAAGGAACAGCAATAGTTATATCCTCCCCCCACGAAGTGATGCCTGACGACGGTTTCGGTGAGGGATAAGATGACAGAAAAAAAGGGGTTTAGGGTTAAGTGAATATGGGCGTTAGCGTTGAATTTTAGATGACGCTGCATCGAGTCTACACATATCCAGGCGGAATCCGTAAAAAGGATTCCCCCCTCTTAAAAAAAACACACATAACCTTACTATACTATCTAGTAGACATTAGGACAACCCCCACATTTAAAATTTCTATGTATTAGAACAAAATAATCATATTAATGTTTTGAATGGATATATATATATATATATATATATATATATATATATATATATATATATATATATATATATATATATATATATATATATATATATATATATATATATATATATATATCAATATCAATAGAAGAAAAAAAATACTATAATAATGATGCAAAATATGAATATGAAACCATAATAATAGCAACTTGAAAAATCAGTGAGTAACAAAAATAAAAATTGAAATAGATAATAAAAATAGTCACAACATCTCAGTGAAATCACAAATTACAATAGTAATAACAATAATAAAAAGAAAATAGGAAATATAACAATAGTAACAACAATAATAAGAATAACAGCAATAATAACAATAATAGTATTAAAAATCACGCAATGATAATATAAGTAAGAAAGTGTTGAATAAAACACATGTAACACTTTAATTCGAAAAATTATAAGAGCATCACTCAATTAAGAGAATCGACCTTGTGCACAAAATTGTCTTTATAAAATGCAATAATTTTCTAAGTTGGCCTACGTTGGAAACAATATTCTACATATTGAAATTGTACGAACATTCGCATCCCCTTCATCTAAAAATTGCCTCCGTATAAAACTATATGCTTTACAAAGTAAAAGTAAATGCTTCAGATCCTCCCGTTAGCCCGAATTACATAGCGTTCAAATTGAGGCAGAGTTAATTGTGTAAACAATACTGTTGACTACTAATCTTAGCACATTTCTACCACAATTCCTGTACAAACACGTTTATCTCAAGATTATGGTAAATGTACTATAAAATCAGCACTGTGCTCTTATTATATCTTTTCACCAAAGACTATCACGGTAGGATACCAATACAGATTTTATGTCGAGGTTGTCCATATTACCCAGAATTATTTAGTTGTATTGGGAATAGTAGCTAAAATTTTAGTCAATTGACAAACCCAGTTGTACTTGTCATTTAGACTTGGTGAGCAAGAAACCAGATTCATCAGTCTATTATACCATATTTTTGGCAGTCTTTGGTCATTTAGTTTCAATATCCACTTCAAAATTAGTTGAAGTCAGCTATAACTGCTCCTTATAAAGTCAGCCATAACTGCATATCTTCCCCTTCCCAACATATTCAAATTATTACGCTCAATTTCCACTTTAAGTTATTTTATATTTTTACGTTGCAATGGTAAAGTGTATTCCTTTGTAAGTCTCTTTTTTCTAAATCTTATGGCTATGGTTGTCACATTTTTTATTCTATGTATGATGCAGTTTTTTTACTGAATTTTTATACCAATTGATTCTTTTTTTAAATTAATGAAAAACACTTTAATGAATATATAATTAAAACTTTATTGTGGATTAAGACTCCAAGCAACTTGGTTTCGAGATATAAAATACTTCGTTTGTGGTTAGGAAATAGTCAAAGATTTAATTATAATTGTTATACTTAAGATAATAAGTGTTTGTTTACACAAAAAATATTTATAATTGATTATTGTTGGGTTCCTCTCTACTTAATAAATATACTTTAAATATATAAACTTAATATATACTAAAATATATATTTAAAAATTAATTAATTAATTAATAATGATCTTTATTCTATAAAATATACATCTATACAATAATGTATCTATTGATGGGTATAGGCGTCAACAGCCGACTTTCGAAGGGAAGTATTCTGATAATTACTTAACGACAAATGGGAAACCTGTAATTTGACTTACCCAGACCAATGGAAATTAAAATAACAATACCTAATAAATAATTATAAAATTATAAAATTAGTATAAAAATGAGAATACTTACAAATGTAAATGTACAAAAGATCTAAATTTAAAAAAATTTAGTTAAATTATATATTATAGAAAAAAATGATTATGTTAGAATTTTGACTTTTTTTGTTTCAATTCCTCTTAAAAAACACTTATATAATTTATATTTGTACTGTTAATATTTTATTGTAGAGGTAAAATATTAATATAATAAATAATAAATGGCTAACCTTAAATTTCTTATTTCTATCATATTAAATACATTAAAAAATCAAATGCTCTGTTTATGTAATTTTTATAAATATTAGAATATTTAACATTCAATTTTGTATTACACGGTGTCCCGCAATTAACATTATACAATGTATTTATTATTGGTTGGTGTGTTGACTAGAAAAAATTGACGTAAAATTAAACAACTAGGCTGTTGGTTTTCAAGAAAATATGAAATAAGATTGTTGTTTAAGAATGATCAATCAACAGAGTTAAATTTGAAAATCAAAATTTACCACCATTAATTTGGATTAAATTTGCGACATCTAAATTGTAGATCGCACCAACAGCTGCGCCATGAAGAACTGTCAGAGGTAAATCCTTTAGTTTACGTTCGGTAGTGATAATCCACGAAATAGAAATTAAAATTTGTATTGTGTGTTTTACATTAAAACACAAAACACAAGTTAAAAATAAAATTATATACAGATTATGTTTCAATAACGTCGGAATATTTGGATGAATGATCGCCGAAATTGGAACTAGAAATTTACCCAATGACAAAATAAAATTAAAAGAGTCCTCTAAACTAGGTAAAATAAAACCAATATAAAATATTGACAAAATTATAACTTAAATTGAATTTGAATTTCGAAATTAATAAGAAAATAATCTTTGCGATAATCCACGACTATATTGACAGTTTTACAATAGTTTTAAATTTAATCATTTAAACGAAATGAATGAAATCTAGTTTGGAACATACAATTCAAAATTAAATTATAAACAATTCAATGGACTTAATTTAGAACAAATAATTTTGAAAATTTTAAAATTTATAAACAACTAAATGGATTTGTTTTAGTAAAAAATAATTTTAAAATTATTAGTTGGTTTCACATACAACAGTGTCCAAAATTTTAAACACGAGGCTGGAAATTTTAGAATATGAGACGCAAGCGCTTTGTAATTAAACGAAACAAATTCTTTTGAATTTTGTCTACGATTTGTTCTAAGTTTGTGGAACTGAAACACGCGGCTTTGCTTGAATATACAGAAAATAATTGTAACGAAAGTGTATTGAAAATCGTGCATCGATAAATTAACTGAAAAGAAAATTTAGAATTTAATTAAAGTTGTTTATAGCATCAAGTTTCGCTATGCAACGAATTAAATTCATGCTTCACAAAATTGGATTAATGCTTTAAAAAATTATGAAATCTAAATCATGAACACACCTTAGTTGTTTATATATGAACTGTGATAGAAACAAATTAAAACATGAATGGATTGGTAAAACAAAAGAAAAATAAATAACTGTCGTTATATTCATGCAAAATATCAAACATTAAAAATAAAAATTGATTTATTAAATTTAATACATCGCCAAATAAGTAATTATAAGTTTAAACAAATATGTTTTTAAGGTTATGATGTAATTATACCCAGTATAACCCATGTCTGACTCCTTTAAAATCGACAACGAATTTTTTTTTACGATTCATAAAAAAAAAAACAACTTTAGCTTAAAAACAACTTATCTGAGAGTACACTGAGATAATGAACGATGTGTTTAATGATAATAAGTGATATCTGTAATGCATTGGTTGCAAAATGAAAAGGGGTTTAAAACAATGATTACTATTTGTTTTTTTAATTTTAATAAACGCGACACATTATTTGATATTATATTGATAAATTAAGGAAGTACGAGCACCAAGGCAACTTTTGATAAAAGGCTTGATTTTTTTTTAAATACAAAGTTTAAATATGTCTAAACAAATTCCAAAAATTTGAAGGAGATTGCCCGATCATTTAAATAAATAATTTAAAGTTGAGCAATTTAACATTGGTCTTATGGGGTAACCTTCAAACATTGATACATTTCTGTATTTTTCTCGTAAAACTGTCGGTGAATATTTTTAAAAAACTTATGGATGAAAGTAAATATATTAGTGATAAATTTAATTCAAAAACATTTACACTTGCCCGACTAATTAAAGTGTATTAATTAAAAGAAAAATAAATGCCGCCACTAGCCAATGTTAAATGTATATCTATATATTGAAAAAAATCATATGGTTACTGCGTTCCCCTTACCGCGCTAGAGTCGATACCTATCCCCACACCGCCTGGCGCTCGTACTTCCTTAAGAAAATTATTTGAATGCTTATTAATGCTGATAATTAATGCGTCGCAGTAGGTATGTGTATAAAAGATGATTAACCGTGAAATTATTATATTAAATTAAAATTATCAATCGAAATTTCAACGCCTGGTGAATATTATCAATCATGGTATTTTAAATACCAAAAACTAATTTGAAAAACTGACCTTTAAATTAGTATCTCTGATTTCATATTAATTAATATTTACTTCGTCAGTTGTATCCATTATGTTTACAAGTTGTTTTATTAATTACACTTTTCGATTTTACAATAAAAATTTTGGATATATTTTAATCAATTGAAAAATTATATCAGTTTGGCAAATGGATAATATAAATTTATTTAATTATAAACAATACTACTAATCACAGCTTCCAAGATTTCTTTTTTTTTTTTTTTTTTGAAGCG
The DNA here is from genome assembly GCA_020423425.1 of Chrysopa pallens. Taxonomy (NCBI): domain Eukaryota; kingdom Metazoa; phylum Arthropoda; class Insecta; order Neuroptera; family Chrysopidae; genus Chrysopa; species Chrysopa pallens. The sequence continues at coordinate 60,432,866 of CM035595.1, forward strand.
TATTATAGGTATTTATTTTGATTATCATTCTTGATAATAGCTCAGCATTTTACAATTTAACTGCCACTTTCTCATCTTCCCCATATTTGCTTTTTGTACCAACAAATTAAAAATAAAAAATGAATTTAAACAGTTGAAAATAACAACTAACAGAGCCAATTGTTTAAAAACCATTCATACCATTATTTGAACTTTGATATTCATTCATAAAATACTATAAACATTCAGACTATACACTTATATATACATTTATAATAATGATATACTTAAAATTGAGGCTAACCTAACAAAAAAATTTTCATACAATAATTTGTGTTTGAAATTTTCTTCTATTTTTTATAATTTAAAAGTTGGATAAAGGGTTCTTTCAAGAAAGTTTAACGTTTTATATTTAGAATCCGTTATTAATCCGTGATGACGGACAGACGGACAATCGGAAATGGACTAATTAGGTGTTTCTATCAACACCTATACCAAAAGTTTGTTTCTGTGGACAATATTAGGTATCGTTACAAAATTTAGACTAAAATTAACATACTCTGGCATATTATGTATGTCGAGTATAAAAAATACAATTTAATGTTACGAATTAAAGATAGTTGGCAGCACATTCTAAACTAATCATATGATAATCATATAACGTTTAAATAAAATGTGTATTTTACCTCCATGTATTTATTAACTATGGTATTAATATTATAGATGGATTTACATATTTTAAAACAAACATTCTGAATTATTAACATTTAAATAAATATAAAATAATTAATATGCTAATTTTACTTAAATTATATATAAATTTATTATACTAGTAGAAGAAAAAGGATCTTTTTGCGATAATAGTACCAATATTTAGTGATTTATTGTTTAATTTATAAATATCATAAAAAATATTTTGATATGTACTTGTCGTACATGCAGTCTTGTATAAATAGCTACTTTTGAATTTATGTTGTGGCTACATGACTACCAAAGCATTGGTTAGCAATTGTGCGCATGCCTAGATGACATGGTACAAGCAACATAAAAGTCAAGTCAGTCAGTCGATATATTTGATGAGATATACTTGAGTGTAATACAACGCACATGTTGATTAAAAATACTATGTAATAAAAATTGATATTTGCATTAATAAATATAATTTAATAAATGTGTAGTTAATTTCATTAACGCAACGTAACCCACAATGTACATGAAACAATTTATGTACATGAAACCCGACGCTTTGTTTTAGAGTCGACGCTTTGGATGGTGGTGCCATCTGACCTTATGTTTTTGACTTATTTTTATTGTAAAGGTCAGGTTCCACTACACATCTATATAAATTTTATGAACACCATGTAGAATTTGCATAAGCGATATCCACAGCTGTTATTAACATAAATGGCTGTGATTACAACAAGCTGTTGATTTAAGTTACATGTAAATTACATTCGTCCAAATAACAAAAAAAAACTTACACAAATATTTTGAGATTTGGTATTCACAATATTGGCATGAAAATCTTTGTCGAAGAGTTTTGTTGAATACAAATTTCTGAGGTAAATAATAAAATTTGATTTTATATATTAAAATGTATTTTGAGAAAAACTCTTCGATATGTACTCCGTTTTCATGTAGTACCAAATTTCAAAATATTTTATATTATATCATTAGAACTGAAGAAATTTGGGTACCAAACTATCACAACACTTGGAGAAAGAAACGCCTTATAAGAATTGGATAATGACAAAAAATAGATGTAACTAAATGCTTGCTTCTTCATCTGAACACTAATAGGTACCTATTATTCAAATAAGAAAATTATGCAAATTGGCTGAATAGAACGGTTGGGAATAGAATTGGCTGAATTTCCATAAATTTTTTTATATATAGATTCAATTATTACGTGAAAAAAGTTTAAATACGTGTACAACGTTAGTTGATCAATGTCCAGTTCAAATTATTTGATCAAATTATGAAAAACAACTTACACTGGGGCAGTTAGGACTTATTTCAATATAAAATGGCTAAAACTTGCTACGTGCCGTTACTATCTATCCGCTATATCCACTATTACTGTAAGGAATAACTACGTAAATTAAATCATTTTGAATCTTAAATTCTATAAAATTGTGGCATTTTCCAAACAGACCTGAAAAGGTGATGAGTGTGTGTTGTGCTATCAACAGTCTTCAATTTGAGTGTTTAAGAGCTCAAATGATTATATTGAGTCACTGAGTGTTCTTAGGCCAAATTTTGTAATACGAATTTCTTATAGGGCGTTTCATTCTCCAAGAGTTGTGATATTTTTGTATCCATTAGTTTTGGTCAAGGACACTCAGTGACTCAAAACCTTCTATTTGAACTATTTATCGCTCAAATTGGATGAAATGAAGTTGAAAAAGGTGCGGATCTTCAATTGAAAATAGAGTATTCGTCGAAAAATACTCAATGACTCAAGACCTTACATTTAAGCTATTAAACATTCAAATTGAAGGAGACGGAGGAGATCAAGGCGTGGATTAATAACTTTTCATAAGTTTTTGATAGATTAAAACTGTTCAGCAAATAAGCATTAGCCGGAAAACTCATTAATATTATAAATGCGAAAGTTTGTTTGTATGTATGGATGTTTGTTAATTTTTCAGGAAAAAACTATTGAATAGATTTCAATGAAATTTTACAATAATGTAACTTATACATCAGAATAACACATAGACTATAATTTATAAAGATATTGGGTGAAATGTCCAAAGTATACTGATTACAAAATTACAAATTAGTCCTTATCAAACTAGCTACACGAGGTGCTAATGTTACGCAGCCTCAGTCACGGGTATCATCTAGTTATACATTAGCTTATATATCGTAACTTAATTACTAATCTCAGCTGATCAACTAATTTAAGCAACGTCCGCTTGCTTTTGTTGAAAAGAATATATACCTACTCTAGTCACCTTAGTAGTTAAACAGTTACTCGAAACAGATAAAAAATATACAATTTATCTCTGAATTTGTTATACGTAGTGACATCTGGCAGAAAAGTTTTAGCATACAAATGGAATTTCCGAAACCCGAATATTGTCAATAATGAAACTTTTTAAGCACTACAGATCATTACTACAAATATACTTTTATTTTTTAACAACTTAAAAAGGAGGAGTATTACATGTTTTTTTAATAAATCATTTAGTACCTACCTAAATGTTGTTTTATCACAAATGTTATACAAAAGATACTTAAGTGAAATATTTTCAATGACATTATCAGGATTACAAAATTGAAAATTAAAAATATGGCTACAAAATTGAAAATTAAAAATATATTTAAAAAAAATTCATTTTATTTAAATTTTAATTAAGTTCTTACAAAATAATTAAATAAATAAGCGTAATAATATTAATTGATGTATTTAGCTAATAATACAACGGATATAATACTATCGAAATGGGGCGACAGTTCGTGGTATAATTGTTCGTCAACAAAAAACTCCACTTAACAACATAATATTAATATTAACAAAAACTTCAAACAGGTTTTCGCCTGATAACCTCAAATCTCATGAATCATAAATCTTTCTGAAGGTATTTACCGTACTTCTTCCAGCTGTATACTGTCTTATTAGCAACATCCACGTTGACATTTAGTATTTATTTCCGTATATATTTTTAGCTATTCACATTCATTGATACAAAATTTTGATTAATAAATTACAATTTAACACAAAATTATGGGCAAGTTCAGTATGGCATTATTTTTCAATAAAATATAATTTTATTTACTATTAACAAATTTATTCTTGTCCAAGTTTTTAATAATTTTCACCGAAACGGTGTAAAGGCAATACGAGCACATAGTCATTGTGTGAGCTTTCATTATGAATTTTGGAACTCTACTCTAATAGACAATATTGATAATTTTTCTCATCTATTGCACACTGCTAAATAAGAGTTCTGTTAGTTAAGATTAATGAAATTAAGCTAAATTTGCGAGGTTTTTGATATAAAAATAGCACACACAGTTTTTAGTCTAAAATATTGGATATGTCAAGTTAAAAACTATTCCATCTTAATTAATAATCAAATTCATGTCAAAATGTTTTATCAAAATGATATTCTTATTTCTCTTCTCTTCGTTTGATTGGACCTCATAAAATCACTGTTTCATATTTAATTCTACTATAAAAATTATTTAAATTTTACAATTTATTGTGTAAGTAGATTTTTACAGATTCAAAGAAGACGTTTATCCAGTTTATTGATATTCCAATAAATAAAAAATATGGGATAACAGTTGAGAGAGAATTAATAATAAAAAAAAAACACAATTTTGCTAATTTGCTTCCAGTGGAATAAGAACCAAAACCAAAAAGAATACATTTGTTATAAAAACAATCTTTCTTTCATCTATAATGCAATCAATTGCACACATTGTATTTTTTCAATTTTATATAATAAACAAATTAAAAAATATTTAGGCAAATGTTATGAAATTAGCATGCAAATCTTGACATGAGTACGTTGGGCTTGTCTTTTTCTCGAAAAAGTTTCATAAGATAATGTACATTTTTGTTACTAATTATTTTAGAAATGCTTTTTGTTTTCATGTCAAGATTGTGCATGCTTTATTTCATAACATTTGTACAATTATTTCTTGAAGTATTTTTTATACAAAATTGAAAGAAATACTATGTATATATGTGTAAGAAAAATAGCAAATAGAGAGGGATAGTAGATCGAGCTTTGTGGCTACAATAAAAATACATTTTTTTGAAAATTTGTCCATATTCATTAGAAGTTTGGTGTTCCATTTATTTCAGATGGTTTATAGACAAGCACTATTTGTTTGCTGAGTGACATACAATGTATTTCTTACAATTGTATAAGGCATAGATTTAATAAATAGTCGACTTAAATTTTATTGGTATTATGTTGATTTTATTTTGTTGTATAAGTGAATATTTCTTTAGCTATTCAACGTCTACCTTGAATCTATTCAACGTCTGTAATTTTAAAATTTTCATAAAAAATTGTTATGCACTACCTCAAGTATTGATTGTATTCCACATCTTCCACCAAATCACTTCTTCTGTGATATTCGGGATGCATTTGAACATTGGTATCGAGTAACGGCTATGCTTATCAAGGGTTTTCTATGGTTTATACAAATGTGGATAATAAAGGATCAGTTGCTTCCCTTCAATGTGTCATTCATTTATTTTGACTTGTTCTGTACAATGTTTGAATTGTTTAAAAAAGAATAAATAAAGATTGAATTGAATAAAATTGAATAGACATTGTGTTTCTTATAAATATCCCCGTTTTGGTTCTTATTACTCTTAAATGACAACAATGCAAGAATTTTTTTTTAAATGTGGAGTTTTTGATAGGAATAAAAAGTAAGATGCTAAAAACATTAATATGCTATTTTTTTAACTGATATTTGCAAACTTTTTCCATTTCATGCAACACTGTTTACTAAAATAATAAATTTGCATGTTTTGTGTATTTCAATTATAATTAAAATAAATAATTGACAAACAAAAAAAATTGCTTTGAACGAGTATTATATGACATCAGTTTCTACAATCAGTTCACAACTTTAAATTTTATATTTGTGGATTTTTATTTCCATTGTTACACAATTTTTTAAGTACAATAGTCGGTAATACACCGAGAGCCGGCTGTATGAAAAACCTATGGATCAGATGGACAATTTGCGGTCTGGGCGTAGTATTACTACATATCTATCGTTTGAAAACTCTAAAATTGTCCAATTTTCCCCGTATGTAGTTATTTCCGATTGGCACTTTCAGGCACATTCTTTATTTATAAGTAGCATACTCCAAATTTATATCAAAAGAAATATTTCAAGTGCAATAAAAGTCTCTATCGCCAAGCAGCCCCATATATCAGGTAAACCTTAATAATATAAATATATTTATGTACAGTATTATTAGCTCAAAATTTAAAAATATTTTCAAGAATTCTAGATAAAATACTTATGTTAATAAAGGGTGAAGCACATTGTGTTGTTAATACTGTTAATAGCACTGTCATGATGTAGTCGCTTATCGGTACAGAGTTATTATATGGGAGGGAATATATTCTTCATCTCTCTATGTTGGCAGCCACCGACTTCAAAATCTATTATCACCATATAAGACTAAATGCATTTAGTATTAAGATTCGCGTTGCATGTGTATCTCTACTTGGTTCACATGATGTGCAAAAAGTGAAATATATGGTGTAAAATTGTACAATTTTCTGAGGTTGTGCTTGAAGTGGAGGCGATCAAGCGTTTTTTACAACCTACAATAGAGAATAACAATTGTATTATCAACTGCACAAAATTTTAATGATGCGCTATACTACACTTTCAAACAAAAATTATGATTTACAGTTTATTGGGTAAGTAGCAAATATTGGAGTATGGATTCATATGATTGTTGTTCACAAATTTTTGAACGGTGTGTTTTAAATTGACATTTTTTTAAATTGAAAATACGATACTCAATGTGTTCTCTTATATTACCTATATAAAAATAGTCTTTAAACTGAAATATCCGCTTTCATAAGATATAAATCAAGAGTACAATATTAAATGAAGTGAGTTTTGGACACAAGCTACTTTAAATTTTGACATATTTCAAAGTCATATGATATACGTCAATATCAAAACTATTAATTGATTTTCTTCACAGAGAGCTAATAACGCTTGGTAAAGAAAGCTAACTATTAAAAAAATTCTTTACATTCTGAGGTTTTTAACATGATAGATTATAGGATATTAATTATAGATTAAACTGTCGTTACAAATAAGAACTATTTAGAAAAACACAACAATTATATACCATAGACATAAAATTGATTATAAATGGAATGTTTCATAATAGCCTGTAGGGTATTTTATTAATTATAAGTGGTTTCTATTTTTACTAGTTTGGCGTGGAAATCTTAGCACGAATTTCCTATTCAATTTCGATTATATTTTTTCAGACATGTTTTTGAAAAGATGTACATAAGAAATTATATAGAGGGTCGTTTTATTTGACATAGTAACGACTCTTAGTTAACTAAAAATTATTAACTTGACAGAATGTTAAAACAACAAACGTATTTAAAAAAAATATTTAAATTAAATTGATTGTGTTTAGTTATAATCAATATCACCAAACATTTTGCTCAATCCAAGCCAAATATTCACTGACACGTGCGTAAACACCAGGATATCGACTCCCGCAAGACACTCCAAATGATGTAACACCTACAATATACCACATATTATTGGAACGACCATATTGTATTTGGATAGGACCACCACTATCTCCTTCACAAGCATCTTGGGTACGTCCTCCAGTTGCACACAGTTGACCTTCAACAATTCCTCGTGTAAGTCGACGATCAGGACGTGGAGCATATGTATCATTACATTGTGTTTGATTCACTAATTCCAAGTTGGCTCTCTTTAAAAATTGACTTTGATCGCCCTCTATGGTAAAATATTTTAATTAAATTTTGTATCAATCAAGGAAGACCATCAAAAAACATAGTGTTTGCAGAATTCAGTCAAATTTTTTAATTTTTATTATATGAATTTAGCAAATTTTTACAAGAAAGAACAAAAATATTTCTCAGCGCTATGTTGATTTTTAACAATTTTAACTAAAAATAAAATCTGATGCTTATTAAACATCGAAAAAAGTAGAAATATAGTTTACTAAAAACGAAGGGTCAATATAAAAAGCCAGATGGTAACAGAATGTTCATCAGGTTTTTCTACTTTGCTATAAGAAATTTCCAGACTTTTCGAGATATTTTAGATATCATTTTGAATTTCCCATTAACTAATTTAAAATACATAATTCGACTCAAATACAATTTTATCAACTTTCTTGACAAAAATTACTATAGTTCTCCAAAAGTTCATGTTGAAACAAATAAACTCTTCAGCTTATTGAATAAACATATTTTTTTTAGATAACCCATTAGCGATAATTTTCTTTAGTTATAATATTTGATAAAAAATAATTTTTTTAAGTCAAACATACGATGAAGAACGTCTTTTACTATGTGTTTTAGACTTTAGGGATACATGGACTGAAAAGTCTCGGGTATAACACATAGACGGTGCTAGTTTTATTGCAGTCACCTTTTTTCCAGTTAATACTAATCTTTAAAAGACAGCTGTTAACATTTCAAGATATTCTATTCATTAGTTTGTAAGTTATTGTGCTAAGAGTGACGCTACTTTTGTTATTTTCAAATGGATCAAAAACAATTTCGTGTTTTAATTTTACACTGCTTCTTGATGGGGAAAAATACCGTTCAAGCGAAGCAATGGCTTAAAAAGTGTTATGGGGACTCCATAACACTGATGTTGCTCCATCAGAAACAACAATAAAACGTTGGTTTGCTGACTTCAAACGTGGTCGTAGAGACACCGATGATGCAGAACGCAGTGGACGTCCAAATGAGGCGGTAACACCAGAAAACATAAAAAAATCGTTTTGAATGATCGAAAAGTGAAGTTGCGTGAGTTAGCTGACATCGTAAAGATATCAAAAGAACGTGTTGGCTTTATATTGCATGAGCATTTGACTGTGAGAAAGCTCTGTTCAAAGTGGGTGCCGCGTTTGCTCACTGTTGACCAAAAAACGAGAACGTATTGATGATTCTGAGATTTGCTCCCAGCGACTACTGGCTGTTCTCAGACATGAAAAAAATGCTCGCCGGTAAGAAATTTCGCACGAATGAAGAGGTTATCGCTGAAACTGAGGCCTATTTTGAGGCAAAAGATAAATCGTTCTACAAAAGTGGTATTGAAATGTTAGAGCGGCGCTGGAATGATTGCGTTGCTCTTGATGGAGATTACGTTGATGAATAAAGCTAATTTTGAACCAAAAAAACTTTTCTTTGTTATGCCCGGTCCATGTGTTATATATATATATATAAACGTTACAAAAGTCTGATCTATATTTTACGTTTCAACGTAACACAGATATTATATCCACATCTCGTGCTCTTACGGAATATTCTTACGTAAAGAAATGGAGAATTTATTTGTGGCGCGGTAGATTCGTGTATGGTAGGCTTATTGAATGCTGATCAGTGTGCATTTGAATTATTTATGCATGATATGCGAGAGTAAAAATGAACCCCTCAAAAAAAACATGGATATTCTTGAACGCAGTTATATTTTTGTTTATTTAATTTTGAAAAGAAGAATGAGGGAAAAAATTTAATCTGACGATTTGAGCTAACGTAAGAGGGTCATAAACTTGGTGGGACGATAATACAAAAACCACCATGAGTTTGCGTGCGTTACAAATCATCAGTATTGTGAATAGCATTTCCGTTTGTATTCATTTTTGTATTTTCAAAATAGACTTCAAGAACATATATATGAATTTTTATGCTTTTTACTACTAAACCTAACATAAAAACCGAATGGTGGTCAAATAATTTCCATTTTAGTTTCGTCGGCTACCTTACCGTTATTGGTAAAAAATATATAAGAAATGAAATTACTTTGATAATGCACTCAATTTGACTTCTGAAAACATTACATTTTTAATTTTTTCTATATGGTCCGTTTGAAGATTTACTAGTACTTACGTAAGACGTCGGTGATACCCCAACCAGTTACAACTAAACCGGCACGTGGAAGAGTATTATTGTTGTATAAACATGCTGGGTAAACATGTTTATTGTATCGAACTGGATCACGAAGTCGTAACAATGCAATGTCGTTATAATGTTGTGTGCTAAAACAAAAATTTTGCAAAATAAGACAAATCTTCCTTAAAATAGGTATGCGATAATGAATGATATTGAGTGGTTGATTTAACAGTAGGCCAGGCCAGCAAAGCAAATGATCAAATTATATAAAATTAATTAAAATGATAAATACATTACACAGTTAAGAGTTAAATAAAAAAAAATGAGGTCATTTTAGATCAATGCCATCCATATAACAGAGATCAAGAGCATTGAACTTGAATTAAAAAATGTTTTGCAAAATACTCCAAAATTCCCCGAAATACAATAAAATTTATTTACTCTTTTATGAATACTGATTTATCAATATATACAGAAGTATATACGCTATAATTTTATAAATACCCGTATTTTCTTTATTGAAAAGCCATTCAGAAAAATACCACTACCTACAGTTTGCTTCAAATTAAATGCACCATACTTGAAAAGCTCTATCAGATGCCGTAAGACAAGCTTTCTAATCTTTTGGTACTTAAGAGCCCTGTCGTGAATAAAAGTGAAACAAACATTTGTCTTTTGGTATAAATATTAAAGAAAATATAAACCACGCCTCTAAAATATAATTGGATTGTATGTTTATTAACGTTCATGACATACTCCCAATTTCAGCATACTGAACCACACCAGAGGAAAATGAATATGAATAATTTATTATTACGGTGTCTATGATGTATGCCGCAATGAGGCCCTACACAAAACATCGATAGTAAATTTTCTGAATGTGATGAATGCGTGTATCAAATTTTATCCGAAACATACAATGCGTTCGAAAGTTAAAGCGAACAAACATAATTACATAGATAAATGCAAACGATATGAAAAATTTTCGAGCTTACACATAGATCTTACCCACTTTGTTCAGTTAGTGGTACTTAGGAAAAACGAACTACTTTTTAGGTATATAAATTGTATCTTTTCAATATATAATTTAAAATTTCGTGAATGTACATGGAATCAAGTGTTTTTTAGCCTTCAATGGTTAACCTCATGACGTTTGAAAGTAAAGATAAAAAATAGTTATGTATAAACTGTTTAGAGAAGTAAAAATTAATAACAAGTGAAAATAACAACAAACAGGATATATTGTTTATATACTCGACATATGGTTCAGAATCAATGTTTGAACTTTTTTTAATGATAAGCATTCATTCATAAAGTGCTCGAGAAACATGCAGACAATTCAGTTATAATTTTTTTTTTTTAAAGTAACATTTCAACATTTCACCTATTAAAGTCATAGAGTGACTACAGTGAGTATATAATATTCAATGTATTCAACAACAGTACACAACAATCCTAGATGTTCACCCATCCATGTTTTGACTGAGTCTGTTGTTGCTTAACTTTGGTCAGTTCAGATCGATAATTACGTTACGTTAGTGGGGGGGGGGGTCACCATTCAGTTATAAACATATAAATATAATAATAATATGTATTTAAATTATATATCTGCAGATTAGTTAATTTTGAGAAGAAATTGGGGTTAAATGTAAACAATTTTCAAAAAAGTTTTTCCAACAAAAGTTGTTTGTTTTGAAAAAAGAAACGTTTTTTTGTCCTTGGACTTTTCTTCTATCTTTCATGTTTCAAAAGATGGATCATGGATCATCATAGATCAGGTGGAGCCAATGGACCGATTTTGCCCCTTCACGAACTTAATCTTACTTTTTATGCTGACAGTGCATCACCAAAATTTCAACTCGCTATCTGTTTTCGATTTTGAGTTATTTTGTTTGTGGACGGACCGACATACGGAAATAGATTACACGATTCTATGAACACCTGTTTATCTAGCGGTACAAACTCTAGACTAGCCTTAATTAACTTTGGCATAGTATGCAAATGTCGAGTATAAAAAGCACTCTTTTAATTATTCTCTATATCAAAATTATAATAATAATAGTTACAAAAATAAGTGTATAAAATTCGAAATTCCAAACAACATAAGATAAAATCCCAAAATAAACATTTTATATAAAAATAAGAAAATGTTATTGTCAAGGTATATATCATTGATATCATAAACGTATTATATAAGTTTTGAGAATATAGATTACTTGACTTACCTTAGATAATCTGGATGTACAATAGTATCTTCAACAACATAATCTTGTGGATCTACATTATCATTCCGTGCTATTAAATCAACTTTGCCTAGACGAACCATTGTGGGCTTTCTATTGTCCGCACGTAATATACAATGAGCGGCTGTCAATACAAATCGATCACTAATTAAACTTCCACCACAATTAAAATGATTTTCACCATCATATTCATAGCCAATTGCAGCCTAAAATCACAAAAATAATATTAAGTCAGTTGGTGCTTTATATCTTATTAGTGAGTGTGTAACATGGATTGTTGTGGTTTGTTGAGATCTCTAACCTTAAACCGACTAATTCACATCGAAATATTAGGGCATAATTACGAAAAACGTTGTAAAACAATAATTATTCCATGTATTTTTTCAATTTTTATTTCACTTTAATACGTTTACTTCAAAACTATGCCGTATTTTTAATTCAAAAAAATTTATAACTGTCTAAAAGGAGGAAGAATATGCTTTTGTATCATCCTCATCTTATAGTCATAGCTAAACGGACTTTAATGGGAATTGTTATCTTTTAAACTTGAACCGATATTCTAACGGTACTATTGGCTTAATGTGATAAATATTTAACTGAACAATGATCATATTTGAAATTATTATTAAAAACTATATGACTATAATACTAATATGACTTCTGGGTGAATACTCTTGTATATGATTTGGATATCTAAATTATCACACAAAAGAAACTTTTTAGCAGACCTCCTTATGACTTCGGATGCGCCACTTAATAAGCAGCTTAAAACTTCATAAATTAGAATGTTTTGTTGTTGGTAATGAGTAATTAGAAAAGAAATACAGGGAAATATACGGAAAAACTTGCTCTATTTTATACCTATGTATTTATGTATTTTGTTTTAATTTGACTTTTGGATAGAAAGTTTTTTTATTTATTTGTTTTATGATTTTTTTTATTACCTTTAGGAAAATTGTTATTTTAGGTAAATTTATGATGAGTGAAATATTTGTTATGATAAACTGGTTTTGTTTTCAACATTTGTAAATATCAGAGAGATTATGAAAAATGAGTTTGTGTTTTGGTTATGGGTTGTGATACATTGATCATATCTTTTGTAACAAGTTTTTAAATCATAGTTGTAAAATTTAACACTTTGAGGATAAATTCGAAAGTTGTCAGATTTACTTTATTATGCATTTCCTTGATCTTGGCATAACGATCTTTATTTAAGATCACCTTTAGACATTTGTTCTGTATTATTTGAAAGTGATGGTGGGTCTAATAATTGCAGTAGACAGCAGTTTTTTATTTTTATTGCTTAATTAACTAGTTTTGGTTAGCAATGGTTACAATTTTTTAATTAGCCTATTATCTACATAGAGCAGAAGGAATCGGCGCACGAGTACCGAAAACTATTCCACCTCAATTTTTTTATGCGATCCTCTTCGAATTGCCCTCCTAATGATATAAATGCATGTTGCCATGGCGCAACCCGGTGCCATATTGTTTAAACCGAAATTGTTTAAACAATTGCAAGGCATTGTTATTTTTCAACCGGACAAATTTTTTTTATATTCTTTATTGAAATACCAATAAAAAAGGTCCTATGACTTTTTACGATAAAGTTAATATTTTTAAAGATATGAATTTTTAAAGGTTCGAAAAATCTCAAATTTGGGTACTTTCAACCCATGAAAAATATATTAAAAAAAAAACATAATGTCTAAGTAATATTTTTTTAAAAATTCTCTATACAATTGTTAATAATATTGTAAAAAGAGATTTGAAAAAATTTCATTGTTTATACCTTTTTTTAATTGTTAATAAGTATGCGTCGCTTACCTTTAAGTATCGCTGTCTCTCTCTGACTCATGGTTTTTTAAGTATCGCTGTCTCTCTCTGACTCATTGGTTTATAGTTAAAAAAATTTATTAATATTTTTATTAGAGACCACTTTTTAGTCCTTAATAAATATTTCTTAGTACTTAAAGTGATTTGTTTGTATTTAATAAATATGATATTCATTTATTAAATATTAATAAATCTTTTAAATACTAAGAAATATTTATTAAGGACTAAAAAGTGGTCTCTAATAAAAATATTAATAAATTTTTTTAACTATAAACCAATGAGTCAGAGAGAGACAGCGATACATAAAAAACCATGAGTCAGAGCGAGACAGCGATACTTAAAGGTAAGCGACGCATACTTATTAACAATTAAAAAAAGGTATAAACAATGAAATTTTTTAAAATCTCTTTTTACAATATTATTAACAATTGTATAGAGAATTTAAAAAAAAATATTACTAAGACATTATGTTTTTTTTAAATATATTTTTCATGGGTTGAAAGTACCCAAATTTGAGATTTTTCGAACCTTTAAAAATTCATATCTTTAAAAATATTAACTTTATCGTAAAAAGTCATAGGACCTTTTTTATTGGTATTTCAATAAAGAATATAAAAAAAATTTGTCCGGTTGAAAAATAACAATGCCTTGCAATTGTTTAAACAATTTCGGCTTAAACAATATGGCACCGGGTTGCGCCATGGTAACATGCATTTATATCATTAGGAGGGCAATTTGAAGAGGATCGCATAAAAAAATTGAGGTGGAATAGTTTTTGGTACTCGTGCGCCGATTCCTTCTGCTCTAACATGTACAAGTGCCTGCTAGTACATCTGCCTGTCTAATGTATATCAAGGTATTTCACCTGTCGCCTTTAATATGTATTATTTAGTCACAAACATCATTTTCGACAAGATAGCATGCGCCCACGACTATTCTCTGAACATTACTTTATTTAATTTCGTATAAGGATCTTTTCTTGTTTCGTAGTTTTACGAGCACATTACCAAAGTAGGGTGGTTTTATTTCTTTTAAACTTTTTTTATTGAAAATATTTTGGGGTTAGTGAAAGTTTATCATTGTAAATATTTATTAACTGTTCTTTGAGGCTGTTGTATTTAATGCCAACCCCCCGTACAATTACAATTTCAATTATAAAATTTTGAGACCCTTACTTTTTTGGGATAAAAAATCCGCCGTATTCATTTCGAAATAAAACTATGTTTAAAAGAAATAAAATACTAATTCGGAAATGTGGTCGTAAAATAACGAAACAAGAAAAGCTTCTTAACGAAATTAAATAAAGTGATGTACAGAGAATAACGTTAGCGTTACAAACTTTACACGAAAATGAATATACTAAGACATTAAATATATCCCGAGTATAAAAATTATAATAAACGAAATCTAAACAAATTTTTGAATAACTATATTGTCTTTTTAGTTCATAGAGAAATTGAGTCAAATATATATTAAATCTGACTCGACAAATTTTCCGAATCTTAAGTATAAGAAGTCGCAGTTAATTATTATTTAATATTTGCAATAAATAAATTTTCATACGAATAATAATATTTTGTTTGTTTTTAATCAAGAAACATAAAAAATATAGATAATATAAATCTTATCAAATACATATTGTGACAAATAGTTCAAAAGGTTTTTAGGTTGACATTATCTAAATAATAATAATATTTAAATAAGTACAATCAATAAATGTTTAATATTTTACATTTTGAACAAATAATTTTCATGTAATTAATGTTTTTATTCTTTAAATGTTTTTATACATTTTTGTAGAAAATTTTTTGAAACATATATAATTATTATTTTATTTCAAATTGTTATTATTTTGTGGTTGATTGTAATAAGTTTTTAAAATATAATTTACTATTATTAAAATTAATTAAAATAAAAATCAAGAAAACTGTTATATAAAGAAGAACTGTTTCTTTATATATTCAAATATAAGAATAGACCAATTTACCATCTCCTCATTCTCATTAAACTTTGGTATAAAATTTCTAAAGTGTGGTATTTTAAACGTCGATTATTGCACAGTTTTGCATGGTCTTAATAAATTAAAACCCAATAAAATTTTGTTAATTCAAGCAATTTAAGTGTTAAAAAGTCGATAAATAATTCCCGACCCATATGTATGTAATAATATTGGAATTGTACAATATTCAAGTATGCTAGTCTATATGGCATTCTAAACAAGTATGACAAACTTTATAAATGTATGTAGGTTTGTATGTTTGTCCACCCATATCTTTCCACTTAGGGCTCATAGTAAGTTTCATCAAAATCAGTTGAGTAGGTAATTTTTAAGATAAGGAATATTTTCTTGATAAAAGTCACAGCTTCACTGAGATATTATGCAACTTTTTGTATAAACTGGTCCAATCTCGACACTTGAGGTGGTAACACAGATTTATAATAAACAAATTTGTACTAATCAGTAAAAAGTAAATAATAATAATCAAAACAAAAATGGATTAAAAAGAAAAAAAACTATTTTAACTTAAGCAAATAATTTCCTGTGAATCATTAAAAATCGGCCAACGAAGAAGAAGTAGAAGTATTTATTTAATTTAAAACAATTTTCTACTTTCTAGTCGTTTTTTTAAGTCGGTTCTATTTTTTTTACAAAACTCCTGTTCTCATAAAGTTAAACGCCTTTCTCTTAATATTCAAACATTTTAATACATTTTTTTAATTAATTTTTGATTTAATGATGCCTCAAAAATTGTTGAATTTACCTTTATTAAATTTTGAATGATGGCTTATTAATGCTGATAGAGGATACAAGAATGTCTCTAAGTACAAACGAGTGTATAAATTTTCAATTAAAATATGGTTTCAGGTTAAAAAAATTATAATTCAATCAAATCGAACTACATAGATAGTGGAGAAAACTGTCGACAACAAAACTATCCAATTAATTCTACGCAAAAAAAAAAAATACAAAAGAAACTATATTTCAATGTTTAAACTGAAACAATATTTCAATATGAAACAAATGGATTTACTCGAGCAGGCCAGATTAAGATATGAGAGATATCTTACCTCTTGTTTAGTATCTTCAACAAATCTTAGTTCTATATATAGTGTAGTCGATCAGGATACTAAAATGAAAAAATCGATAGTTGGATTTAATCGAGCGCGTCAGATTAAGATAAGGTAGGTTGCTTACGTACTGAAATGTGTACATTTTACCAATCTGACGATTTGAGCGAGGCGCAGGTGGTGTGTTTTTTTTTTTTGGTAAGTTTGTGACCCTCCCATTCTCTTGCGTCACACTAAAACCCTCAGATCAGTAAAATGTACACTTTTCAGCACGTAATCAATTTACCACATCTTAATCTGATACGCTCTATTAAATCCAGCCATCGATTTTTTGGTTTTAATATCAACTACTGTATAAGGGTAGCACCATATAGAGAGCTAAGATTTGGTGGAGGTATTCAACAAGGATTATGGAATCTTCCATATCTTGATCTGAGGCGCTCGAGTAAATCCAAAAATCCTCGTTTGGGCTCCCCTATCATTACTACCTACGTATTGCTATATACTACTTTTGTAAAGGTTTTCTCTCAGCGAACGGTTTAAACTAAATTAATTTTAGCATTCAAACCATAATAGATTTCGAATAAACATATCTATTTATGAAAACATTATGGAATTTTTACATAAACTGTACATTAATAAATTTAAAATTTCTATGAATTTATATTTAATTTACACTAAGTAATGGGTAATTTTACAAATAATTTATTATTAATTATTTGGTGTTTGAATTTATAATTTTTTTAAATTAGATTCAATTATAAAAAAGAAATACAATGGAAAAAAAAGATTTATTTTCCATAATTAAAATTTTAATAAATACACATATGTGAAAGTAGATAAATAAAATGTTAGATAATACATAATTTTATAATAAATATTTGAGGAAAATTTTACATTTTATGATCTTAATCGTATATTCTTGTTGAAAAAGACTATAATATTTTCACATTGGCGCTGATTTTATTTAGAAGTGAATCCCCGAAAATTTCCCAATTTTGTAATTACGTAATAATTATATTTTTTTCTTTTCTGTAGATAAAAACTATCTTTAATATAAGTATGAATTAATTTTTTCCGTAGATGTATATTTTGTAAATTGCATCATTGTTCATAATACTCCTCGAGGCTATTTCAAATATATATTGAGACTGTTGCAAATGCATAATTGAGACTATTACAAATATACAAATAAAAATTTAGCAACCTTTGACTTGCAAATTTAGTTACACTTGTAGCTATTTACTAAAAAATTATTATTTCATCAAAAATCAATCTAACATGCTTAAGGAAAATGAAAAAAATAATAATTTGTTTATTATTACAAATATGGATATTTTTAGTCGACTTTTCTAGATTCGAACGAATCCTCCACAAGACAGCTGTGCTAATTTTATTGAAATTTAGTTTTAAGTACACGTCGAATGAAAGTGGATACCATTATTTGTTCTCAAGATAATCGACTACTACTATTTTTTGTGATTATGGGAACTCGATTAATCGATCTGGATAAATCTACAGAGATTCGATACAATGTTACAAAATATTCACAGTTAAAATATTTGAGCTTCTCGTCGAAACGAAGTCATTGATGAAAACGTAGCGTAATGCTGATCAAATCGAAATTCGGCTCCGATCCCACTTATCAGAATTAAAATTAAATAACATAGATATAGAATACTTCGCGATACATAAATTTTGGCATCTGTTCTCTTTTCTTAACTCTACCGAATACTTCATCTAATTTATTTACACATTCGCTAAGCTCGATTCGTTAGTAATATTTCTACAGTTTTTCCCAAATTTCCAGTTAGTATATTTTCTGTTGCACCAAGCTCTTTTAAAAAAAGTCAGGATTTTTTTTTACTTGCCCATCACACTTGAATTAAAATACTAACTTAGAGTTAAATAAGGTATAAAATCTGATGCAGGTTTTTTTGGCACATTTTAGGTTAATTAACATATTAAAATACTAATTGCTAATAATATATATATATTTTTTTTAATTAATATAATTTTGGATTTTTTTAAGGAAATTATTTTTATCAAAAGTTTTTATGTTTCAAAACAGGCAATTTGTTAATTTTCAATAATGAAATTCAATTCCCATTAAATATTTATAATTCAGTATACGAATTGATAAATATTATTAAAAAAATTTAATTTAGTGAAATTTCTTTTTTTCTTCTGCGATATCGACGCTTAATAGAATTTAATATTAAACCATATATATTGAAGTGCAACGATTTTTGTCTAAACTTTAAGTTAATTTTTAACTCTTAGTTAGTTAACTGTCGTTGCCTCCCATTCTTCGTGCAACCAACCCAGCCTATATTTGTATAACTGTATACATTTAATTCAGTAGTGATTATAATATTTGTTAGAAAACTTCATAAATTCACTATAATGAGAATAAATTTTTAAAATCTTACTGACTTTGAAAGAATAAGCCCGTTCTACAACTAAAAAAAAACTATAATACTTCAGATATAGCTAATTAGTTTGATTCTCATAATATTTATTATTATGATGATATCGATCGATCTAAGATAAATTCTTCTAAAAATTTATAACTTTTTCATAAATTATGAGTATTATATGAGTTATTATTTTTGTTTACACATTATATTATGTTTATAAATGCTGATACCAATTTGATTAATAAGCAAAAATAATAGTTTCTAAAATGTTTCTATCACTAGGGAGCATTTGGGGAAAAACACTGTATTAAACGACAATTTATGGATTTTTCTCCATAACATTCGGTTGAGCAATTTACACAGTACATTGAATTCGATTTCTTACATAACAAAGGATGACTTAATAATAATAAGTGGTTCTTATTTACTTAAATATTAAAATATTGTACAAATCGAAATGAGACAGATCAAGAGAATATACATATATAATATTTACATTACACTATTTCTGTCTAATCGGTCCAATATTAATATCTATATTTTTTAAGTTATAAAAATAGACAAACTTACCATATGAGGGAATTCCCCAATAGTTGCATTAACACCACCTAAGATATGTAATGTTAATTCTACTACTACTTCATTAGTATACTCCAGACATGCTGAAACATAAAAAAATAAATAAGTAAATAAATAAATAAATTATTAGTAATAATCATTCATCATCGATACGTAGGTATAATTAATTATTGATTAAATAAATAATTTGAATTAAATATTGTTTTTAAAATATCCTTGAGCAACAAGTAGATTTAATAAAAGTAATTACACAAAAATAATTACTAAACAAAATTTTTTTCTTAGTTTACCTACTTATTTACAAAATTATTAACAAATATACAGATTGGGACACTAAAATACTTTTATATGGTGTGTCTGTTTTTTGTGTTATATTCGAAATATATATTCTGTTTACATCAAATTGTATGAATTTTTGTATAATGTTTGTAATGTTAGACAATATTATTGTTATATTTGGCATATTTTAATATGTCAGAGTATTTTAAGTCTACGCTTGTAACGTTCGAAAATATTGACCGCACAAACGAAATTTTGATAAAGATATTCATAGAAGCATTTAATAAGTCGCTTTTGTCATGTCTACACATCTGACCACCATCAAAATGACTCAAAAAGAGACAACGTTTCAATAAAAAGTTTCAGTTTGTGAAAAAACAAAATCGGTCCATTTTATCTAATGCATCCAAGACCCAACTTTTAAGATATATTTATTTATAACTGTATGACCTACATATTTTTGCCATTTTATATATATATATATATATATATATATATATATATATATATATATATATATATATATATATATATATATATATATATATATATATATATATATATATATATAAATATAATAAAATTTATAAAATCCACGATTTATAAGATCCGAGGGGGAAAAGTGGCATAAGATCACGGCTATCCGACTATTTTTTTTATTTTTTCTTGCATCGATATTATTTCTGAAACTGTATAACTATACTTAAAAACACATGTGCATTTGAAACTTAGCAATTTGTGTATACAATTGGACATTAATTAGCTATTTTTGTATTTTTTAAAAAGTGGATGCTGTGGTTCACTGAATGCTAGTTAGTGGGCATAGTGAACCACTGCCCAGTACCCAGAGAACCACGGTATACATAAAACCAAAAATACATAATCTAAGCGCTTTAGATAAAAAACCCTAAAGTGATCGGCGAAGTATCTTTTATCATATAATTTTTAAAGTGTTTTGGAAAAAGACAGAAAGATGTGACTGTAAATTAGTCCAGCCAATAACACATATGAAGTTTCGTCGTCACTACTGGTAACAGCTTAAAAACATCGCATTCCCTTTGTGATAAGACTTTTTATGGCTTCTGAACAGATGTGATTACAAAGCGTTTTAGTTATTATAATGTAGCGTTTAATAAACTCTGTTTCTTAAACTAAGATCGATAATGTTGCTGCTTAAAGCTTCAAATCTGTTTGGCATTAACGAAACAATAACATTAACAAAAGCTAATTTCTTACTCTATTTTGTGATTCTCTATCAATTCGCAGCTTATCTGATTTTCTTCACAACTTTATTAAGCTGGAGTACTGTTGCCATGTAAAGTAGCGGTTCTCTGTGTACTTCTTGCTTGATGGTTCACTGTTGGACATTAATTATTTTACGGTAACAAATTGAATCTGTTTTTTATTTTATTTGGTTACGTGCTAGGAAAGAGCTCTTCGAATGTTGTACATGTTTTGTTACTACTATGGATAGTGAATACTTTTGGACGCTATATAGTAAATCACCTTAAAAGTATAAACAGCGTGTAGAATACTTAACTCCGACAGTTTTGGAGCAAACAATTTCTACAAAAATACATTTTGAAGATTTTGTTACATATTTTAACAACGATCCTACCAATTTTCTCGGAAATATTGTTCGTTTTTATATTTAATTGAGCGCTAAATGGTACTATTAAAATTTTCTTCGATATTTATAGAAATAATTTGTCTTTGTTTTCTATGAGCTTTATTTGTGTTGAAAAACTCTCGTTAAATTTTCGAGTTATTAATAAAAAACTTTTAATTCATTTCGGCTGAACATTCTGGACTGTTTGCGTTTAAAACAAATTTTTATCGGAAATTTCGAGTCAAAATTTCTAGAAATACGTACGTACAATTAAAATGGCAAAATTTTTATAAAAATAAAAGAAATTGAAAAACTACAAAAATTTTAAATTTTGATTTTTTCCTTCCTCTGGTGTCGTGTATAAATATTATGTCCAAAAATAAGGAATATTGTGACCAAACAATATTGAATAGATTTTTTTAAATTTTCCGACCAATTAGAGCTGTGCCACTCTCCTTTAAACATTTTTCAAAATAATGCATTCGATAATTTTAAATAATTTTCTTTGTTCTTATTTATTTATTTTTTTTTTTTTTTAAATATTTTTTTAGAATATGAAAAGAATTATCTATTCGAATTATTTATTTTTTACTTGTTTTCATACTGAATTTTTATTACTTGATAAAAACAAATGTGGGAAGAAGTTGAAATACACTGCATAAACTATTCAATACAAAATTTTGTCCAATTATTTAACCCGTAATTGTTTTGTAATATAAAGAAAAATATTCAATCAAAGAAATTTTGATGTCGTTAACATTTAAGTTCGGGAATGAGGAAAATCAGTACATTGGGTTGAATAGATCCATGAGCCAAAGTTTAGACTATAAAAGATAGAAAAAAAGTTTAAATTCAAAAAAAATATATTTTTCTTAAACAACTGTGACGCGATAAATTAATAAAATAAAATTTTGATTTGACAATCAATATTGTTTTTAATTTGCAGGTAAAAAGTACAAATTCATATGAAAAAGTTTATTTGTCGTGGGAAATTCTAAAATAAATTGTCTTATTATATATTAGTCATAAAAATTTTACTGTAAATTTAGAAATACTAATGAACTAGAGTAAAATGTATTGGAACTTTTATATTTAATTTATGTTTATTTATAAATAGCAGTTAAAAAAAAAAAACCACAAGATTGATAAAACCACATTGTGTAGAAATATTAAACAGGGGATTCTAATAAAAAATACACTTCGTAAATATCCGGAAATGATATATCCACAATTTATACTACATGGGAAATTTATTATCTTTAATTATAATTATGAAATTTTTTATTTATATACATTCAAAAGAAAAATTTTAATGTCCTGTCAAGAGAATCTAATTGTCAAGAGAAAACCTTCAAAACTCAATTTCCCGAACAAAATTAAAAAAAACTCAGATCTAATGTTGGAGAGACCAAAGTATCATCACAAAACGGCTGCTGCTTATATTACATAAAAATTATATTCGATACTAAATTCCTTAAACGTATTATATACAAATTGAAATCCTTAGGTAAAGCCTGGATTTCCTGGTATGTTGTAATTGCGAAAATCAGATTTATGGGGAATCCGTATTATTACAAGTAACTTAATATTACTTAAATAACTTAAAAACATATTATCCAAATGTTGAAATGAAATTTGGACAATGTTGACATTAAAAATCTAAAACAAAAGTTTTATTTTGACTTCAAAAATTATTTTAGGGAAAACGCTTCCAGGCGACATTCATGCCATAATACATTCCAAATTTCATTACGTTTGAATAATTAATGCGTATTAGTAAGTTGTTTGTGCGCAAAGATGGAGAGAAATATAATGTATATTGCAGTAGGGTTTGTTATTATCTTAGAGGTCTCACTGATTGGTGTCAATTCCCCTTACCTACACAACCGATCATCTCGAAATTTTGCATACACGTTTACAAGCTTCATAACTTTGTATGCCAATAATCTTCGATTATCACGTTCAATAAAACTACGCAAACATGTAGAATGTTTCAGGTTCTCGAAAGTAACGTAAGGTACCTTTACTCCCTCGGGAAAGTTGAACTATAAATGGAAACGGCAGAATCGAATCAAACGAAATCTGGCCATGAAAAGGAGGTTTGTTAAGAGTAACATAGGATACTTATTTTCCTCAACTGATTAAAGGATCTGTTCAACTCGTAACAAGATGTGGCTAAAGTTCAACGCGGTCGAAGTCAGGAGCAAGTCATGAGCTATGCAATTTTATTATAAAATATTTATTTAAAGCGTTGAATTGCACAGCAAGTGTCGCTGGACATTTATACATTTATGTATAAATGTTCTCAAAACATTCATTTTCACAAAATCGACATTTTTGATATATGTCGAAGTATATAAATTATAGTCTAAAGATTGTAACGCTAGAAAATATTGAAACGACTTACGGAATTTTGGTATAAATGCTCATAGAATTTCCAAAAGTCCGTCCGTCTATCTGTCCTGACTGCCCGTCATCAAGACAATACAAAAAGAGACATCGACATGAATTTTTGGTGACGTATTTTGACATACAGACTGAGCTTGAGTTTGTATATGAACAAAATCAGTCCATAGCCTCAGAACCAAACTTTTGAACCATAAAATATACAAGAAAAATTTAAATACCAAAAATCAATCAACTTTTGTTTGAATCATTCTTTAGAAAATTCTAAGATCTTGTAATAATATCTAATGTAAATATAAATTATATTTATATTTTTTTAATAAATCCTGATTAAAAATTGTTTCAACATATGTCGAGTATCTAAACAATTAACTTTGTTACTTGTAATATTCACTTGTTTTAAATTATATATCCAGTAAATTATTTTGTTATTTTTAATAAATTTTATTTTTAGAAATTATTTGAATAACATATGGTCAGGTAATATTCCGAAAATGCGCATTTTAGCGAGTTAATGGAAACTAGCCGTCTATTGACGTCTTATGTACGTACTACTAAGCTCATTGTGCACATCATACGGTCATCATTATACAACTAACTAATTTAAGATGTATGCAGATCGTTTTTTGAATCTTTTGGTATACGCAGAATACAATGTTAAAATATTCTATATCTACATTAAATACCGAATATTTAACATGTAAATATGATGACGACCCTCTACAAACGTAACGTAATTACCGATCTCAACGTAATCACCAAAGTTAAGAACCGATCAACAATAGACACAGTCAGAACATGGCTGGGTGAATATCTAGGATTGCTGTGTACTGTTGTTGTATTGATTGAATTGTAGTCACTATATGACTTAAGTAGTTGAAAAAAAGTTCCAAAATGACTTAAAATAATAAAAAAATAAATAAACATGATGACATTTAACAAAAACATGGTGAATGTTTGAGCACATTATTATTATACTTTTTTATGGTGGGAATGTTTTTGAATCATTTAAATTATTAAAATATGAATATCAACTATTTTATTAATTTGTTACGTAGAAATGGAAAAGTGAAAATTATCAACTAGTATTTTGCGGGGCATTAATTACAAGACTGCATTAATTAATTTATTGTAGCATTTGAATATTGACAATCATCAAAAGTTCAAACTGTTCGGATTTGGATAAAGTATCAAGCAGTATAAAATACCACAAAGATGAAGAAGAGCCACAAAAATATAAGAGATAGTTAAAGCAGTTTGTAAAATGGAGTTTTTGAATATGTCATAGAAAAGTCGAATAATGAAGATATTTCATCAGAAATATTTTATTTACTGAGGAATCATCTTTCATTACATGGAAAACAAAATACGATATTGGTCTCAAGAAATCAACATCGCTATATCAGTACCTACTCAAAATCAGTATCCGAAAAACTGAATGCCCGAACTGGTATATTGAATGACCATTATATAAGACGATTTTCCATGAACGTATCTTAAGACTCTTAATAATATTAGAGTTGAATACAAAGTAATTGACTATTGACTGATACGGCTCTCATTGATGTGGATCAAGAATATTATCGTTTTAAAAAGATTGTTGCCCAACACACAATGCCATGATAGAAATGTTAAGAAGCCAGTTGTATCTCCTAACGAATTTTTGTAGGCTTTTCTTAAATCACAAATCTATTTACAAATTAGGGTTGTAAATATGCTACAATTTCAGCTTAGAATTTTTGACAATTGTGTAAAAATTTACTCCTCAAAATTTAGAAAATTTTCGGATAGATCTGAACTTTTCAGATAGAAATATTCGATCTAACATTTCACAAATTTTACAACCCCCCCCCCCTTAGTAATAACAGAATAATAATAATGAATTATGTTCAAGTATTACACACACACACTCATGTATTCATCATGTTTATTTGTTACATATATTAATTTTAATGTATAAAAAATTTTGACATTTTATTTCCCATATCAAAAGATTTGAAAAACGATCTGTATATTAAATAACAAACGTAGTTTTTAATGAATAATAATAATAATTTAATAATAATGTTTTCACGGAAAATTTTACGCGATCTTTACCATTTTTATGACGATCACTAACAAATATATTAACAATTTAATAAAGTGCGAAGCCCAAACAATTTTTCCACCGGACGATGCTTCTTTTATATAATTACCTATATTCTAGATATTATTGTATTTTGTAAATTTCATAATTTTAAAAAGATGCAAATCAATTTTTTTAGTATATTGTATGTTATATGAAAGAATGGATTCTGTGAATATCTAATTTTCAAAATAAAGCAAAAATTTTATAAGAATTTTTTCCACCCTAACTACTGATTACAATAACGCCATGATGGCTAAAAGTCTATCCAAAATTGGGTTACACTATTTGAAAAATCCAATTTTTTAAATTTAAACAATTATTTTACACACTGTGTGTCCACCACTTTTCATAGGCCAAAAATGGTAAACAATATTAAAATACACATACATAGAATATACGCAATATTAACATATACATATATAGAACATTACAGTAGCCCTCGCTTGCTTTTCAATCTCTTAAAAATAAACAAATAATCGCACACAGTGTTGTTGAGTAAATTATTATTGTCTCAAACAATCATCACTTAGAAGATCTATCATCGCTGCACGCTGAAATAAGCGATTACGAACTTATTGAACAAACAAGGAGTATTTTGAATACTCTAATAATAAGCGAGGAATTAAGTAGTTACATAACAAGTCGCAGTAAAGTATGTAATATGAAATAAATAACAAGTATGAAATAAACTAAAATATTAAAAATTCAATAAAAAGTCAATTTTACGTATATAAATTTCAAAAATAATAATGTTGAATATTTTGAACCACTATGCATGCAAGTGCATATAGTGCTATACAAAGATTCAGAAGATGCACTTGTGTATGCATTTTACAAAGAAACAAAATAGTCAATTTACGCGTGTAGTCTACAAAAATAGTAATTTTAATTTTAATTATTTATTTATTTATTTATTTTTTTAATATACAATTTTATATTTTACAAATAATACCCGAAATTTAATAATATAAAATCTCCAAAATGTGTTTTTCCTACAATAAAGTCATAGTTTAACATAGTTAAAAAATTTTGGAAAACGGTTAACCCTAAAGGTCATCCCTGCAACTTCCCGCTAATTCTATACCTAAGCACTTAAAATTTAATATATTACAATGTTTTTGAGCTTAAAATTTTGTTTTTCAGATTTGATGTTAAAAAAAACACTTATCTCCGAATATTTCGTTAACGATATCTCTCGAACAAATCAACCGATTTTAACCGGATTAACGACGATCAACGTTGTTTATCAAGGTTAAGAGCTGATTAGTTGGTAGAGGCGTTTAAAAGTTATTCCAGAAAAACCACATTAAAAAAAAAAAATTTCTCTTAGTTTTTTTGAGATTTCTCAAAATCTACCATTTCGAATCGATCCAAATTGTATTCAAAATCTAAGTTTGGTCAAACCCTTCCGAATGGTTAAACATATTTTTATTGAAACATTTTAATATTGTTATTATTATTTTTTTTTTTTTTTTGTTTAATTTAATTTAATTTTTATTTGTTTAATTAAAATTTTTATTTTTATTTTTATTTAATTTATTTTTAATTTTTTTTAAATTTCTTTACAACTTTTAATACCAAGTTACACATGTTATTACAAATTTTTATAACATGTTACACAATAATATAATAGTTACTCTTTTCTTACATATTAGTTTCTCATATAAAAACATCCACACTTGACATATATTTTGTAAATTAACTTTTCACATATCGCACGATTTTTCAAGCTTCCTGTTACTCTTTAACACTATTACGCCTTTCCGTTCCTTTTTATGAAATTTCTCTCATAGATACCGAGCGGAAAGATGTAACAAATAAAAAAAAATAAAATAAATAAATAAAAATATTTTTTAAATACTCGACCATCTTTTAACTTCTTTGTTTTTAAATCAATTTTATTTAAATTTGCATGTTTGATTGTGGAACAGTTTCACATTTTGATGTGAAATATAGCAAATTTATAATTAGTCCGAACCCGTAATATAATTGTATTTATTGAATGGTAGTAAAAATTGATAACATTATTCATCTGTCTGAAATCCAGACCTGGCCGTTCCATTTGCAAATGCTATCAACTGCATCTAGATATTTTATGTATAATAACTTCAATCTAACTGTTTTGAATGTTTTCGTTCAGTCAAACATACAAACATGTTTCTAATGAGAATAACAATTAATCTTTATTATTATGAACACAAGCGTGTTCTTTTCATTTGAGTGGGCCATTATCGAATTCGTTCAAAATGCTTAAAATATAAGTGATTCTAAATTATAAAAATAAACAACATATTTGTAATTATTAAACGGTAAACCCCAATAAAAAATTTTTAGAATAAATAAATTTTGTAAGTATTTCCTCATGAGATCACTTCAAGTTTCCCTCCAATTATTTCTATTATGCATAATATAAAATTTAATCCGCAGTTGTTGTTGTTTTTTTTACCATAAAATGAATGAAATTTCTAAAGATTGATTTATGATTTCTGTAGAATTATTATAAAACTTGAGTTAATTAAAATTTATAATTATTTAAAATAATATACCTACTACTTACTTAGAAATAAAGAGGAAAGTTATACGTGTTATTTTTAAAATATAAAAATTTATTTTTATTCAATCAGACAAGACAAGAAAGATAGCTGTGTGACCCTGACCTTTCTTTTATTATTAAAATTTATTTTGATTTGTTATGATGGTATTCATTCATTCATCCTTAACAAAAACTGTTCATCAGTCTAGTAAAACTGTTGTGATGGTACCTAGAACTAATTGTTAAATCATTTTTATCGATGGATTCGATACATGGAAAAACAAATAGTAAAGGTTTAATACGAGATGCTTAAGAGAATAATTAAGTAAAAAAAAAAAACAAACCTTTATTTTGGTATTATAAAACTTGTCCTAAAATTCACAATTGGTCACGTGTAAGAAACCTTCAATATTCAGGGTCAAAGGTTTGTCTGAAAATTTTTTTGTTTTACGTTAAACCGTTTTAAAGGTAAAGCGCGCTAAAGATAGTGCGCTTAGCCATTGTTAATGTTAATGACATAGCTTATGAGAATTCGTCTGAAATTAATAGTCGAACGGAAGATGAAGATACCGATAATAAAAAAAAACAACATTAAAAGAAATCAAATTATTATTAATCAGAATTAGATTGAAATGTAAGATATATAAGGTTTACTATAAGCTCAAAATATATTTAGATTGATTCATTGTATTATTTTATTAGTTTTATGCAAAAGGTTAATAAGATTAAATGACTAAACTACTTGACTTATGAGGAATATTTATAAATTTAAGGTATTCAATACTAAGGTAAGTAATATTAAATGAATAATTAAGTAATAAACCGTATAAGAAATTGGTATTTACGAGCTTCCACCAAATGCTCCATTTTCTGCGAATCTTTCGAAAACGGTTAAAGGTATAAAAAAAGATTTTCAGAAAAACTTATAGAGAATTTTATCCTGAATACAAATTCGAAAACGAAATTCTCAAAAAATTGATTTTTGGAACTTTTGACTTTGAATATCTTAGCTTCTTTACACATGACCAATTGTGAATTTTAGGGCAAGCATTTAAATAACAAAATACTGGTTTGTAAAAGAATTCAACTGATTCCGTTGGATTCCGAGATTGACCCATTTATTTGACTAAGATGATTGGACTAAGACTATTTATTACAAAAGGAGATATTTTCGATCACAAATAATTATCAAAATGTATTGAAATTTCGTTTGCATAATCTTAAAATCAAAAAGAAGACATAGTTAAACAGTGTTTCCCTAAAAAAAAAACAATCGATTCATACGTCAGAAGTAACTGAAATTTGCAATAAAACATGTTCTTTGCATATAAATTGTATAGCACATGCCATAAAAAAATTATTATTAATTACAAAAAATGGCATTTAATTGTAGTAATTGGCTTGAAAATTGTATAAAATTGCATCAGTGTTAATTTGAAATTTCAAATTTAAATAATTAGTCATTAAATTCAATTTGTGTAGTATAAATTTATATTCTATGTTAAATTATACACCATTTACAGACTTATGGACATAGACCAAGGCAACAAAAAAAAAATTTGATGCATGCTGCTCATAGTTTACAGATTTAGTAGTAAATTGAAATACATATATATAGTTCAAAATTCGATAAAATGACTTTTTTAGTTAATCGCCAATTTTATGCCATTAACACAACTTCCCAGCCATATATATTAATCTTAAAAAAGTTTATAATTCGGTCTTACTGGGACAATGGTAATCGATTTGAATGCACATAACTTTTAAAACTAATTAATTTTGCAACATATTTTTCACTGTTTTAAGGGGGTACTTTCAAGATGGTCCAGCATCTACACACATAGTATACAGTACATTATTGTAAATACTTGCCATAGGGTAAAAAAGGGGAAAGAATAATAAAATATACCTATATAGAACATGCACATGAACAAAACAAATTTATTTGAGACATTAAGACATTTATCATATTACAATGAAAAACTTGTATTTATTACAAGAGTATATTTTGAATAATTGTTTGAATTATTATAGTATAACCAATACTATAATGTAAATTTGGTTGTTTGCATATGTGTTATAGGTGTATTTTAACATTCATTTTCCCTTTTAACGCTACGGAGTTTTAAGTAATTCATCGGGCAATTTGTATATATACATGTAAATAATCCTTAAAATGTTTATGATTGCAATTATCTCATATTTGGGATGGTAAATCGTCTTCCAATTTACACGTGTTGGTTATATATACATTAATGGTCATTATGCAAAATACAAGAATCAGAAAGAGCAATGTGAACTTTCATAAAATATATTATTTTAAATTGGAAGGTCATGATGATATAAAAAAGAGTGCATTCCAAAAACTTGGTGGTCCATTTACGGTACTCATAATACACCACTACTACGTACACAATCCCTAACACGTAGAAACATCATACATCAACCCCTAATTCATAATACGTTGAAAACTTAAAATACGTTATGTCCATACAGAAAGCTGAACGAATAATTAAAAGAATATCTTATTTTTCTAATTTCTTTTTAATTGTTGCCTTTTTATGGCAAAAATATTTTCTCGAAGCCTAAAGATTAAACTAATTAACGATTGTTTACGATATTAAATTCATAAAAATCATTAAAACCCAACACTCTCGGTTTTCCAAATTTTCCATGATATTTCATTCATTGTTTCTCTCGTCAAAAACCTTACTCAGACGGACCACACATTTTATATAAAGATATCTCCAAATTTTGAAAAATATCATTTAAATTTAGTAAGATTGGTAGTTAGTTCGTAGTTCAAAATTTCATTAAGTAACAAAATAAATTTTCATTTCTTTTGACAACGTGATTAAGTCACAATTGAATTACTTTTCTTGACACTCACAACTTGTTTAACTTAATATTTTTTATTTTAAATTTGTTAATAAAAAATGAGCAAATCAATAAATAAGAATTAATAAAAATAAATATAAAAATTGTGTAATTAAGACTCTTATGTCAAGTAGCTCATAATTACCTTGTGCACTGCGAGTTCCAACTCTAACTGGACGGATTCTAGTATCATCTTCATCACCTCCATCTCCACCAGCACCATTTTCATTTTCTCTAAATGTTGCACGTTCTGTTGTTGACGACGTCGTCAACGTTTCTATAATATCTGGGGACACAATCCAATCAGTATTAAATGATTGAGTTGGTCGAACTGTTGTTGTAGATGTTGTATCAGTCGATGATATGCGTGTTGTTGTTATTGGACAACAAACAATCTCTACGCGGCCATGAAATCCACATCGTTCTAAGCTATGTCTTCCTGCTTCTTCGATCATTTCTAATGCAATCGAACATTTAAAAATGGAACGACAAACACCATTTGAAAATGAATTCAATCGACATGAATTATTTGATTCTGAAAACAAAAATTATAGTACATTTTTTTATATAAAATTTGTAAAACTTCCAATCTAAAATCAGAATGTGTAGATGGCTTTAAGATGATTTTCAAAATCTTTTAGAACCAGATTTGAATCAAATAAAAATTGGTGATTAATTTTTGTATAATTAAAATATTATAGAAAACTGAATATTTCAGATATTTACAAAAATTGCAACTATTAAAACAAAATCCTTGATTTTTGGTCGGATTACCAGATTTTCCAGTGAATACTCATTGATTCAATATTAATTGAGTGTTAATATTATATTAGAAGCACCATTAATATTATTGTTAACAAATTAATTTAGTTAATATTAAACCACTTATTTCGTTTTTCTTATATGTAAGGAAAACAAATAAATTTTGAGTATCAAACAAAAATGTTGCGTAGTAAACTGACCATTTTCTAAGAATGATTTTATTTTACACATATTGAGTATTATTTAAAAAATATAATTTCAACTGAAATGTGTGTACGATGATCTGAATTTAAATCGGTGTATTTTTACTTGATTTCGAGCAAAACCAGAAAGTGAATTCAATAACGTTAAACTATTATCATAAATAATATAATTGGGCTACTTTTTATGAAATTTGTCTTTATACTTAATGCTTTCAATCGCATGATTAATTCAGATGTCGTCGCGATGACTAGCGATGATCTGCTATTTATTATAAACTCTATAAAATTAACATTGTCACAAAGGCATCAATTAAAATTTTAATTAGTTCAGCGGACCCATCGAAAATCATTCCATTTCCTAATGCTAGGTGAAAATTGTCAAAAATCCCTTTAACTTAACATAAATACATATTCGTGTTCGATGCTATTAAATTATCAATAATTAAAGGGATTCTGTTATATTTATTGTTTCCTGAGATATTTAAAGGTATGCTGCAGAATTACATTATCAGAAATTATTATACCTATATCAAGCATAAGAAATTGAGATGTGTCCATTAGTATTACCAACAGAAAGTTAAATAAATTTTATATTTCTTATAAGATTTCCGTATCTTTATTTCTAAAATAAGTTAAAATAATATTTGGATCCAAGCATCAGCAATTTGATTTATTTTTCTGGTACCTATTCATAGATTGAACAATCTAGGCAGATTAATTGTTTATATATTGACTTTATTTGTATCTATCAATTCCACATTCGGGAAATTTCTATACGAAAAAATTTCTACCAAAGTATGAAAGGTACAATGTTTTGCTTATTGTTTACTCTTACAAGGTGCTTGTACGTATGTAAAGCTAGTAGTGTCCAATGGGCAAAATCACTTATAATATAGCTAATTAATTAATGCAAATTTATGATTCAAAAAAAAATAAAATAAAAATAAAAATGCTCAAGTGACATTCAAAAAATGAGAATACAGCTAGCTTTATATTAATTTAATTATTAATTATTAATTCTAGGAATTTGGTGCTCAATTAGTGCTGCCAATATAGAAAAAAAATTATACTTAAAGTTTATTTTTAAGAGAAAAAGTAAGAATACTGTTAAGGTAGGAGTTAACTTCTGCAAATAAAGGCTTTGGGATGATACAGCATATAATTTGAAATCTAAGAATTTAGTGCAAAATTAAAATTACTAATACATCAGCATAATTCAGCATAAAATTTAATTTTTAGTGAGGAAAACTGTGAATACTGCAAAGTTTTATTTAAGGCAGCAGTTTACTTCTGTAAACTTAGACATCGGGGCAATACAGCATACAATTTCCAATCTAATAATTTAGTACTCAATTAGTGCTGTCAATACAGAAGCAAAATTTAGCTAAAAAAATTATTCTTACTTTTTTTAATACTTAACACTAAAAACTTGACAGTCATAGCAGGGTTACCTTAGATAACAGCTCTTGCTAAATAAGAAAACGAGAAGTAAAAAGGGAAACATTTCAAAGAATAAGATTTGTGATACCGAATATGCAGTGAAATTATTAATCGGCTTAAATCAATGTTCTTAAACGTTTTTCTGTAAAGTTATAGGTCTTACAAACACTAAAATTTTATTTTTAGTTTAACTACGATTTACTCGATAAATACGAATTGTTGTTGAAAACTTTTACCGGTTATTTATGAGTATAGATTCTGAATAAATTATGAAAAAATTTCGTAAATTTTTTAATAAACATTAGTTTTATAAATCTAAAGACAGGTAAAGAACTAAATATTCAGACTTATGACAATAATTAACGAATTTTATTTATCAAATGACTATTATTATCCAATCATTTAACAACAAACAACATTGAAAAGAGGTACATTTTCAGTCAAAAAAAATTTTTTTTGTATTTATTTATCTACATGACTATCATCTCTATCTGTATGCAGGTTATAAGAACAAATCATCTACACACGGTTCAAGGTAAATGACATTAAAAACTCATTATCAAAATATGTATAAAAATAAAAACCTTACCAACGAATCCGTCATCGGAACGATCTCTTGGATATCGAAATGGATATGGATATGGATATCCAATAACAAAACATAAACTTAATAATAAAATTATAAATTTATCCAACATTTTTTATAAACAACACAAAAACGAATTGATAATTTAAATAAAATTAAAACAAACAAAAATCGCCACAAAATTAAAAAAACTCACTTCACGACTCACTTAAACACGAACTCTATCAGAGATATCTTTCACATCTAAATGTGAATTTCTCCACACACTTTGATGTATGCAGTTATAAAATAAAAACTTTGATAGTCGTTTGAAAATAAAGTATGTTTGTTTGTTGTCTTTCTACTATAATAATTAATTAATAAAAGAAGACATCAACCATTCATTACATACTCTTTTTCAGACTATAATGAAATCTTTTTCCTCAATCACTGTATTTATAAATACTTTGGTACCTACTAGTATAGCAAGTAAGTTAGTAGTAAGTTGAACCAAACTCTTAATGAGAATTACATGACGCATCGCTGCTTCACATTGTTCATTTGTATTTGTTATTTATTATTATCAATATATGTATATTATATATATATTATTACACTCAGTTTTTGTTAATGATAATCAATATTATGATATGATTAATTATTAATTTTTAAAATTCATAACAGAACGTTTTTTATGCCACAGGGCTGTAATTCATAATAAATACTGGATTCTTATTGAACAAGAGTGAGAATAATTTAAAAATTTAAGACAATATAACAACTAACAGAGTGCATTGTGTAAATACTTGACATATGTCTAAATATCAATTTTTAACTATTTCTTTACAGTTATGAACCCTGATGAAATATAATTATATAATAGTACAATTTTAAACAGTTAAGGATCCAAGTTTGTGGCATGTTTAATGACGAAAATTGGATTGGATTTGTGGCGAATTTAAGTGGTTTATCAAAAAATGAATCTAGCGAAAGGTATTCGTTTTGAAGAAATAACCTTTTTAGGAATTTTAGTCTCTCTTGACACTCTTAGGGTTGGGCAAATGGGTAAGGGGATTCATGCAACCTAGATGACCGATTTTATTGATTCATGAACATCAACCCATTTTTTTATTTAGAATACGCTGTCAAAATTTCATTTTTTTCGTGTTTTGGTGATAGTAATTACAGATAGGCAGGCAGGAAGGTAAACAGACAAAAATAAAGTAATTAAGTGATTCTATTATCACTTGTATCAAAATCTTCACTAGTTTCTAGATTTATAAACTTTAGATTAAAATTTCTATAGGTACCCTTTTTTATTCAGAAAATAGTTTTGACAAACTTTTAATATCCAAATATATACTAAGATAAGGTTGAAGGCCTGGTCGATAATTACAACACTTGCTTGGAAGTTTGAGATTCATTGTATTGCCCCAAATTAAAATTCCAATTATTACCACGATGTTCATCTCAGTCACCTCTTCCAAACTATTAAGAAAATCTTATACCAAACTTCTAGAATGCCAAATTTTCTTTGTCGTACATCGAATTTCCAGTTTTGGAATATAAAGTTGTATCTTCTCTATCGTATTTCTCTATATTTTTGTAGTTAACCAAATTTGTTTCTATAACATCCGTTTGTCAACTAAAAATTTCCCGGCCATTAGTTTTCTTAAAATAGATATACATACCAGTGCACTTGTGTTAATAGCTTTGTGTTTTTTTTTTTTTGTTTTTTTTTCTTAATAAAAATACTTAAATCAGCCTTAATTAATTGTCTATTTTATTATTTATTCATCAAGGAAGTGGTTTTTACAGATTTGACTGTGTATAAACTGTGTATTTTAAGCATACCTGTACTAATAGGATATTCAAAGTTTGCCATATTTCTCATTAGAATGTGGAACTAGCATTAATACCTTAGTAAAACTTGGAAAAAATTGAAATTGATCAAAACACGAAGAAGTTATTAGCTTTCATTCATGATTTTTCATCTCTTGTAAGTGATGAATGATGTATACATAACATTTTAGAACTTCCATAATTTGCTTATTTTTATATCCAGACGATTGATTATATGAAAAATTGTATATGCTATATGTAAAAAAAAGTTTGTCAGCGGCATTGATTGTGCATATTTGTAAAATTCTGGAATATACTCCTGAATAAGTAATGAATATAATCGAGCAGTTTTGGCGTATAGAAATTAAGCAAAGCAGTCCAAATTGATTGGAACATTTTGAAATATTGATCTGTCAAATTTGCACCAAAAGCATATAGATTCAAGATAGAAGTCAATGGGTCAAGTAAGAAGAAAAGGCTATGATTGACGTATAACCTAATAAGAAACGCTTTTTCGAATTCGGCCTGTGCAATATATTATGTACAATAAAATGTTGTCCAATATTATGTGTTTTGTCATTTCACATAATCATTTCTTTATCATTTCATAATATTATGTGAATCTCTTTGCGGTCGGTTTAAGGTAAAGATATCAACAAAATAAAAACAGATTTTAGTTCTAAAATCATTTGATGATGACAATGTTGCCTTCAGGGGAAATTACAATTATTCTTATTTCCAGTAAAATAGAATTCTTTCCTATTTGAATTTCATAAGAATGTGTAATCTGGATTTTAAGAATATTTAGTATGTGTATGCGGAAATACAATATAGGTACTTCCCAAATACAATTGATTAGTCGTGATTCAAGAGGTCAATTAACTTTAACAATAATTTTAGTTTTTATTACTATAAGAAGTTTACTATTTCTATTAGTGAGAATGTTCAAAAAAAATAAAAATAAAGGCAGAATTTGGCTATTTTGAAAAGTTATAACAATTTTTTTATAAAAATGTATTCTTGATTGTTTTCTCTGTTTTTAATTTGTTTCAAAAAAGTTTTTAAACAAAACGATGAAATCAGACCATCAGTAATACACTACTACTACTTTCACAACAAAGTAATGATTATCATTACGAATTTACTAAAATAAATTATTTTCCGAGGTGATATGACTCGTTGCTAATTCAATGAGTGTCTGCACTTTGGGTTTTGGCAAATTTGGCAATGAAACAATGAATTTGAATTGCTATCCCAAATTTCAATTTATTAAAACCGTTTTAAAAATTTAAATTTAATTATAAGAATTGAAATGATATTTGAAATTAAATTATTTTTAGTTTTATAATTTCATTTTTTTTTTTTAATTTTGAGCTTTGACCTGCCACTATCAGGTAGTCCCATACTTCAATGTCATTGGATGAACGCTGAACACGTGATCGATTAATAATAATAATTGTTGGCTAATTAGTAGAATTAGCAATTTGATAAATACTTTGAAAGTATAAATTGCGCAACTTACTATAAGACCATTCGTTTTTCCTTCTATGGTATGAAAAATCAAAAATTAACTGCAACAAGACTCAATGTATTCTTTTTACTCGAAAGAATAAATTTTCTTCCTACAAACTTGGACTGAGTGTTGAGTGTTGTGTATCTGGAAGGAACCCTGCAGGATAATACCCATTACTCAGCTCCAATCCTACAAGTAATTGGATCATATTTCTCACCCGGAAATCATTGAACTGGATCCATTCGACTCACTTTTGGCACTTTTTAACATTTTTCTTGCACCTTTTGATTTCTCCTGATTGCGGTGTAATCTTAATTGCATATATTTTCTTTTAGACTAAGTCATATATTTCTTACGTGAGTTGTACGGATAACTTATGCATCCATTTAGGTTAAGTTCTATTTTTAATGGTTTTTTATTTAAAATTTCTCTACTATCTAAACGATGTATAAAAAAGTTGTAATCTCAATGTACTAGTATATAAGATGATGTATTATATATAAAGCTTAGAGTAGGTGCTATAGTTTTTGATGTTTTTTATTCTGATATTAAATAAATAGTATCAAAATTACTAGATATATTACTTAGTTCGTGAAAATCCATTTTTATAAAATAGTAATGGAGACTTTTAACTTTGTCTAATTGTTACTTCAAAAATTACGAGTGCAGTTTCGACTTATAAAGTCATTACAAATAATAAATAATTATTATTTTATTTTTGAAATCTATAGGGAAATAGATTTTGAAATCTATAGTAGGTAAGATTATTATGAATGAAGACACTGTGGATGGGAAATTTTGAAATCTATAGTAGGTAAGATTATTATGAATGAAGACACTGTGGATGGGGTTGATAAATATTTTTGGATATTTATAATTTCAAATTTAATAAATGGAAGTTATTGACGTCTGTATCATTATTTAAAATTGTAAACTTTGGGTTTTTATTTAATTTAATGATGTTAAAGGCTTTTAACAAATTTAATTTTTGGCTTTTGTCACAAATGTGTAAGATGAAGTTGAATGGGTGTTAATGACCTCTTTATACTTCTTTAATAATGATATACCTGACTGACTTACTTAAGCAACATTGCATTGCGGGAATGAAAATCTATATCACCCACTTTAATTAAGGGTGGAGGATTTTTCTTTGCGTTTAAGAATTGATTAACCGAAATTACCATTGTTATTATAATTATTACAATCATTGTTAATACACAAACAGATTATGTTTCCGAAAGAGGTTTCGAATTAGTGGTGACATGTTGCCTACGAGTGGGGGATATATATATATATATATATATATATATATATATATATATATATATATATATATATATATATATATATATATATATATATATATATATATATATGAATTTTTTTGTTTCGAATGAAATATGTGGGAATATTTGATTTTGCATAGATTGTTTTAACAACTCGTCCCACAGATTCTTCATTCACAATAATCTTACCTATTTTCCCTATATATTTCCAAAATAAATGAATAATTATTCAAAGTCTAACTAAATTAAACAAGTTAAATGTTGCCATTACTAATTTATAAATAAATACTTTATAATTTGACTTTGAATTCCTCGAATAATAATATCCATTCAAAAATGTTAGTTCAAAATGAAGATTACTTAGTAGTCAAAATACGTATTGTATAAAAAAAATATTAAAATTTTATTTTATTTTTTCAACAAATAAAAAGGCAATAAAATTTTATTTGAAAAATCCTCGAGTTATCTTTGATAATAGTCATTAAACGGTGAAATATTACATACGACTGGAAAAAGTAATAAAATAGTACATCTTATTTTTTAGTGATTTTAAACGTCCTTATCTTGAAAGGAACGAGTGAAAATACTTGCAAAATATTATTGTTTTTAAGATTCAAAAAGCTTCAATTAATGAATCTGTGCAACAAAATTTATGACTAATTTATAAAGCTTCATTTTGATTCTTTTTAGAAATTCTAAATTCTAGTTATTACTAAAATATTTAACATTTAATTAAAACCTTTAAGACATAATCTCTAAGGTCAGGAGACCTACTAAAAAAGAGGATAGAAGGTATGTTTTGGTAAATAATTGTATGTATAGAAGTTTGTTAGTTTGTTTTAAATACGTAAAATTGAGAAATCTTTAAGAAAAGACTTTTTTGTGAATCTACAGTCCAACTACGAAATTTGCACAAACGACCATTGCTCAGTTAATTTTCCAAACTCAATATATCCAAAATAAGCATGTAAATTTGAAAATGAATCCACTTGATCTATTTATATTTCAAAAAATTAAAACTTTCAAAAGTGCTAAATTTTTTAAAAAAGCAATTAGTCATTTTCCAATGATTTACCTACCATTAATTATTTAACCTCTCTTGTGACACAAAAAACGATTTAATGGATTGACTTGAGAGTTAACAACGTTGTTTTGGACATTTTGAGTAAGAAAATTACTTTTTGGTATGATCGTTTGGACAATTTCCGCAGTTTAACTGAAGATTTCCTGTAAAGTTATATGCCTTCTTTAACCACTTTCTTTAATTAAAGTTTTTTTGTTGCATTAATTTTAAATAATCTTGTTCATTAGTTATTTGATATAAAGAGATTATAAATTTATTTCTTATTTGAGTACAAAGGTGGCCATAAACTCGGTAATTTTGTAATGGTTAATTAAAAATCAACTGAGCGGATTAACTTTTAAGTTAACCTCGAAAAATGTTAACGCTTTTGTTTACTTTCGTTAATATCATGAAATTCATTATAATTATCTTTAAACCAACACGGCAACACGTCAATAAGATAAATACATAAGTATATATTATCCTCTAGCATAAACTGAAAATCTATGCCGCCTGGTACACTTTTGTAGACCTTTTATATATCTTTGTACTCTTTTAGTGGGAAAAAACGAATATTGTAAGAATTTACGGATGACAAAAAATGCTAGCGACGCGAAACATTCAAATTTCAGACGTTTAGACTCAAAAGGGTTGATCATCGTGGTAGAAAAGTATAATATTATAACAGCGACTTCGAAAATCAAATATGTGCTTAAGGAAGCACAAGTTGAAGAAGCTCTGAAATGAGAAATGAGGGTATTTGAAAAAATAATTGATTTGTACTGTTTTACTCTGTCTGACGAAGATACTCTTATGTATATATATTTTTATATATTTATATATATATATATATATATATATATATATATATATATATATATATATATATATATATATATATATATATATATATATATATATTTTTATATATTTATAGGTAGTAACAGTTAATCCTTAAAAGTTAACCATCTGAAACATGTTGTCGTAAAATTTTAGGTGCTGTAAAATTAAATTTGGTGCTCAAATGTTTAATTATGACAATTAAGACATTATTCACCCGAATTCTGATATTTTACATTATTCAAGACAGCAGTGTTGACTCAATCATAATAATTTTCTAAATTAAAAATTTGAGCATTAATTTATTTTTTCAGCCTCAAAAAATCAAAAATTTTTTAGAATATTTAAATTTAATTTTGAATACTTTGCTGTGACAAGTGACTTTGAAATTGACTTTGACTGCGACTTTGCTAACTTGACAAGAATGGTAGTTATACATATTATTATTATATATGTACTGATAACTGTATAGATAACTGGATATTTATTGTAGTTAATGAATGCTAATTAAAAACAATGATATTAAATCAGATATGTCGAGTATCGCGCATTTTAAAAATATTATAAATATCCAATCCTTCATACAGTTATAAATACATATATTAAACAAAAGTTGTTTATGTTAAACACAATTTTCATATTTTAATTTTTCTTCTATCTCTAATGGTTAACATTTCATTGTATCATGTCATTGTATCTAATGAACATATTTTGCTCATTCGCGAACTTGATCTTACGTTTTAGGTCTAGAATACACCACGAAAATTTCTGCTCGTTATCTCGTTTTATTATTGAGTTTACCTTTTGAGTGACAGAAGGACTGGTGGACAAGCGGTAATGGGCTAATTAAGTGATTCTAAAATTATAAAATAAATATATTCTGACATAGTTTGTATGTTGACTTTAAAAATGGAAACAAATCTCTTAAAACAATTGGATTTTTTTTTTACAAATAGTTTTTTAAGGTTTTAATATACATTTAAAGTAAGGCACAGTCAAATATTTAAATGATTAAGAATATCAAAATTTAAACATGCAAAAACTTCAAAAATGATACCAAATGATGAGTATCAATGTCTAACAGAATTTCAATGTCTTACAAAAATTTTTTTATCCCCGTACAGTATTATGGATAACTTTCAATTTTGATTATTTGAGATATAAATTTTTAAAAAGATTATTCTTTAAAATTTCTATTAAAACCTTAAAAAACTGCATTTGTAGTATATCTATTAAAAATAACAAAAATTTTGAAATCCCAAAAAAATTAAAATTTTTATGAATGTTTTACAAAAAAACCGATATTAAAAGTTTTCCTTTTTCAGATGTTTTGATTTAAAGGTTATATTTTAACTTATTGAACATAATTATAAATGTGCATATTTGATAGATTTAATTCCTCTACTTCAAAACAAATTTATGTTACATTTAATGCTGTTTTACTATAAAATTTTATTATAAAGCATATAAAGTTTTACTATTTAATATCTATTTTTTATCTATTTTAAATCGTATAAAACAACCAGATATAGCAGAGCGAAAACAAAACAAAAAAGTAATAATATAAGTGCTATTCAAAAATGGTGAATTTTTAAAAAATATTTATGTACATTTTTTGGTAGAAAAAATTAAAGTTTTATAAACTTTATGCTTGAATTTTATTGAGTAATATAATATCTCGTACTATTTTCTCAAATAAATTTACTCTACAGATTGTACATAAACAAACCACTCCGAAAAA
Organism: Chrysopa pallens; assembly: GCA_020423425.1. Taxonomy (NCBI): domain Eukaryota; kingdom Metazoa; phylum Arthropoda; class Insecta; order Neuroptera; family Chrysopidae; genus Chrysopa; species Chrysopa pallens. The sequence continues at coordinate 60,475,702 of CM035595.1, forward strand.
ATTATAATCGTATTCTACCAAATAATTTATGTAGTTCTAATATTTTGGAAATTTTATATTAAATAAATGAATAGTTAAAAACGTTTTATTTAAAAATGCCCTAAAAAAATTCTTATTCTTTAAAACTTACACCATTGTAGAATATATATGATAAGAATGAATAAATTTCGATTTTTCCCCAATTTCCTAGATCAAATTATTTTGTATTTTATCAATACGTATTTCGACTACAAAATAGTCATCATCAGTATGAATTGGCTAGTTGTAATGATTCTCTGAGGAGATGTTACTCGTTGCTAATTTGGTGACAGTTTGCACGTGAAGATTTAAGTACTCGTATTTACTTAGTTTGAAAATACTGAAAATCAATAACATCAAGTTATTTAATTTTCATTTTTATCTGCAGTTAATTACAAACTTTTATATCATATTAATTGAGTAATTAGGTTAGTGAAAGTAAAAGTTTTAAATTTTAATTGAAAGTTTGTTTTATTTTTATTTTTATTGCATTTTAATAAATGCTTGGTTTTTAAAATCAGTTATTAATTTTAATTTATTTTTAATTTTATTCTTATCGCTGGATAACTACGTGACGTTACTTTATTTTTCGCCCTGTGTCTTAATACGCATAATGTAGGATTGTATTAAAAATAAGTTGTCCAGGTGATCTTGGATTAGTCGTTATGCGGGGTTTAGAATGATATCGCATAGTTAACCATCATACATTGGTATCCAAACTGAATATATATATACAAAATTTCAGCTGAATTGGATGAAGATAGACGCTGCTTCAAAATGAATTCAGTAAGAATTCATCCGAACAAATTACATTCATACCTACAAACATTGCATTTTAAACAAAAGGTTTAAAAATGGAAAATCTAGTATAATGACGCAGTGATATTTAATTAATAATTGTCAAATTTTTTTAATTATCTCAGTTTTATTTTTTATATATATTAACAAACAAAAATTTGTTAAATTCTTGTTGGTTAAGGATATTGTCTTATTTTTCGTGTTGCAAATACAACGGTATTTGTAATAAATGATAATTGGAAATTTTTATTTCTATTTTCAAATAAAATTTGTCACATGACTAATAAGTACTTGAGTAATAAGATCCTGTCTGCAAGGAGAAACATTAAAAATACATCCTGTCTGAGTATTTTAGATAGAATAATGACTAAATCTAGCCGTAATATGATTTGTTTTACAAAATATATGAGATACGTTGACAAAACAACAATAAAACCATGATTATCATCATATCTTACATGATAAATTTAACAAATTGAATTCTAGAAATTATTTAGATAAATAATTGAAAAGAAATAACTAGTACCATTTTATTACTAATATTTACCACATTCAATATCTGTGTTGTACTTTTTAATAAGAAATTCATTTTTTAATTAAGAAAATTTCCTTGATTCGTTTAAAAAATTAAAATAAATTGTGAAATTTTTACGTTTAAAAAAAACCATGCATATATATGACAGTTTGTTTGGCGGAAATGAAGTGCGGTAGGGGGTCCTTTAACATTTAATTCCATTGTATTATTTTTAAGAAAATAATTTAAAATACATAATTAGCTTTATTAAAATAAGAAGTGGAGATAATAACTAAAAATCAATTGTATATACCGTCAAATGACTCAACTGTATAAATTGTTAAGTGATTTATAACTATTAATATATATAAAATATTCTAAATACATCATGCATAGTTCAAACACTTATAAAACATTTGTATACAGAAAGCTTCAATTGAAATCATTTAACGAAATCTTTCAAAATATTTTAAAACAATAAAAATTAAAAGTCACTTTTATAACGACCGCAATTAAGTTAGCGTGGAAGTTTAATAAAATTCATTTAACTAAATCTTAATAATTTGCTCCCAAAATGCTCTATCAGGATCCGTAATTCTTCCAGTGATTAAGTAATAATTTAATTTGATTATTTACAATCAAAATTACAAAAACTGCTCCCGATTTACTCTGTCGTTATTAATCCATTTGATTCATCAATTACTTTTATTTAGGCATAATTGATTAAAATTACGATTTAAATACTCACCGTAAGAGTATGATGACCTTGATTTTTATGGTGCGGCTCTAAAGGTGTGACTTCATCATAGTCTTACGGTAGCTATTTAAATTGTAATTAATAAAATTTTAATTATTAATTATGCATAAATAAAAGTAATTACTGAATCAAATGGTTTAATATCGAAAACGTAAATCCGGAGCAATGAATTGAATTAAAAAAATATAGAAAAAAAGCATTAATTAGCTGAGATAGAAGGAAAACAGGTTTTGTAATTTTGATTGCAAATAATTAATTAAAGAATTTTGTTTCTATTTTTGTGTCTATATTTGACAATTATCTAGTTTTGGGTTAGACTTTTTGACATTTATTAAGACTTTAACAAATCAAAAAGATTTTCCCGAGTGGAATTTAAACTCATCTCTAACCAGCCAGTAATTAATAAATTTGGATTATAACTTACCATTGGTAGTCACACTGACCAGTTATTATATCACTATGTAATTTCATTTTAGTTTCTTGTTGGGGGCAATATTTTAGTTTATAGACTAAAAAGTATAGATAATCACAGATGATGTATAACTTTTGATATCTCACCTTATTAACATTTTTGTCTTAAAAAAATGGCTTTGATATTATTTGAAATTGTTAGGATTATGGATAAGTGATTATGTATTATTTTAAATAATTGAATACTTTATTCATTGGAAGATATTCTTTTATTCAAATAGAGTTTTCAGATGTATGTCTTAACACCATCAAGGATCAGAGAGAACTTACTACTTACTGCTATATTTCTACAGTTTTCCTTTTTTACATCGTGTAACATTTAGTGTTCATTGGTCTATACAAGACACCAATGTACCTAGTTTTTATGACAGGTTGCTCGAGCAATTTAAACTATCTTTCTCCGAAATAATAAAATAAAACCTTTTTCAAAGGTAAACATGTGTTCACCAAATGTTACTTTAAAAGGAAACTTTCTCTTTTTCACAAGGGTAAACATGTGTTCACCAAATGTTACTTAAAAAGGAAACTTTTACTTTGAAATATTAAAACCCTTTAAAATATAGTATTTTAAAAAGCAAAGACGGTGATTTTTGTAAAGACGAATTCAATATTTCAACAGAAATGAGATTTTAATCAAGGGTGGGCGATTTTTCTTTGCCTTTAAAAATTGATTTACCTAAATTACCATTGTTATTATAAATATTGTTAGTATACAAACATATTATGTTTCCGAAAGAGGTTTCCAATTTATGGTGATATGTTGCCTACATGTGGGATCACAAAAACTTTTCTATTATATGATCATTTTCTTCTACTGGTATTAAATATGGAAAAACAATTTTTTGTTTTAGAATTCCCTATAAACATGATATAAATAATTTAACCTTCATACTTTTACAATTTATCGGTTAATTAAAATCTGTGATTTTATGTTAAAATGACAAGGTGGGAGACAGTTAATTGATAGCAGACCACCCTATGAGTACTTATGATGAGTTTATAATAACGTAAGACTCATATGTATGTATTGTGTACCTGTATAGTGTTGATAGTAGACTGCATAACATAGTAGTAGACCGCCGTGGCCCTGGCCCTGATCAAGTAGATTGTTGATTCATACCAGCGACTGCGAGTACTTTAATAACAGTTGCGTGATGGGTTTCCCTGACAATGAATACTTTCATTGGCATTAGGTTCAATAAAACATATTATGAAAATATAGACAATATTCGATTATAAAAACTAAATGTTATTTATACAGGATGTCCATCGATGATTTGGACTTTTTGTTGAACTACTGTCTAATTTCATAATCTTTTTTGGAACTATTTGCTTATGGCGGGTTTAGCGTATGGGGAGTAGATAAAAAAAACTAACTTTTTTTTCCTTAGAAACACATTTTCATGGTAATACCATAACAATTATTTTTATTTTAAAATAAATTCATAGTTTTGTATATAATAAATGTCAATTTTTCATTTTTAGTAGTGACCATTAATCAATTTGCGAGTTTTGCTTTTTATTTATTTATTTATTTTTTTTTTTTTTTCTCTTTTTTGTAGGGTATTTGAATTTTTTTTTTTGAATCAAGCAGTTCACTTAAATATATTTGCATTGTATATTTATATATTTTCCATGTCGCGAAGAGTAGCACAAAATAATCAGACAAACAAGATTCTTTTTTTGTATTTAAATAAACGAAATCAATATCATTCGAAAGGTTTACTGTGTTCAAAGGAGCGTTCAATATTAAAATACATTTGCCGGTATTCAACAAGTGAATTAATATTTACATAAATAATTATTACTTAGTTTATTTATTATTTTATATTTAATAACTTTATTTAAGAGGAACTGATAACAAAAATGAGTACTCCATAATAAAAAAAATCTCTAATGTACTAGACATGTAATATGCATTATATTTTCTTCAATTATCGGCAAAAAAAAATCATTAATATATTATGAAATTTAGTAAGCACAATATTGACATGAAAACGGAGGAAGTGCTAAAGAATTTTTCGCGAAAAAATTTGATTTTAATTTAGAAATTTTTTTCACGAAAAATTCTTTAACGCTTCCTCCGTTTTTATGTCAAGATTTTTCATACCAAATTTCCTACTCTTTGATTATATTTCATGTTATTTATTTATTCGCGAAAATTGATAAAAATACAATGTATATTATCGAATAGTGCATGAAAGATAGTCTTTATTCATAATTTTTTGTTCCAATTCCTCTTAATTTTTTTTCATTTTCATTTCAGGCTGATCAATTTTCGATTTAATTGAAAGTTTTTATGAAGTTGATAATCGAATAGCGGTTCAGCAGACACACCTAAGATGGACTACTTACAAGCTGGAGGAATATTAAAATATATTTTATGTTGTTTAAAAATTAATAATAGAGATAGTTTCAATAATGTAATAAATATAAAAAATAGTCAACAGCTGACTTGAAATGATTGTGTCATTTGCAACGCTGCCTTCCAGATTATAACTGTGCTTACTACAAACCATTTGTGGATTTGAATACAGGAATACCCATTCATTCATTTAAAAAATGAAAATTAAAGAAAGCATAGGATAAATAACATGCGCATTGCGTGAAATTGGACACCAAATAAATACAATACAATATGCTCCAGTATTTTACTAAAAATTTTACTGATAAACGAGATACAGTATTTCGATTACGGAATGGTAGGTAGTGGGTTTATATCATTATGGTATAATTTTATAATTTACAGAACAATATAATTAAAATTATGATGGTAGTAGTAATTTTGATAATATTAATTTTAATTTAAATTATATTTGTGATACTAATTAATGTTGACAGTCTTAATAAAAGTTAAATTTGTGTAATTTTCTGTGTAGTTCGATAATAATATTTAGTGGGTGGGTGGTAAATTTAAAATGAATATAAAATGTGATCATATTTTTCAAACGATTTGATTTTTTTTTAAATATAATATTTATTTAAAAATCAAATTTGTGGTTTATTTATCGCCATTATCCAATTTCGCAATAAAGATCAGCTAAAAAGATAATTTATAAACATTTGTGGTATAGTTAATACTTCCTTACGCTCTGCAAAATGCTGTCAACAAATTAACATAGGATAAGCATTCTTATAGTATTATTCAATATGATTTTTAAGCGTAAATTACAAAAACTAGGTGTGAAGGAGAAATATGTGCAAGAATCGAAAATAGAAATAAATACGTGATAGGTACTTAGGATCACCGATCTGCCAAACTGATATGGGTAAAAAAATAAAGAGTAAGAATCTAAAAGAGTAAAAAAGGTATTAAAACAACAACAACAAAAAATAAAATATGTTTAATTTTCAAAATTTTAAAAAAATCTGAATAATGTAGATACTATCTAGAACTAAGATGCATACAAAATATAATTTCCTATTCAATCCCATTAAAACCTATTTCTAAATTTGAAATTTCCAATTTCAAGATTTATTTGTAAAGAATAAAAAATTTAATTTTCTAGACAATCCTTTCACTCAATTTTTTTTGGATTCAATTTTAATAGAATTCAATATGCGGTTTTTTATTATTAGGGTTGGCAAACAGTTTTTTCGGAAATAAATTAGTAGCAGGCAATTCGGTTATAAATTCACTTAATAGAAAAATTTAATGGTAGTCTTTGAACAACTATCAAGTGTTGTTCAAGAAAATATTCTTAAAACATTAGAAACACAAAATCAGCTCGTTTGAATGCGAAAAAAAACCGGACTAAAATCTGGATAAATTAAATTATAGAGGAGACCGGGGCAGAATGGAATAGTTATGAAAAAACTAATCATATGAAGGAAATAATAATAGTTAAGGTATAAAAATAAACACTAAGAAAATAATATTTGTGATTAAACTTAATATAGTCAACTTGATTTATAGGCTAAATTAATTTTGATTTTCACTTCATTATTCAGTTTTTTAGCTGATCTTCAAGGGCATTTTATAAAAAAAAACATTTTGTATTTCCATTTCTTAAATTTTTTACGAAAGTTTCTACTATTTAGTAACATTTTATGACCCATTCCTAGTTTTTTATGTTTAGATATTTTCATCAATTTACAAACAAACAATCAAGATACCATTTCTTATCTAAGTATTGATAAAACATTTTTAGCCATTTTTGCATTAAGAACTCATTTATGAGAAATCAATATAAAATCAAAATGTCTTATTTTTTTATGAAAAAATGTGTTGATTTATGTCACAGGAAAATAATAATTTCTTATGTTTTAGCTGTAGTTTTTAGATTGTAATTAAAAATTAATAGACTATTTACATAAAAGTGTTTAAAATTATTCCACAAGAGTTTTAAATTGTCATGCTATGAAATGAATTTTAACTAGTTTTTTTCAATTATGCAACTCATTCACTCCATAACCCTCCACGGTTTGTAATCATCAACTTTTACTCTGTTTACTCAGTTTTAATCTAAGTATTGATATTTTTTTAACGTGTAACATACATATTTCCGCTCAAAATGTATGTGTGAAAGTGATAACGTAAAAAGTGGCGGTTTAAAATTATTACCACGCGCACTATTTGAACATTGAATTGCGAGTTATATGTAAAGAGCATTTTTTAGCTGTAAGTGCGGCCACGAGAAAAGAGGGGAGGGGTATATACATAAATACATACATACATAAACTAGGCATTTGAATTAAAAAAAAAATTGAAATTATATAAATAAATTAAAATAAAAATTTTTTTAAATAATGATAAAGAAATGTCAAGAGATGTCAGATGTTGCGAGTACGGTAAGGCTCGCTCATTTTATAACCATTATTTAATCCACTTTGATATTTTCAAATCGTTAAAGTTCATTAGCCGAAAGCTTTAATATTAATTTTTATATTTCTTACTTTTAAATGTAATAATCAGTTTACAGGCATAATATTTATAAATTTTTAGCCTGTGACCGTGTTTTGCCTGTTAACAATTATCATATAAAATTTTAAGTTTGTCAAATACTTTTTTCTATATACTATTATTCGTGCTTTCATACACAATAGCTCAAATTTTTTTAGAGAAAGCATGAAATTTTATTTTCTCGTCGCTTTACAAAACTTTTCTATTACCATTTTTAGTAACAATGAAAATTGAAAGCTAAACTAATATACACATTAAAATTAAATACTAATTTTGATTATTTTTAAATTATTTTCCTTGTATACACAATATGGTGACATTGGAAGATGAAATGTACTTTGAGCACATTTAAATAGAAGTAGTGGTGGATAATTTCTTTGGATATCAGACTAATTGGAAAAAACTATGTTGTGAAATGTAAAGTGTTGTAAAGATTTACGAGAACGCTTAAAAGATATTACCTATAATATCATAAGAGATAAAAAACTTTGTAACAATACTTAAACAAAAAGACAGAAAGGAAGAATATGATAAGAAATCCTCACAGATTGATATAAGATCAAGAAATTTAAATTTAAATAGTCTTCAATTTAATGTTTTAAATTATACTCTAAGTTCGCTAGTTCGCATTTTCCCGTTTTTATGATTGTTTTTCTTTACATGAAAAAATCAGACTTTTCGTTAATTTTTAATAGTTTTAAACCAGTTTTCCACGTATTCATTTTTTGTATAATCATCTTCCATTCAGACACCTAATATTATTATAATATCTCTACCTAATGTTATGATTTTTTTCACCATTATTAGTTTTTAGTTTTTTTGGTAACGTTTTACAACCAATTGATCTCACTGCATCTCAATTCAAATATTTGGTGGGACATTTCGGTACCGTAGAAGCATATTCAAACTGTTCGATTCCTGTTATATTTTCCACAAACTTCTGCATTAGGTTTACATATTTTTACAACGGTTTTCTAATATTTTCAAAGCTTAGCTTAGTTTTTTTTTTTTTCATTTTCATGAATATATAATATAATTATACTAAATTTTTTAGTAGTTGTGGATTTTTATATTTGGATTAACCGCAAATAAGTATTAACCGCAATTATGGCGTGAAAGTTTAATTAAATTTATTCAACCAAATCTCAAAAAATTGCTCCCAAAATGCTATATTAGGAGCCGTAATTAAGTAATTAAGTCCAGTGTTTAAGTAATTATTTAATTCCCGACTAGAAATTATCCCAATACTTATATTGGGGCCCAATTGGGAGTTGCAAGGGCTTACCCAAAAGACCTATCTCGGTTGGGATCTAATTGGGTACTTATTGGGATAGCCCAATTTAAAAATAAATAATTGGAGCTGAGTTTGTCCTTAACGGTAACTAGCTAGGAACTGATCGGGAAATCCCAATCCAGAAAAATAATTTAATATAGGTTTTACTGCACTAGGATTCAATTAGGAACTTATTGGGACAGCCCAAAGTAAAAATCAGTAATGCTTATAGTTTTTTTTTGTCTGGGCGATAATTGGGAATTGATTGGGAAAACCCAATGCAAAAATTAATGACAACATTTTGGTTTTACCGTACTCTGACCCTTTTGAGAAAATAATGGGATAGCCCAATGTGAAAGATTTTGTACTTTTCGCCTTTCTTTTATAATTTTTATTTTGATTATTTTGAATAGAGTGTTTTTTAGTTACAAAATTACTCATTAGATAACGTTCGGGAGTATATTGAGTGTTGTATAGTTACAAATTTTTCTCTATTAAAAAAAAAAAATGCACATCTCTTAAAATGCTAAATTAAAAAGACATGTCTAAATTAAAAAAAAAAAAAATATATATTTTTATTTATGTGATGTGTATAAAACATAGTGATGATTGACAGATGAGCTGTAGTGATCGAATGTTATTAAAATAATAATCTCTGAATGTAAATTAAACCTTAATATACAAGTATTGTATTATTTACGCAAGCATTAGTGATATAGTTTCAAGGTTAGTATATGTACTGTCACACGTGTTTAGTGACGTCACCCAAAAGAAATAGAGGGAGAGCCCGTCATCGCCAGTCTTACCACATTGTATAAAGGCTAAATAATTTTCTGTGCAAGTACCCTACAGCAGGTTTGGATATTAAGAATCTCGAACCGCGGTGACTTTGACAGGTAACAGGTATCAAAGGTGAGCATAGTTGCTACCCCAAAACATTATAGCATAATGCGCAATTTTTAAGCATGTTCTACAGGATACTATTACAATACCATACCACCCGTTGCCAGACATTTTGTAGGGTGGCAACCCCCTGCCAGACGCCTTGAATAAATAATATTTCTACTTACGTCATAATATAAAATCTGAGTTTTATGTATGTTACTTGGTCAACTATTCAAAGATGTTTTCCAAACGACCAGGCAGTTTCCAAAGTTCTAACACTCTCCCAGAAATAGTTGAAGTTCGGATATTCTAATAAATAGTTTTATGTATGTTACTTGGTCAACTATTCAAAGATGTTTTCCAATCGACCAGACAGTTTCAAAAGTTCTAACACTCTCCCAGACATAGTTGAAGTTCGGATATTCTAGTATCTAGTATCCTGTAGAACATACTAAAAAATTGCGGATTAAGCTATAATGTTGTTGCTCATCAGTTATGCTCACCTTTGCTAACTATTATTACCAGCTGTAGGGTACTTGCACAGAAAATTTTTTAGCCTTTATACTATGTGGTAAAACTGGCGATCACGGGCTCTTAGTCTAAAAATCATGTTTAGTTCCAACAAAAAAAGTTATTAACCAGTCTAAATCTGTAGGTCGTATGTCGTAGTGCAGTGAACGAACTTGCATAAATTGATTTTAAAAAGTTAATTTTGATTTATTATTATTAGAACTTGGGAAGCGTTAGCAATTAATTTTTTGAATTGATATTGTTTAATAAATGTTTATGTGTATTTTTATGTGAAAATTTTTAAAATATTAATGTGAAGAAATAAAACGAAAAAATTAAGATTATTTGGACATTAAATATATAATAAATAAGTTCTGAATAAATTGTTGTTTATTTTTAAACATTTAATTAAAAAATTAGTGATTGTTTAAGAAATAATTTTGTGTTAACTTCTTTTTCAATGTCTTCTGATATTGTGTAAAAAATTGCAAAAAATTTTTTTTACTTCCATTTAAAATGCTTGTATTTGATATATTAATCTTTTGAATTTTGTTTTGTTTCAGAAACAAATCTAAATACCAGTTAATTCTTTTTTTGGACAAAAATTCCGATAATGATATCGATATTGTTCCAAGTTCTTCGCTGACGACCAAACAAACACGACCAAGCGGTTTATTCTAAATACATGCCACCTCCCTATGATGTGCTGAAATTTCGAAAATTACAAAATATGGTTATTTTTTACAGGCCTTCACGAAGAAGAAACTAAGAACGAGTTTGAGTCTCCAATATAAAAAAGTTCTCGGTTAGTAAAAATTTTAATTAATCGATCATCATTATCATTGTCGCCATCTTCAGCTTCATCATTGTCGCCTATTCAAAGCAAGATTTCTTCTAATACTGGCGTTTCGTCTTATGAACATGAATCTTCATGGATTGATTCTAAAGGAAGTTCAATGATAAATAAAAAAAATTAAAAATTAAACCAAAAAAAAAAAAAAAAAAACAAGACCCAATAGTTCTGATTCCAAAAAAAATTGTGTTGTTGATACTTCATTAAATTCATCAACGAAAAGTTTATCTGTGGAAAAAAGTTTCGAAAAATCTGTTGAAAATCTATTATTTAATAGCAAGTTATCACTCAGCACCGCGAAAAATAATAAAGATACTGTAAAAATGTTGGATCAAAACCTGATTGTGACTTCAGGTAAATCTTTAACAACGTATTTTAAAAAAATTTCTTAGGTGATTAAAATAAATTAATTTATTTTTTGTTAATAATCATTATTAATTATTTTTTATTAATTATATTATTACTAATATAAAAATTAATTATTTATAAAAAAAAAATATTAAAATTATTAATAAAAAATACTTGTAAGTCAATTTGCACTTTGTTTTATTACGAATCTATTGTCAAACTGATATGGAATATCCATTTGGGAACGCATAGGTATTACTCAATAAAGAACAGATTGGGATTGCCCTAAGAGACACACACAGGTTAAGCCCAACAGGGAACAGATAGGGATTTCCCGATTAGTGCCCAAGGTCGTTTCTGCGTTACATCCCAACGTAGAATCCCTATTGGGAAACCCTATTGGGCCCCAAATGGGTGCAGTCAAAAATTTCTAGTCGGGTTAATTATTTTCAATCAAAATTACAACTGTTTTCCTTATATCTCAGCTAATTAATGCTTTTTCTATATTTGTTTAATTCAATAAATTGCTCCCGATTTGCTCTTTCGATATTAATCCATTTGATTCAGCAATTACTTTTATTTATCGTCATCATATTCTTACGGTGGCTATTTAAATCGTTATTAATCATTTTAATTAATTTATGTATTAATAAAAGTCATTGCTGAATCAATTGGATTAATATCGAAAGAACAAATCGGGAACAATTTATTGAATTAAAAAAATTAGAAAAATGCATTCATTAGCTGACATATAAAGTATAAAGTTTTGTTTACGACAATTACGGATCCTGAAGAGCATTTTGGGACCAATTTTTTTATATTTGGTTAAATAAACTTTATTAAACTTCCACGATAACTTAATTGCACTTAAGTATTAAGTATTAAGAGTTTCAAAATTTATGCTTTCAACAGTTCATACATAGGTGTCTCATTCCAAGATTAAAAAGTATTTTAATTAATTATATATTATTTAATTAGCAATGTATGTATGAGTGTTCGGGTGGAATCTTGCTACTCAACTTTGAAGTAGATATCTTCAACCAATTCGGTAAGACCTTCTGATCAGAAATTGTGATCAGAAGGTTTTGTGGTATGTGTTTACATATAATGCTGTCTGAAGTAGTTGTTACATCAGACAACAATCTGTTGTTACATCAGACAACATCATAAGATGCTCTGAAGTAGGCCATCTGTTAGTCAAAAAAGTAATTAATGAATTTAAAGTAACCGTTATTAACATTCATTTCTATTACAAACGTCATTGTGACTATTGTGAGTCGTTTAAAAATTTTATTTAATTTAAATTATAATATTTTATTTACTCTTATTTACTAACAAAAACTATAAAATGGAAGATTGAACATTTAATAAATGAATAAATCGATTATGAATAAGTCATTTTTATATTCCCGCAAAAAGTATAAAATAACTATTCAATCAAAGTTAATTGAATGCGCTACAAGAATATAGATCGGACTGACACCAATCCGATCATATCCGATGGTATACATGCGCGCACATGCTTAAGATTTTCTGATCAGAAAATCTGATGGTATGTGCCTGCTCTAACTGTGTGTTTAGCTGTATAATGCTATTCTAAATTCCGCATGGCTGCTAATTCAGAATGACGAGGAACAGAACTAAAAAAATAACTAAGAACTAAAAAAAATAAAAAAAGTGACTCTAAAAAAACTTTCGGTGTTTGGGGAGGACTTTTTTTGGAGTTATTTTGTATTTCCTGTTTTTCTCTCGTTTTTACGTATTATTTCTGAGCCGAATCCAATACTTCTGGCTATTACGGTGATAGTGTCCATTTGTTTGTTGTATTAGCTGCTGACATTGGAATAGATAAAGCTTTATTTATCATTGACTGGTTGACCGCCATTTTGTGGTTCCAAGGGTGTATGGAATGTAATGGTGTAAATTATAAATAAAGTGGCTAAGCAAAAAAGTACAAAATAATTTATATTCTCTGCATACTATTGAAAGTCTATTTGACAAGTTAAAAAACTTGTTATAGCTTCTAAAAATATGAGCGATAGCTCATTGGAGTTGATAAAACGCCTACGAAAATGATTTACAATGTTTTATTAGCAGATAAAAATTGAAAAATGCAATAAACAATTTAAGATGGAATAAGGTCACTTAGTTTTTCACGTATGTGATTCAAATATGTTGAACATGAATTTTTTAAAATATTTCGAGCATTATTACAAGTATAGGATGCTTAACCTCTTAAAAATCACTTGGAAATATGTGATTACGATTTTCAAAGTGACATGTAATTATTTGTGGGATTTAAAAAGAAAAACGTTGGGTGCTGCTTATGAACTGATGTTATAGTTTTTTAATGATTGATAGCTATTCTTTACACTAAGTTTTTTTAATATATTGTGTTGTATATATTTAACGGTCTTTCGTTTCTCGTTCTTAAATCTTACCAATATTTTCATTTCAACTTCTGCGTGGGACTTAAATTTTATACAGCGAATATAACTTTTGTCTTAGTTTTTATACAGGTTTATGCTTTTTTGTATTTTGTATCTGATTTGGGACGAGTTTTTTGTTTAGGATAGTCACACGATAATTTTTACAATAAACACTGAATATCAAAAGGAAGAAGGATAGTTGTAACAATTTTTTAGAACAAACAATAACAATTCGATACAAACAAAATGAACTAAAAAGTAAACCATAATTTTTAATTGAATAAATACAAATAATTTCCTTGTAACCAATTACTATTTAAATTTGGAAACAACGAATCTATTTCTCCTAACATGATTAGCTCTGACTTCGAATAGTAACTAGGGAAATTATTTGTAGAAATATTCATTGAATTAATTTTACTTCTTTAATTTTTAAATTTTTATTTTAAATGCTATCAAATGTAAATGTGGTTGAAGCAATGTAAGAAAATAGCAATAATTGAATTTTCCATGTTTCCAATTCTTTAAAACAATAATTTTGTGATTTTATATTGAAATTTAAAATATTTTATTAAAGTAAGAAGTCAATTAATAAATAATTTCCATTTTAAATTTATTGATTTAGTTACGTTGATAATGAAGGAAAATGATTGGATGAATTGATACAGTTCTTATTTGCCTTTATCAAAAGTAAACAATTCAATAAAATAATTCTATTATTCAGTAATCTAACATTGTCATTCATTTCTATACTATTTTGCAAGTTTCAAGTTTGTAGCTCATCTAGATGTTAGTTTAGAATTAGTTACAAAACAAACACACAAACACACAAACAGACACACAAGTCAAGTTAATAAAAACAAAAAAACACGTGTAAAAAATGAACTGTTTCGAAAAATTTATTTTTATAAAGCCTACTGGATTAACGGCTAGGCATTTTTATTAATTTGCCAATAGGAGGTATTTTTGTTAACGACTGCCAAGGAAGGTATATGTTTTTCACACGTATGTATGTGTTTCTAAATTTCTTTCTAACCTCGTAATTTACAAACGACTGGATGGATTTCAAGAGAAATTCGTAGTTGTATGCGTCTTAATAATCTAAGTGTCCTTAAATAGGTGATTGAAAACCAAGAGGCGAGTTTTTGGCGATGTGCCTTATACGTACATTATTTGTTATCTCAAAGCTATTGAGGTTATGTTAAACCATTTTGAAAACATGTTAATTATCTAAACAAAAAAGTTAAAACATACTTAAGTTATATTATTTGCTGTTTATATTATTAACGACAAATAATTAAAGCATTAATTTAATTACTATTGTATTATAAATATGCCTGATATAATATGACGGAACGCAATTTCGAATTATAAACCAAATGAAAAGTAATGGGTCCATCTTGCTACTCAACTCAAGGCAGTTATATTAGTTAGGCTTGATAATAGTCTATTAAACGGAAGTACAGTTGTTTACAGTTTATTTTATAATTTTTTCAATCTTGTTTCAGTCGGTTTAGTGCATTATTAAAAATTTCTTTTTTTGCAGTCAGTATTTTGATTTTTAAAAAGTATTTATTTTATTTTATGTATATTAATAAGGTTTTTATTTATTTATTTTTTTATAAAAAAATAACAACTAATAAAAAAAGTGTCAATAAAGTTGCATTTATATCTGCCATAAATTTATTACCTAAGAACAACCTATATCGACTTTGATAAATTCTAAGGCACATCGCACACGACGCGATTTGTGTGAAATCGGCGATATCATACATATGATTTGCTTATGGAAACCAATGTATTGTCGCACACGGCGTGATTTTCGTGATTTGAAATCATACATGTGATAAAAAAATCGTTGTGAAAATCCTTCGTTCTTAAAATCACATGGGCAACTTTTTTTTATTCTTATTTATACAGTCATATAAATCAATGTTTATGACAAAGATAGAGAGTTAAATAATGTTATTTTTAATATTAAAAAATAAAAACATGTCAATTCTTGTTTATATACAAACAAAAAAAGGTTAGATTCATGTCCTGAACCATATAGAACAGGCTTAAAAGGTGCATATTATAAAGCAGATCATAAATTTTTTTAAATACATACATATGCTTAAAAGAAATGGAACGAGGAGTAGCGAGTATTAAGTAAATGCTTATATATTCCTGCAATATTTATATCTTTGAATACATGCTATACTTTTATCACATATATGGTATTGTTGCAACTGTTGTGTAGTATACGGATAGAGATTACTTTCCATAAGAATTCGTTTCCATTCGTAAGCAACGTTGTCAAATACATAAGAGCTTTCACCTATAGTATTACTCAGTTAAATGCTCAATCTAAAAAATGTCTAGACATATTTATTATTTGTGAATAGCAAAAAGGGAAAAACCTCTTTCTCTAGGTATACTTCTTCTAATTGTTGTAGCAACGTTGCAATAGATACAACATTCCTTCATTATGGCAGTAATGACGTTCTGCAAGAGTTTATAAACTTATTTTCTTATAACACTTTTCAAGCGTCAATATTACTTTCATTCATTTCAATAACAGAGTTAATAAATAGAAATGAACTTTAGACTTATTTTATAAAATTAAGCCAATACATGTGATACTATTACTCATAAATATAATATATATTGATTCTTATTATTATTTTATATGTTTACAAAATGAACTGTAGAAATACAGTAATTGTACAGTGGCTATAATCTGTATCTATTCTAATCACATTAAACAAATAAAACAAGTCAAGGTAACAAATAATAGAGTTAATTTTTTAGATATTCGATATAAGATTGAGCATCAATGTTAGAACTACTTTAATCATTAGCATCATAAAACACTCTAATATCTATACAGTTATAAATAGGTATTATATATATATGATTAAGTCAGAGTATATTAGTATTAACCCACCTCAGTATCCCGTTCGTCATCAAGATAATTGAAAAACGACAAGCGACAGGTAGTTGAACTTTTGGTGTCATATTCTGGATCTTAAAAGTGAGTCTAAGTTCGTAAATGAGCAAAATCGGTATAATGGGATAATAAGATCCATGCCCAACTTAACCATAAAAAAGGATTCAAAACGATAATTGTTTGATTAAAAAAAAAAAAAATGTATTACATTTTTCGGAATGTTTATATTCGCCATAGTTATTACAATCTAATTAACAGATTCTTATTATATCCGAAAAATGTTCATACAAGTTTTTTGTGTTTGTTTTAAATCTTTTTTATGGTTAAGTTGGGTCATAGATCTGACTAGCCCATTATACCGATTTTGCCAATTTACGAACTTATAGTCACTTTTAAGATCCAGAATATGACACCAAAAGTTCAAATAGCTATCTCTTGTCGTTTTTTAGTTATCTTGATGACGAACGGGAGACTGAAATGGGTAAATACTAATATACTCTGACTTAACCTTATATATATATATATATATATATATATATATATATATATATATATATATATATATATATATATATATATATATATATATATATATATATTTTTTTTTTTTTTTTTTTTTTTGCAAGACGAAATTCAAATGGCTTAAAGTATAATCTATTATAATCTATATTATATATTATTTGATGTATTTCATCCTCTAAGGCACATCGCACATGAGGTGATTTGCGTGAAATCGGCGATATCATACATATGATTTGCTTATGGAAACCAATGTATAGTCGCACACGACGTGATTTTTGTGATTTGAAATCATACATGTGATAAAAAAATCGTTGTAAAAATGCTTCGTTTTTAAAATCATATGGGCAACTTTTTTTTATTCTTGTTTATACAGTCATATAAATCAATGTTTATGACAAAGATAGCTATATGTATTACAGAAAACTATTTTTGTTTTACTATCATATAAATCCATGTATATGACAAAGATAGTTATTTGTATTATTGTTAAATATTATTATGGTCATATTTAAAAATAAAAACTTGTCAATGCTTGTTTATTTACAAACAAAAAAGTTTGTAACAACATACATTATTAAATGATTCATAATTCTGTTTTTAGTTTCTTGTTTGAACTACTTTAATCATTAGCATTCATAAAACACTCAAGAGACAGGTAGTTGAACTTTTGGTGTCATATTCTGGACTAAAAGTCTAAAAGTGAGCCTAAGTTCGTAAATGAGCAAAATCGGTATAATGGGATAATTAGATCCATGACCCAACTTAACCATAAAAAAAGATTCAAAACGATAATTGTTTGATTAAAAAAAAATTTGGAAAACGGTTGACCCTAAAGACCATCCCTACATCTTCCCGCTAATGTCATACCTAAGCACTTAAAATTTAACATATTACAGCTTTGATGTTAAAAAAACACTGGTTGGCGGCAATCGACGTGTTGTTGCAAGGTCAAGAGTTGATTAGAATTTGAAATCGATGAGTTAAGCCGTTTCATAGTTATTTCAAAAAAATCGATTTTTGCGATTTCTTTCGTTAACGATTTCTCACAGACAAATCGACCGATTTCGACCCGGTGGCAATCAACGTGTTGTTACAATGTTAAGAGCTGATTATATTTTGGAATCAATCGGTCAAACCGTTTAAAAGTTATTTCCAAAAAACCACTTTTGAAAAAAATTTTTTTCGTAGTTTTTAAAAAATTTCTCGAAATCTACCGGTCCGAATCGGTCCAAACTCAAAGATTATCTAAGTTTGGTAAAACTCTTCAGAATGCCGTTTGGTGAGCTCGATTCGGTCAAGCCGTTTCAAAGTTATAAGCGATTCACATACCTACACACACACACACACATACACACACACACACACACACACACACACACACACACACACACACACACACACACACACATACATAGAGACGGAGTGACGACTTCTCAGAAGTGTTCAGGAAAGCTTCCTAGGACCTTAAAACGACTAATTAACAGATTTTGCCAATTTACGAACTTAGAGTCACTTTTAAGATCCAGAATATAACACCAAAAGTTGAACTAGCTATCTCTTGTCGTTTTTTAGTTATCTTGATGATGAACGGGAGACTGAAATGGGTAAATACTAATATACTCTGACTTAACCTTATATATATATATATATATATATATATATATATATATATATATATATATATATATATATATATATATATATATATATATATATATATATATATATATATATATATATATATATATAATTTGTAAGACGAAATGCGAATTTCAAATGGCTTAAAGTATAATCTATAATAATCTATATTATTTATTACTTGATGTATTTCATCCTTTAAGACACTGTATATACATATTTTATTATTAGTAAACAAACTATGTATTACCCCTTCTTCAAGAAACGTTACAAAGCCGGAGCAACTTCTGTTGCTCCGTGTGCGACTAAAATGCTGTGATATCGCTGATATCGGCGATATCGCCGATATCGGCGATTTCGCCGATTTCACCTAAATCACCTCATGTGCGATGTGCCTAAGACACTCATATACATTTTTGTTATTAGTAAACAAACTATGTATTACCCCTTCTTCAAAAAACGTTACAAAGTCGGAGCAACTTCTGCTGCCCCGTGTGCGACTAAAATGCTGTGATATCGCCGATATCGGCGATTTCGCCGATTTCACCCAAATCACCTCATGTGCGATGTGCCTAATGTGTAATTCAAAACCCAAACCAGGTAATATCAATAAATTCCCAAACAGATAATCATAATAATTTCCCAATTATGCATTTGAGGTTAGTTTTTAAATGAGTAATTACTATCCTGTGCAAACTGGTTTTTTTATTATTACCTAGTAAAAAAAATTTAAAAATGTTTAAATAAAAAAATACGCTATAAAACAAAATTTTGAAAGTTAATTAATCAGCCGAAAGTGAATTAATTCAATTAATCTCAAGTACAAAATTACATTTTGAAGAATAAATATCTATTAAATGACAATTAACTATTTGTTAACTAGAAAACTAAAATTTTGATTACATAAATATTCGAATTTAATTAAAAAAAACAATTTGAACAATTTTTGAACTAAAATATAATACAGTTAATATTTGATTCGATTAATTAAAAAATTAATGAGATTTTTTTAAATATTCAATCATTAATATTGGAGAAGATGAACTTTCTTAGAGGCAAAAATTAAATTGCTTAGATTTTGAAAAGAAACTAATATTTCTTTAGCAATTTGAATTTTCATTTTGGTTCACAAAAAAATAAATCAACTTGATAATAACTAACAGAGTGAATATTTTAAATAGCGAATTAATGATAAAGTATCAATGTTAGAACTATTTTTGATCGGTATTATTCATAAAATACTATAAATATCCAGTCTATACAAACATAAATACATATATAATATATTTTTGTTTTACTGTGTTCTCAACATCTAAAGTAATTTACACATTATTATTATGTATTATAATTACAGTATATGTTAAATTTTAGAATTTAAATTGTGGCCAATATACACATTTTACGAACAAATGTTTGAAACAAAATTTATATGTATTTTTTTGTATTTGAATTTTTGATCTATTTTTTTATGGTTGGGTCATGAGTTGGATGCAATGGACCAATTTCCTTCCGCACATTCACGAACTTAAATTCTCCTATGAGGTCTTTCTATTTTTGAGTTATCTTAATGACGGACAGACGGGTGAGCAGATAATTTTTTGTTTGATTGTCAACTCAAATAAACACCAGTATAACGCTTATAATTAAAAATAATAATTATCTGTCAACTTGAAAAGTTGTTATTTGTAAAACTATAAAAATTTAATAAAAATAATGACTAAAATAAAATTATTTTTTAATAGCAGAAGGCCAATTCGATTATAGTCTTTGTATCTTGCAGTTTGGACTCCTTTGCCAATAAGTTTCTTTGTTGATTCTACAATAATTTTATAAAAATTTGAAGAGTACTTTTCTTAAATTCTTTTAAAATTTTCTATTAAATCACTAATTATTATGTTAGACATTCTCAAGAAGTTGCTAGTTAAAACTCAGTTCGGATGGATTAATTAGGTAGTTTCCAGCAATTTTCAATTTTAACCAAATAAGTATGTTACGAAAACTTTTGCTTGGATATGCTCAAGACAGTCTTACTTAGCCAATTTAAGGGTGCAAAAGTTATTCAATTATTGGAAATTAAATAATTTGCATATTTTTTTTTAAAACCTACTTACAGAGTCTACCAAATATAGAAAAATTTGAAATATTTTTTATATGCAAAAAGAACTAGATATTTGTGGCCACTGTAAAACATATGGAATTTAAAAAAAATTACAGTGGTACACAAAAGAGTGCCAACAGAAGTTAAAACTTAAACAATTACATGTGTTTTACAAAACTTACAATCCATTGTTTAAAAATTGTCATTTTTATTATTTTAATGTTAGATTTTTGCTTGATTGAAAATTAGTAAATGATTAAGAAATAATCTGCAATTGTAAATGTATTTCGGATAAGTGCAAAAAATATAAAATACAGTGTACATTGTATAAAGTACAGTGTATAAAGTAAAATACAGCGTACACTGTATAAAGTACAGTGTCCTGTAAGTACTTTTATTTTCTGATTAACAGTGTTTGTTTTTTAAATATCTGAGGTATGTTTGAGTATCAATGAATTGTTTTTAATCATGAATATCAATTGAATATGTGTTTATTACCTGAATTTCAACTGAAATTGTGGCGAATCTATACAGTTTACAAAAAAAAAAAAAACAAAAAAAAAATGTTTTTAGCAAAAGCTGTTTCAATGAAACAAACAACTTTTGTATTTTAAATTATTTTAAAGTATTTTAAAGTAAATTTTCGCCTGAATCTTATGGATTGATTACATATTGAGTGATGAATCAAATGTCAGGTTTTACTCAATAACGAACTAAAACTAACTTTTGGTTGAAGAAGATGCCATCAAAATGTCAAACTGTTACCTCTTTTTGTTTTAAGTTATCTTTATTATGGGCAAACGGATGTACGGACAAATATTATATTATAAGGTAATTCTGTAAATATCCGTACCAAAGTTTTGATAGTGCCTTTGATATTTTCTAGCGTTTCAAAGTTTAGATTAAATTTAATATACTGCCAATTATTTATGTCGAAAATAGGTAATTATACCTTCTATTTTTGGTAATGTTGAATTTGCGAGGGGGTTGTGGGATGATCGTTGGGGACTAGATGATCCTTCTGAATATTGAAGTGACGACAAACATCATATTGTGTATTAATGTTGGAAAACTTAGCTATTAACACATTCAATCATCTGTCAAACCGTGATGGCAGTGTAAGTGATAAGTGAAATTTTTCGGAAAAAAACAAAATCACTATTGTGTTAATATAAGGTAAGGCCAACATTATGTCGCTTTATTATTTTTGTTGTAGGCGCTGATATGCATTGTTTGTTCTGTTGATATCTTGTGGATATACTTAATTTTTGAAATTATTTGTAGATCTCAAAACATAAAGGACAAGGTTGTAAAACATATGTTTAAAAATAACTGTCTTTATATAGAAAGGCCAGCAGGGAATACTTTTGGCACACCGTGTGCCTAAAGTAAAAGTAAACAGGTACTTGACACCATCAAATATCTAGTAGGAAAGCAAACTGTTTTCAGTAGGACAAGAACTAGTCAATTCCATCAAATATAAGAAGACGCGAATGTAAGATGTGTCGCGAAACACGTTTTAACATTTGCTTATCTGCTTGCTGTAAGAAAAACTATAGCTTATCTTTCAAAAACAGAAAATTTGCTAATGATTGGTTGAGAGGATTCTGTCAACGACAGTGCTACGTACTTTTAAGAATCTACAACTGCTGAAACAAATGCGTTTAGTAAACCAGTGGTGAATAAGGTTTATTCAATATTGAAGAGAATTCAAGATACAAAACAAATCCTACTTCATCCAATCTTTAATGCAGATACTTCTAAAAATACGAAGGTTTTCTGTAAAAACAAGAAAATATTTGTCAAAAATTACATCTGCTGAAAGACTCAATGGAAGTAGTTTGTATATCTGCTTGTGTTTTAAGTTTTATACCGCCGATGTTCATATTTCAAAGAATGAGAGGTCCTTCGCCTGGTTCTTCATGGGCATGTAGTACATTTACTGAATTATACACTATTTGCAGTAATTGGGATAAGATGATCCTTCGGATCATCAAGTCCACACCATGATGAACACCCAGGTGTCCAAGACGATTCTGTCGAAAGGTTTTAAAAAGTGTTTATTTAACAATAATAAACTTTATTTCCCGGATACTTCATGTATCAAAACAGTAGGTCAAATAAATGGACTAATAGTTCACGAATCACGATTATTTTGATTAATGTCATTTTCTTGTTAAGGAGATCATCTCAAACACATTTCATCATTTGGAAGAATATTTATTGTCCTCTTAGTACATGGTTTAAAACGTAAGCATCTGATGGGATAATAAGCAACCGTCTAAAAATTTTTATGTAATTTAATTATAATTAGTAAATTTTCAATTGCGGTTACAATATTAAAATTGCGCACTGCAAGTGCATTTTTATTTATTATAACAGTAGAGTAGCTATTCAATAAAAATTTTAAACATTTTTAGATGAGTGTTTATCATCTTAAGTAATGATTACACAATTGGCTTTTAATTCTTGTTCCCACGTGAGACTATCTCTTCCATAACTCATTATGAAGAGTTATGGAGATGATATTCAGATTGGGTTTAATTGTGCTCTTCATTTTAATATTCTTTGTTTTATGTCTTCAGCTTCTCCGCTTTGACGTTTCTTGAGTCTGAATTGCTAGAATGCTAACTGTTTAGTGGTGTTGTGCAGCACTTTGATATTCTTTATACTGATAGCTCTCATTAATTTTTTTGTCGAATTTTCTGCTCATTCTCTAGTTTTAGTTTCATCTCGCAATTCCTTTGACTTCTTCTTTTACTATATTTTGGTATTGGCTCCATTTGTAACCCAAGGTTTCATTGTTAGTGACCCACAGATGATTTTATTTCCGAAAGTTAGTTTACTTTTCTCTTTCACAATTTATTTTCATTTTGGTCTATCTGCTTTCTAATTTTTTTGTGAAGGTAAACATAATGGAATTTGTTCCTGAGTTCTTGTTGAAATCTCTTCTTACGTTTATGTACTTATTTTCCATCTCATATAAATTTGTCTTCTGCCGTAGTATAATTTCAATTTTCCATAATATAACCAGCAATATTTAGTCGAATATCGGATGTAAATTTTTTGTCGCTTCTACAATCTGTTCTTTTCCTTATGCTGGTGGCTACTAACGAACTTCTCCATTTTTTTAACATAAAATGTGGTCTGTTGGGTTTGCTCATCCTATCTGGTCATATCCAGTTTAGGGGTTCTGTTTATATAGATAGTTTATTTCTTAACTACTCTCATAATTCATTACTTCATACTTCGTTCATTGGTTGGTACATTCATTGAAAATTGTTATATTTCTGTTGCGTCCTGACCAATCGACCTTTTTTACTGGGGGATAGAAGTATTTCAACGTAGAGTCTTATATTGTTTCCATGATCGCAATAGACGAAATGAAAATATTTCCTATTTTCGTTCGTTGATTTTTTCATATTTACATCTCTATGGCGTACAGTGTTCTAGCATTTCTCGCAGTGCGTACATTGCACTGTTTAATTCTACTTCGTAGTTTAGATCCAAAATTCGAAGCTGTATACAATTGGTAATTTTTTCAGGAAAGTTTTTTTTGTACGTTTTTTACGTAGTTGTATTTTATTCTGCATATTTTGATATGTATTTCTTGAAACGGCTATTAATTTGGATCACATTTTTCACAGATTTTCTTCTGCACTCGTTGTTTCGACGACAAGGTAACTAAAGAAAAGTTTCTACTCTACATCTACAGGAAGTACCAAAACCACTCTTGCTAATTCCTTCACCTCTGTATATTGTCCTGGTAGCACTGGTACTTCGTAGTAATATATCCATACCTAAACGCCTTTTTTTTCTTCACCCACCAAATCCTTAAAATGAACTAATAATAATCCAATGATTTTTCTCGTTATTAAAGGTGCTAGTAATATATACCTTTTTTTTTTATTTATTATTTAATTGTACACATTAGGCATAAACATGCAATTATTTATTTATTTAACTAAATATTATTCAAGTAATGTATACTTTAAAAATCCAAATCCATCCCTTTTGCAATCGGTAATATATACCTCTAATATATTTAATTTTCCTCAAATGGCTTGTAAATCGGAAAAGTTTCTTATGTAAAATAAAATATAGATTAAAATCTAAACTGGCGTATTGTTAGTTACATACACAGCAAATAAGAAGTTATTAGTTATGCGACAATTAATATGTATGTACAATCCTGTAATATATAATACTTATTATTTAATTTATTTAAATTATATGTATACTTGCAGCTACAAACTAGAACCGCACTGGTCGATCATATTAAAACTATTAAGTCTAAGATGGCGTCAGTATAAAATGACATGCTTTACGATTATAATTATTCTTTAGTGTTTACTTTAGTGTTCGTACATTGCATAGTACGTAAATGGGACTTCTTAATCGATTGATACATTTCGAGTGTGTTCAATTTGTAATGAAACATTCACATTCTAGACAATTATTTGTTCTCATCTAAACTGTATGGCATATGTCAAACAAAAATTGTTGAATAATTATATAATTGAAATACAATAATTATAATTGAATATAGAGCATATTTTTAATAATTGTCTGCTTCAAAATGCATTTTCTTATTCAATTGCAATTTAAATACGAAAATGGGATTTTTACATAATCAGACTCGATCACAAAGTTTCTAGAGATACTCACTTATCCGACGTACCAAACCACATTAAAATCCGTCTTACTGTGCAAAAAATCGATAAGACCTATTTTAGTGTTTAATTTCTTCGACTATTAGTATATTAACTAAAATACCTACCTTGAAATTATTATATAACTTTTAAAAAATATTGCAAATAAAAAAAAGAGACATCTATAATGAATAAAATAGTGAACAAATATTAGCAATGGCTATGATATACACAATCTAAATATGTAAATGGAGGGTTTGTCAAACTTCAATAAATTATTACAAAAATAAAATAATTACATTAAAAATCAAAAGGATGGGTGTCATTAAGATCCTCTTAAAATTTAAAAATCCCCTGAACAGTTTTTAATGGACCACTTTTATATTTATGTGTATTATTGTTTACAATATGCTTACTCATATAAGTAAAAGACAAAGTGCTGGGAGATTGCTGTCGTAGTTTAAAATAGGGTATTTTTTTATTATAAATTAGTCATTTTTGTCGGTTTTATATTAATTTTCTTTTTCGCTTACTGACGTAACGTAATGGGAGGCTTAGATAAATCACGTAGCAGTACTGTGTACTGTTGTATTAAAAAAAAAAAATAATAATAATAATAATCCCCTTTGGTCAATGGTTATATAGCTGAAAGTAGCTGAAGCCAGAAATTAAAAAAATAAAACATGTCATTGTTTATAAAAATAAAAATAAAAAATTGTCATTGTTTTTTAATTTTGTAAAAGTGATTCCTAAAAAACTATCCTATGAAGCCAGAAATTAAAAAAAAAAACATGTGAGAAAAAAAAGACAACAGATTATATATATATATATATATATATATATATATATATATATATAAGACAACAGATTATATATATATATATATATATATATAAGACAACAGATTATATATATATATATATATATATATATATATATATATATATATATATATATATATATATATATATATATATATATATATATATATATATATATATATAATCTGTTGT
Organism: Chrysopa pallens; assembly: GCA_020423425.1. Lineage (NCBI taxonomy): Eukaryota > Metazoa > Arthropoda > Insecta > Neuroptera > Chrysopidae > Chrysopa > Chrysopa pallens. Next base: position 60,502,316 of record CM035595.1, read on the forward strand.
CTTTTTTTTCTCACATGTTTTTTTTTTTAATTTCTGGCTTCATAGGATAGTTTTTTAGGAATCACTTTTACAAAATTAAAAAACAATGACAATATTGAGTCAATACTAGGGATTAATTCTAGAAACTTGTATTTTTTCAAATATTTCTTAGTATTTCCTATATAAGTATGTTTAGCCTATGAATTCGGTTAAGTTCGGTTAATGAATGTAACCTTTATGGTGCGGATTGTGTACATCTGCATGTACGTATTTTCGTGTGTACTCTATTAACCCAGATTTAAAACACTCATTCGTATCCCTTTATAGTTATTGTCATCAATATTTCGTTCCATCCAATGCCATAAACATAAAATTTATGTATATAATATTCCTTATTAAATTCGTTTTACAAATCAAACTGCCATCAGTCACGCTATCTTTAAGCAAGATAGGTATACAAACACACACAAACTATAAACCTACCGATAAACTCACTTTGCAAAAAGTATCATTTGTTATTTCTTGTCTGGTAAAATCGAAAATTTAACTTCAATATTAGAATTTCATTGCATGCATATTTTTCTAATTTAACAGATTTTTATGCGATGGAAAATTTAGTATGATATTCTTTTAAAATGACTTTAAAATTGATTTTGCTTTTGTGTAAAAATGTTTTTGAAATAAAAAAATTGTGAATTTTAAATGAAAATTTTGAATTAGTGAATTTTATAATTGTTAGACTATGTTTAAAAACTAACTGGAATTATTTAACTGAAGTTATCAAATGTGTTATGTTTTACATATTAATTAAGTATAAAAACAGGTACGTATTGTATTAATTAAATAAAAATTTATTTTATTTTTATTTTTTTTTTTTTATCAATTCATTTAATTAATTTTCAAAATTCAACGTGAAATTTTGGTTAAAAAATTCGAATTGTTTGTGACGTTTCCATCAAGCTGGATGTTAATTTAAAATTAACCTGTAAAAATGAAAAATTATTAAAAAAAAATGACTTACCTAAATCTTTTACCTAAACTAAATAATTTGTAAAAGACTAAGATTGGTTGAAATTTTAATTAAACTCTACCTTTTAGGCCAATTCTTATTCTCAGTGATTTTTTAAGTTCAAAATATTTTTTTTGTCTAAAATTCAATTTTTATCGAATGTATAATCTTGCTTTTTGACCCCAGACTGACGTAACGTAATGACAGGCTTAGACCAATCTAGTTAAGCAACAGCAGTCACAATCTGTATTTGAATGAGTGACCAACTAGCAGTACTGTGTAATGTTGTTGTATAAATAATAATAATCCCCTATGGTTAATGGCTATATAGCAGAAAATAGCTAAAGCCAGAAAAAAAAATCTTGCTTTTTACTCGAAGGCTACTAGACTTTCTTTTAAGGCTCTGTTAAAGACGGGATGATACATCCACAGAATTGAATTTTTGAACTTAAATTGAATTTTTTTAAATTTTCACACTACTTAAAAATAATAGCTGAAATGTTATGAAATTTGGTATGTACAAGCTTGATGTAAAAAGTTTATCCCTAACAAAAAATTTTATTTTATATTTAGAGGTGTTTTTCGTTTTTGCGAAAAAAGTCGTCAAAACGCATCTTTATACCGAAATTGTATATGCGGAATTTTAAAACGTTTGGATAATTATGTTTCGAGTTATTTGTGAGTGATAAAAAAAAACACATCCAATATACATATATATCCTCACTTATGTTATAAGAAATACTCTGTACAAAACTTCAAGCTTTCTCACATAGCAATTTCAGCAGTAGCTTGATCGAAATTAAAAATTTTGAAACCCTTCTTCTGCCTCTTTGAAGTTGAACTTTCTTAAAATAATCTTTCTCTGATCTCGTCTCCGTAATAAAACGAACCTCTGCTACTAATTTTAAGTTTTAAATCATAGCTGTATAGACAAGATATTGATCAATATGGCAAAATTTGAACACCATTTTCAACCCCTTAGAGAACGAATTTCGAAAAATCTCTTCTTACTGTTCATTTACGTCACATAAGACATAAATCCTTATGCTAAGCTCAAACTTCTTGACCTAGCGGTTCCCGGCTCCACATTGATTTGTCAGTCAGTAAGTTATTAATATATATATAATATATATATATATATATATATATATATATATATATATATATATATATATATATATATATATATATATATATATATATATATATATATATATATATATATATATATATATATATATATATATATATATATATATATATATATATATATATATATATATATATATATATATATAAGAATAACTGACTAGCATACCAACCCAGGACTGTAACTGATTGGTAAATTTTCTTTGAGGATGTCTTACATGGCATAATTGAGCACATAAGTACTAAGGACAAGAAGAGCGGGTACAAATTTTTATATATTGATCGATGTACGAACCGCTACGTTTAAAATTCAGACCACAGGCTTTCAAAGTTTCAAAGCTTGAAATTTAGAACAGAGAGGTGTGAGAATATTTCAAGTAAAAACTTGACAGCAATTAATTACAAATAGAAGTACAGTTTTACGAGATAAAAACTAAAATTAAAAATTCACATGACCGTCACGTACAACAATTTTAAAAATATATCAAGCGTTCATTTAGCATCATTTCTATCGAAACCGAAATCATTAAATTAGACATTCAATAAATATCAAAAATATGTGGTCTTCGCACTTTAGCTATGTTTTGAATTAAAGTATAAACTTATGAAATTATTACTTTTTAAATTATACGTTAATTGTATCATTAATTAGCATTTGAAGAACTTATTATTAAATTCTGATCATAAATTGCTTTAAAATCGATATCCTTCAATAAAGCCAAAAAAAAAGATTATGATTTTAGCAGTTTATTATGTATGTTTGTATGTATGTATGTATTATGTATGCTTTAAACTGCTCAACTGACTTTTATGAATGAGATATCGGCAATCAATTCGTATTTAATATTCGAGGGACATACGCTTACATTTAATGAGAAAAAATAATATCAATTCGAAATTATGTTACACGTAAAAAAAAACCGGTAGCCCCGAAATTGTTTTTATTATATACCGTGTTGGGTACATTAAATAAAAGAGTTCAATTACTACAGTTAATATTTATACAGAAAATATTTTAAATATAAAACTAATTTAAAAAAATATAGTTTTTGGCAACTTGCTCGTAAAAGTACTAAATAAGAGAAGATTCTTATTCTAAAATTAATTAAGGTGGTTCCAGCGTGAAACCACTTGATATAGTAGAGTCGGAACATTTCCTATGTTATTATCCGAAATTCGAAATTATGGGTGGGTTAGGATAATTATTCTTGTGACACTCAAGTTATGGCAGAAAAAGTGCATGACGGAGATAAACAGTATTATTTTGAATTTTAATGTCTCGAGAACAAGATGGCCAAAATTTAATGGTGATGATTCTTTTTTTCATGAAAATTTTGCATTGATTTTTTTGCCACGTTGAAAACCCGTGAGGTGTGTTGAATTATGTACGAAGGTGCTTTTTGTGTCATATCGAATAATATAACAGTTACTGCCAAAGTTTAAAACTTCAGACCATAAAAGCCAACAAAGTTCACATAATTTGTAAATATTAAATTTAATTCAAATAAAAAAAAGGACCAGCCACCATAAAGTTTGAATTTCTGAAGCATAAAGTTCACTGTAGCACACAATAGCACACTCCGAGCACAAATTGATACAATTAATATGCTTTAGATCAGGTAAAAGTATGTGCTAACTTCACATCAAAAGAAAGACTTTCATGAACCAGTAATGGATAAACATTGATAAAATTTTGGAACGACTTGAGCTCATTTGAGATGAAGTTACAAATATATGGCATTCTTCATTATGTAATATAAATGCGACTAAATGTTTTAGCATCAAAGAAGACCTTATCTATCTATCTCTATATACACACATTATAAAGATGTTTATTTTCTTCGCTTTTTTTCAACATAGCGGTCATATTTTTTTATTTTCTTTTAATATCACGGGTTATTTTATCCGATTAAAAAGAAAATAAATAAACATAAAAAGAAATAGATAAAAAATTATTTTCTACAAAACATATTTATTTATACTTGAAACATTACTTCAAAAAACTAAAATGTTCATGCCATTTTGAAAATTTAGTTTTTCTTTAATTATTTTTATTACGGGAGAGTGACAATGCTTTTGGTTTGCAGAATATAAAACTGAAATAAAACGTATTCAATGCGTACATTCATAAAAAATTTTTAAAAATTTGTTTTCGATCATATCATTTGCAGTGTATATCGTAGGAAAGAAAGTTTCGCCACACTATAGATATTTCTAAATATTAGAATTGAATTATTCAAAAGTGAATTAGTGAGAAATGAATAATGAGAATGATTACCACAAATAATAATATAAGATTTGAATACAATGTGTGTTATCTCTATGCATAAAATAGTATTATCTATGATCTTAATATTATAAATAGATTTATCAATTTTAAAACAATAATCCATGGTGGTAGATACATATGTATATATCAATAACCTAAATTATTCACATTTAAATAAATATAAAGTCATGCACTTGCTAATACTATTCAAATTATTGAATATTTTACTAAAAAATATTTTAAGAAAAATATTTTGCAAATATGATTAATAACAATTCTTATTTGCCTTCTTAGATTGCCAAATTGAATATTTTTAATTTTAATAATATATTTAAAACTTTTATATTTTTTATATATTCTTTTAGGTCTGAATTATTTCCCGTTTACCTGCATATTAACTGCATGAAAAACATAATAATTACTATAATTTAATTTCTTTATACAATATATTGGAATAGAACTATTTTACATGAGGTACGGAAATGATATAACAATTTACAACACTAAACTTATATTGGATTTTAAAATGAATTGCGAATTTTAAAATGATAAATTAACAAAAAAAAGTAACTATCACTTAAATTTTTGTGTAACTTGTTTTGTTCTACTTATAAAATGGTAGGATGATTTTGAAAAATTGCTTAGTCATGAAATTAAAACTTAGAAGTATTAAAAAGAAAGGATGTTTGTTAATATTTACTATATTCAGGATTTATTATAAATGCAAGATGATATTAAAACCAAAAATTACTATCAATTGAGCCAGTGATGCGCAAGTTAATAATTTATTATTATCATTAACTATGACTAATTATTATTATTCCAATTAGTTTTTTAAATTTTCAATTATTATGTTTTAAAAATAATAAAAATCTTTTTTTGTAAATTGTTTCAAAAATTGCACGATCTAGGTTACTATTGTTTACCATAGAGAGAATATACATATTACGACTTTTCAACTTCCAAATAGCATAGCATAGTGTCTTTGAATTACGTAATTATGGAGAGTAGACGGAATGAGAACTACGAGTAGTAAACCTCCACAAAATAAATTTAGGTATACACATAGATATAAATATACGTCTCCATATACTTGTGGAATCAAAAAATGCTACACTTTTACCTATTTTTATTTTTTTACCTGTTTAAATATTAAATACTCGATTTTAATGTTGTATTGAGTTGTTTATCAAAATTAATTTTGTTTATCTATCTAAAACATTCATTTTAGTGTCCAACTCATAATTATATTACACCTTGTAAAAATATTGTAAGGAAAAGGTTGAAATGTTCCTACACTTTCACCAGTTTAAGTTAAGAAATTTAATCGGGCGCAGAAATTTTCTTTTAACTCAAAATAAAAGTAAAATAAAATATAATTTAAATCTAATTGAATATATAATAGATTTTTATCAGAATGCAAGTCAATCCTATTCATTTCCTATGTATTACGAAATTTGTTAAATTTAATTGCACGTTTTTTATAAGTGTGACCCTTTTTTCTTTCCAACCTATTCAGGGATATTTTGTACTTTTTTAGATACATATTATTTAAAAAATGGTCACCTATTTACATATAAATGTAATTTTGTTATTCTTAAAAAAAAAAAAAAAATACCGGTTTTGTAGACAGTGAGTCAATTGTTATTTTCTCGATTAGCTTGACATAGCTGTAAATAATGAGTCACATCGTCTGCTTAACTTAAACTAAGGGAAAGCCCCTTAAGTCGAGGTCAATAGCAACAGGTGATTCCCTTTCACATTTACTTTTAATAAATAAACAAAAATTCGTCATCAACTAATACTACGTATGTTGTCATTCTTCGAATAGTAACTCTTAAGATTTAGATTATTTACATTATTATTTTTTTTGTAGAGATTGATTCTACGAAAGTTAAATCGGCCTAATTAACAAATTGTATAATCATTATTCCTTTCCAAAACGAAATGGAATTATCGAGACATTTTAAACGATGAACGAAACAAAAAAAGAATCAAATGATGCAGAAAAATCAGATAATAGTGACAATTATCACATAAGGGTCTCAACAAAACTGGATAATATTGACGATACGGTTACTGAAACTAATGAAAAAGGAGAATTACCCAAAGATGATTCACAAAAAAATTTAGTTTCTTCTCAATGTGCATGCAGTGCATTTGAAGAAACTCCAACAGTAAATGAATCTACCGCCAAGTTAAGAGAACAATTATTTAGACTACAGAAAAGTTACCAAGAATTAAAAGGTAAATTTTTTTGTCAATTTTATTAATAATATTTATTATCAGGGAAAACCATGAAAATCAAGAATAGTCAGGAAAATTTGAGTTTCTAAATTATAAAAATTCTTTAACTGTTAATTATTAATAAAATATAACTGTATTTTGGTCGACAATGTAGGAAACTTTATATATTCATTTTTTTTTAAACTGACTTTATTAAATACCGCTATACAGCCAGCAACCAAATAATTATTAGAATCTAATTTGATCACAATTTTTGCTGTTTAATTTTATTCTACTATATTTCTTCACCAATTTGAGCTAAATTAATTAAAAACTAATTCTTAGTGCTCGCCGAAGTTGTATATATAATAAAATTTTGTACATAATAAGTCAAATTAATAGAATGGGACATATGAGCGGAAGGGTAAGGTGTGTAGCTATGGCTATCTATGTTAGGAAATATTACAATATTTACCTGAAGCAAACCACCCTTGGGAAAACCATAGAAAATCATTACAAAGAATAGGTCGGCATAGAATACTGATTAAATTATTTAATGTCTGCCGGATATCACCGCAGAAGTGCTTTTGTTAACTATGATTAAATTAAGTCTACCAAATATTACTGAAGAAGTGATTGGAATACACTTATACTTAGATGAAGTACATAAATATTACAGATGTCGAAAAATTATATTCTGAATGGGTACAACATTAAAATCAAAAATAAAATCAATCAATTTATCAATCAAAATGAAATAAACATAATTACAATTGAAATTTAAATCGATTATTTATTTATTTGAACTGAGAAGTCAAATTTATAGAGAAAACAGTTCTTTAAAAAATAAATATGAATATACATAAATCTAATGCGAAACACATTGTCAGTCTCCAAGCAAACAAAGAGTGGTTGCATATTTGTCTTCAGAAAATAGAAAATCATGTCCAAGCCTCATAGTAATACTTCTTCTATCGAATATGGGCAAACACACATTAATTGTTTTTTTACTGCTGGCACAAAGCTCAATTTATACCTATTTATTTTACTACTAATTACTTTAAAATTTACTTTATTATACAGACGAATGACCAAGATTCATAATTACGATGGCAAAGATCTACACATTTGTTACTGCAACAGGGGTGCACGTAACCACGCCTATGTGTTGTGAAACAATTTTTACAGACTTTATATGAGTTAAAATAATTTTTATTCTAAAAAACTAAAACTTTTTTCGAGTGGAAAATCACTCTTAAATGTAAAAATTATGTTCTTGAATATATTTCGACTACTGTAATTGCAGTAGTTATTAAAGCCCCATACTATTAATTCAAAAATTTTGAGTATTATTTTTTTTTTTTTTTTATGATAGACCAGGATTTATATATTATTAATTTTGAATTTGTGATTTATTCAAATATTATAAAAGTAACCCACATACAAACCAGGTAATTTCGGTTCAGGTTTGATATGCCAGTCAATTAATTCTTTTATGGCGATTGAAGTTAATTCCTACATTGTATTTTGTAGTAGACGAAATAATTTAAATAATTGATGTTCCTTAAATGTACTTCTTAAACAGCTCTCTCAGATGATATATAATAATATTAACTTTGTGTTATAATTACATGGTTTACTGTGATCAAACTAATAGCTCTAAAATTATAAATTTATATAGAACGCGGCTCCTAAGCGTTCAAGTCCAATATTAATATCAGTATATTGCACAATAATTGATATTCCATAATTATATTGTCCGTCTATAGATCGTATTCAAAGATTGTGCAATATATTGAGTCAATGAAAAAGAACTTGATTTACCAGACTACACAATGGTAAAGATTGTTTCATCTTCGTGTAATATTGCTCAATAACAGTTTTAGTTAAACATGGCTATAAAGCAAAAACATAATCTATAAAGAAAAAACATAATCTATTTGTATGCGATTTGCAACCTTAAAAATAATACGAAGAATCGATAAAGCGAAAAGTTTTATGGAACAAATAAATGATCTTTAAAAATATTTTGAGTTGTTCGTTATTAAAAATTCCAATTTTTCATTTAAAAAATCTATGTTTTGAATGCTTTAAACAGATGACTCGAAAACCTTACATTTTATCGCAAATAGTACTAATAGTGAATTATAGCAACACATACATACATACATACATGATATTGGGGCTATCTCGTGATAGATGATTCCAATCCCTTTAATATTTGTTCGTAAGCAAGGTTCCTGTAATGTAGGTTCCATAGGACTGCTAAAGATCTGTATTTTTCCGCTCCCTCTACATTGCAGTGGATCACTTGTGATGGATGAATCGGTTAGCTGGCTTTTAACCTCCATTCTTCTAACAGCTTGCAAGTTATTCTTGGTACCAAATGAATTCGGATTGTGGTGACTTGAATGGTCAGATTGTTTGTTACAAATAGTATTGCACTCGAGACACTTCAGATCAACAGGAGCGTGATGATTCCTTGTGATGTCATTGCGTGTCTGTTTGAATTGGAAGTTAATATATTTCCTTCCACGCGTACCCCCTTCCCTGAAATGGACACTCACAGGAATGGCACAGTCGGCATTTCTATATAACATCTCTTCATCTACATATATATTCTGTTTTCTTAACTTGAACTGGGTAATTTCGGATTGCTGAGTCTCATAAATATTGATTTTGGTTATAGTTTGCCAGTCTTTCCTGTTTGATGCAAGATTTCTCCATTCGTTTTCGTCTATTTTTTGGTCTTGAAGATCTTGCTTCAGAATGTCAACCCAACGTTTCTTAACCGATAAATCATGTGTAGCTGTTCATGTCAATGAAAATAACCATAAAATTTCCAAATCAAATTTAAAACTCTTAAAATCAGTATAAATTACGCATAAACCAACAAACATGTGTGCAAACCGTCACCAAATTAGCAACGAGTAACATCTCCTCAGAGAATCATTACAACTAGCTAATACATACTGATGATGACTACTTTGTAGTCGAAATACGTATTTATAAAAATACAAAACAATTTAATCTAGGAAATCGGGGCAAAAAATCGAAATTTATTCGAAAAATCCTAGAGTTCTCATTAATAATAATAATTATAAAATGTGTCATATACTGATGTTGATACTGAGAGTCTAAGGAGCCGCTTAAGTCATTAATTTCTTTTAAAAAAATATCCCCAAATCGATATCTTCATACCTAAATTAGCTTAATACGAAGTCTTAGTCTTAAGATTTAAACAAAGTTTCATGCAAATTGTTCCATCAAACTTGAATTGATTCAATTACTGAATTTTATTGCATTTGTGTTTTAGAAATATCAAATAAATTATCAGAAGGTATTGAATATAAATTAAAATGCCCATCGTCAACAAAAAACGATATGAGTTTACGTCAAACATTAAATAAACTATCAGAAAAATTAACAGAATCGGATAACGATGTTATTACAGTTGAAGTATATAAAACACGTAATCGTTACGAAATAAGTGATGAAAATTCATACAAAAAGAAAATAAATAATAAACATAATGCAATTGTAACTAGTTTTAAAGATCAATCATCAAATGAATCACAAACGCTGATCAACATTACTGAATATTCGAAAACTGCCCCGTCTGACTACCCATCTTGGTTAGCAATCATCAAGTCACAGAATGTTTCACCTACAAAACAATTATTTCAAATACCATCCAAATTGGAAGAAATCCAACAAAATGAATCCAGCAATTTATCAGCAATGCCAACAACTAAAATGGATAATTCATTAAAAAAGCTATTAAAAATTGAATCAAATAGTAAATGTTTTTCCAATTCAGAAACAATGCCATCAAGTTCAAAAATTGTAGAAACTTTAGAAGAAATTGTTTTGAAGACAAATGGTAAGTTTGAAAAAAAAACACTGAATCTGAATATGTATATAAATTTTATTTAAAGTTTGATACTAGAATTTATAGATGTTGGAAAACTACAGATACTCATAAAATCGCCACAAATCTAAAAAGACATTCGTAAACCTAAAAAATAGTTTTAAAATTTTAAGCCATAAGAACTTAGCAAAAAAAATGTAAAGTCGGTTGGGTCAAATATGTTACAAATAAATTAAAATCAAAGAAGCCAAATTAATATTAATATTTTCCAATGTGTTCCTTGTGCCTTAAATAGCATTAGTACAACCCCTTCAAAATGGAGAGCAGTTACCACAAAATGTTTACTTAACTTCTACACATGATTGAGTGATACGGTCTTTCTCAATTAAGTTGTACACAGGCTATAGTGATATGGTTTTTTCCTTTGATTACGTTTTAGTTTAACATTGTTAAAAAACCAGAACATTTGATTTTTGTTATGAAACCACTCAAAAAGGAGCAAGCTCCTTAGAAATATCCTCTATAATTAAATGATATATTCTGATGATATAAGAGTCCGATTTTTACATTTGGCGCTACTTTATATGTAGGCAAGAATCTTCCAAAAGGAATTATGCCCAAAATGCTGTAAACTGTCCAAAAATGTATACTTGAACCCAATTCTATTTACTATAGATTGATGCGATTTTTTACAATTGAATATGTGTTAATTTGACATTAAATTTAAAATTTTTCAAAAGAAAACACCCCAAAATTTAGTAAACCCGCTAAAAAATTCCCAATATAATTAAAGCTACTTCTACTGATGTTAGACTGATACGATTTATTTTAATTGGCGCTTTTACATTGTTATATTAAGGTCAAAATTAAAAATTTTTAATTTCCAAAGGGAATTAACACCACTCTTTGAACCGAGTTTTTAGCAATTTCAAAAAATAACGCACATAAAGTAAAAGGAACGCCAGTATAGGCATACCTATTTACCATCTATATTGAGGAATCACCATACATAAATGAATTCAGTATTTTTTGTTTGCCTCCTGTACGAAAAACACCTATTTTTGTTTTCTGTAAATTTACTGCCAATTGATTATTTTGAGAATATAAAGTCTAGTTTTTGATTAATATGAGCGTATGTGCCTACCAAAATAACATCCGCGAAGACTAATAACAAAAAATCATTTACTCCGTGTTCACACCCCTATAGTACCATTGCTTCTAAAGTACTCTTTAATGTCGTTGATAAACATTTAGAATACCCATGGACATAAGGAATCGCTCAGTTGTACTCCCTCTGTTACTTTAAATTCCTACTCATATTCCCATCCATTTTCATCTGAAATGTTGCATTGCCATATAAATTTTTCAGAGTTCATATAATTTTTGTATTGACACCAAAATGGTATAATTTGGACAAGAATATGTTATGGTTTAAACAAATACAGTGTAAATGCATCTACAAGGTAAGCTGTATCGTTATAAGATACTATTATGAGTCATGAATAGTTCGCCACAAACAGTTTTAACAGTTCAAATTAAATTTGCATAAATGTAATTAAAAGAAGAACTATTCCAATCGATAGATAGAATGATTGAATTCAATGGTATATGTTCAGTGTATTCGGCCATTTTATTATTATCCCATTTTAAAACAGTAGCATTACTAAATTCATGTCCACATTCTTTTGATACGTTTGTATTATAATGAATAGAAAAGAAACTCCAAGAAACGAATGTTGCACTAAACCAAGTCTTTTGTTCTTTTATCTGTTGATGCATTCATTGAACATTTTTATAGAATTTTTAGAAAAATGATTTGACCATTTCGTTCTTGTCATTTATATAAAAATAAACGAAGTTCCAGCATATAAAAAGTCCCATCACTCGATAATCGGGGGAAGAAGGGTCTAATATAGAGGGTCTATTTTGAGAGTTTACTGACTTATTAAAGGATAATTGAATTTTTTGATTTTGTTTCCTTATGAAAAATAAAATTCCTTAAAAGATAACAAACCGTGTCCTCATAACTCTATTTCCAGTTAAAATCAGGTTAAGTATAGACGGTACTTTTGGAAGGCCTACTCACTTTCGGGTTAGTTTCGTTTTAACAATTAAATACGTTCGTAATTATTTAATGTGTATATAAAACTGTGACAAATATAAAAAATCGCTTAGGTTAATTATAAGTATAAAGAGTTGTTTGGAGAGTTCATAACCACTCGTGGAAATTTCGTTTAGAAAAATTACTTTTCCGATTTTTTACTTTAATGTTAAATGAATCATTATTAAAAGTGTATTTAAGTAAAGAGGGTGATTTTGAATTATAGATTCACTTTTGGGCATGATTCCTCCTAAAAAATTAAATTTTCTGATTTGGCCTTTATGTAAAACTAAGCCAAAGACAAATTAAAAAAAATCGCATCAGTCTAATATCATCAGTAGAAGTGGCTTTAATTATAGAGGATATTTATTGTAACAATGTTAAACTAAAACGTATCTAATCAAATGAAAAAAGTCGTCTATCATGTGTTGAAGTTAGCATTTTGTGATATCTGCACCCAATTTTGAGGGGATTGGAATTGATCGCGCAACATGTGTATAGAGTTATAATCATCTTTAACTCGCATCAGTTTCAATCCACAAACTCTTTTGAATACTTTCAATCCCAATGAATGTACTTTCTGTAATTTAATAATGTTAATATTTTATATCAGGGCTTCATACGTGACGAGACGAGATGGCATGAGATTAAGAGAAATTCCGTATCTGTATAAAGAAATATTAAAATTTTACAATATTGTATCGTTATCGATTTTGCATACTAAGTGCATTGTAACTAGAAACCGTTCTATTATTGAATAACAATTTCTTTACGGATATTTGTAATTATGATAGTCTATATGAACTGGAAGGGATTTTTGAATAGTAATTTGGTGAATTGGTGAGTTACGAGAATGAATACCGCAAATAACATAGATAATGTTTGAATAAAATGTGTTTTTAGTAAATGTATATAAAGAATTATTATCTATGATATTAATTTTATAGGATTTATCAATTTTAAAACAAATATTCTAAATTATTAACATTTAAATGAATATAAAATAATGAATTTGCTAATATTAAAATTATTAAAAAATTTATTTAATGATAGATAGATGAAATGGAGCTTTATTGTAGTCATAATATATTTACTTACTGTTTTTTTTTTTATTGTTTTTCAAATTGAATTTTTTCACTTTAATAAAAAAGATTAAAAATTATCTATGTATGATTACCATCGAGAAAATATACATATTACGACTTTTCATTATAGAAATGTCAAAACATGTGAAAACTTACAATCTTGGGTTTGTTACCAATACCAGCAATTACTTCTTAAAAATATCCATACATTAAATTGTGTTATCTTATTGGTTAATTAAAAAAAAATTTTATGCAAGGCTTTATTCAAACTATATACAATATTAGTAAATTGTGACAATTCTTGGCAACCAATTCACTTTCCAAAAATTCCGTTCCTGTATCAATGTTTGTCCTCGTATTTCTGTTTGCCTAACTATGATATACATGGGTTATTTTTTGGGTGTAAGATCGAGCAGAACTGATTATAAAGTAGTGCAATTGAGACGATAGGATGATAGCTTTTTTAGAAGAAAAAGGTAATATTTTGGATTCAGTTCACACATTCAGTTTACAAAAAACTCAATATCAAAAGGGAACAGGGGTAACTATATCGAATTTTTAGAACAAAGACTAAAGTCCTTCAAAACACATATATGTTTATTAAATAATAATTATAAAAAACAAAAAATAGAACCAACTTCAACAACAAAAAATAGGCTAAAAAGTAATTTAATTAAATTTATAATATTTACTTTTTAGTTCATTTTGATTTTTTAATTCGGTTCAATTAAAAAAAAAAATTTTGTACAACATTACAAATATATTAGTCAATAATAATTTAGAATTACGATCCGTGTAATTGCACTTACAGTGCCACGGCCTTCTGGTATGATAGATATTGATATTTTATCTTTGGAGAAAATATATACAATAAGTGTAGCATGGATTTCATTGGCAGGCAGACCTGATATGTCCTATTTAGTTTTTGTAAGATTTGTGTTTTGTTTTTAAAATTAATTTAAAAGAAAATGAAATTGCTTATAAAAAAAATAGCCAGAATATACAGCAAATTATTATGTCATTTATATATAAATTTGAAGCAATAAAAATTGAGTTGATCTGGTAACAACTGTCCATCATTATATAAAGTCATTGACAAAGTAACTTCTAAAAAGTTGTATAAAGCTTAAGGTAGTTTGGTTATGCAAGCAAAATGTTAACAAATTTTTCAAACATTGAATATAGGTAATTAAATGCATACTTAAAACACACTGTTAAAGTTTGAAGACGATTTACCATATCCAACATGAGTTAATAAAAATTAAAAATTGCATTTTTTGTACATATAACCTGGGGGAAGCGTGTGAAAATAAAAAATTAATATTTGGTTAGAAGAATATGTTTTGAATAACTAAAATAATATGGGATGAATTGACCACGCCGTTTAGATAAAGAATTAAAACTACTAAACATTTAAAAGATTATTTCCATGTATGTGTACACTAAAGTGTGTGAGTGTATGTGTGAATATACCGTAGTGTAAGTTATAAGAAAAATACGTTGTAAACATATAGCCATTAGTCTTGCTTGGTTTATACTGTATATGTGTCATATATACGTATATACATAGAATGTACATACTACCATAATACTTTTTCTTTTGGATTGTCGGGAAAGAACACAATAACTATATAACTTTATTATCGTTAGTGTAACAAGTTTTCCTCTCTGAAAAAACTCTGCAAAAACTCTGAAAACTCATTTGTTAATGAATGATCTTCCTACTACAATAACAAAAAAAAAAACTGATGTATATGAATTAGAGGCTTTTATAATTAATCGATAATTTTACTGGCTCCGAAAAAGAGAACAGTCTACTTTTCAGGATTTTTGTTGAGGAAAAAATTGTTATACTAATCATAGCTAAACTATACATAAATTTTTAGAATTGCATTTATGAATGACCTGATTTCATTACGAGCACCTCGACTATATATGATAAATGCCTATATATGTATTATATTTAATAATTTTCAGGAGTAAATGAATCTTTGATATCAAAAGATCTTCAAACAAATGCGATAATACAGAATAATTCTCCAACCGTTAGTTATGTACCAAAACCTAGTAAACCATTTCCAGAACATATTACGCAGTGTAATTACTTTCAATTAGATTATCCAAAAATTATTTGCGATTTGAAAATTGGTCCAACTTATTTAAAATTACGTATATTTCAAGCATTACGTTGGGTAAGTTTCAAATATTAATGTTATTTTTTGAATGTTTGCATGTAGATTTTGTGTTTGAGTTTATTTGGTATAAAATGTTATTTGTTCATGAAGCAAATTTATAACATAAAAATATAACATTTTAAAACGCAGGTTGAATTATCAGCAAATTTACATACAGTTTTGTAATTTAATTGTAGAAATTTGTGACTACGTAGTAATAATTTAGTGTATATATATCACGTATATATCTTGTATAACATTTATGTAAAAAATATTCAAGTGGAAAGCAATTTGTTGAAAAATATTATGGAAAAACTAAGAAGTTTTCATTTGTTTAAATTGCGGCACTTCTTTATAGTCCTAAAATTTTTTTAATGAACAACGAAGTAAAATTTTGTATATTTTTAAAACTTCTTTCTAACATTAATTTATTCATCATTTTATTAACTTTCAAATTGTTTTTGCGTCGTTATGAGAAATCTATGATAATCATTCAATTATTAAAATGTCAATATTTATTCCTTTCGGTCACATAATTTTGTTAAAACCATTTGAATATGAGTCAATATATTTCATTTAATATTTAATAATTCGATGTTTTAAACCTTTATATTTAATTAATCATATTAATTAAATTTATGCAAACAAACAACAAGTTTTAATGACGATATATCCCAAAAATTGCTGTAAGCCTGTATGTTAAAGAAACATGTAAAATTTATTTCTTTGTATGCATTTTAAATCATTTATAACTATTTTATTTACTCTAATTCAAATTAGTTAGGGGAAAATGGGATAGAATCGTGCATGAGGCATACTATCTAAATAATTTGCCATCAGTGCGACCGCAAATCACTTAAAAAACCAGGTAATGAGTTTCTGTATCTGAGCAAAGTAATTTTATCCGTTATTTTGCATACAAATATTTTCTTCCAATTGTTGTCAACATATTAATTAATAATTTACTCTGTATATGAATGTGTCTGATAATTTGTATCTTTATCATACTTTTATGACTTTTAAAGGAACAAAACAAAAACATTGTTGGCAGCACATCGTACAGTAAACTTGTACACAAAAAGATTTAGCACACATTCATACAGTTAGTTCAAGTTGTATTAAGTTTCATACAATATCATACGTAGAATGGATATCAATATATATCATACAGTAGGAATGTACTAATTATGTTTCCACACAACGAGTGACCTTATTAAAAAAGTTAAACTATTTCTGTTACCAAATTCCGCTTGAACTTTCGAATATTAATAACATATTAACTAATATATGCTAACATAATAATTTATAGATTCGATTAGGGGGTACTCGATAAGCGATTACAAAACTTAACAAAATCAAATAACACGGAATTTTCTAAAAGTTTATCAAAAAGATCTTATTAATTAATTTAAGTTATCCTGGCATCACCAAGCTAATCAAATTTTGTAATATTATACATTTTAATAGGAGTAAAGTGTATCTTTTTAATATCCCAATAAATAAACCGAAGAATTTGAAACGTGGTGGAACACTTCGGATTTTAAAAATTGTTGTTTTTACGTATTTCTTAGGCCTTCAGGAATATATATCAATACTAAACTTTGCCTCACTTTCAAAATTGAGAACACTAGGGTGGTTTTCCCACTCTAAATAGTAATACTAATAAAAAATTTTTAAAAATTACTAAAATCGTTTGTTGGGGGTTTTTAGGGTCGCTGATCACGAATCTGAAGTAAAAAAGTAACGGTGCATAGTTTCAATCTCAGTAAAACCACCACTAGTAGTGACAGGGATGGGATAATTGTTTTAAAATTCAAAATTTCTTTTCACAAATCGTCATTTGAAAATATTTTTTTTTTATTTAAAAATGCATTCCTATTAAGAAGATACTGTAATAAATGCGGATTTTATTCCATATAAAATATTAAATATTTTTTAATTATTTTTATTAATTCAAGTTTAAATCATTTTATTGTTTATATGGTAGCCAATTTATTTTAATACAGAGGTCTGTGTCACGTAGCTCGAGTCAAATGGTTAAATTTTCATACGGTTAACTTAATGAATGTTTTACATTTTCATTTAAAGACATAAAGATTGAAATTAAAATATTTAACTTATCATAATTTTTTAGAAAAAATAATGTTGCTTAGTTTTTATTTATAAGGTATTAGATTTATAAATTTTTTTTTTTTTATAGTAGCAAAAATCTTAGGCAAATTACTTAAAGTGATCTAATAATAAAGTTATTGTTTATAGGCGGCAATTTTATCAATTGTGTAATAAAATTTGCATATAAATTTGCATAATCGTAGATAAAATGACTAACGTAACGTAAAGTTGAATGCTTCTTTTATTTGATAAATTACAGCGCTTAACACATGCATCTATAGATATTCGTAAAAGAATCATTAGAGAGTATATTAGTAATGATATATTTGGATTAATGAATAATTTGAATACTAAGAAATCATCTTCAAGATTTTTAACAAGTTTTTATTTTCCACATGCACATAGAACACCACATTTGATTCAGGTTCGATATAATTCACATACACATTATTATTATTAATAACAATTTGAAGTAGTTAATTAATTAATTTATTATAATTACTTTATTAGTTCTAAGGTTAAGGAAGTTCCCAAATTTTATCATGATTCACCATTATTTTTATTTAAATCGTCAAAAATATTGAAAAAAATGACTTGAACAGATTGACTTAACTGATGACGTAACAGATAGAAGAAGGAGACGTAAGTTTCGAGCAATGTAGTCATTGATAAGATGTTTTATAAAATATAAACATCCAAATACATCCACTACTTGTGTGACCATAAATTTATTAATAATGGTTCAGTAATCTTTAAGTTCCATCTTCGTCTGTATGAAGGTGTCACGTCGGCATATATAAAAATCGGTGCAAAAACAATTGTTCATAATAAACTGGATAATAAATTTTTTTAGTTAATTTTTTTAATTAAAGAAAGAATGTAATTGGTATTCGATTTCTTAGATATCATTACGATTTTTAAAGCAAAAAGATGTGGTTTTTATAATTAATTATGACTTATTTTCGATCAAAAAATGGTTGTAAATGTTTGTTAATTACGCTACAAATAAGCAATATTTTATAAAATCAATAAATATTTATATTCCTTGCTTCCTTCGCTTTTAGAAAGAGAGATAGTATACGGTTCTGTGGACCATAGAACCTTACGCAGATAATTTATGAGACCAGGGGCTGAAAGAATCGGCAGGGATTAAAAGTGAAAATTAGATACAGTTAAAAGTTTCCATTTTTTTACAATATTTTATAAAAAAATTAATAAAAAATTGTTAAACCGAAAAGAACCGCCTTAAAAAAAATGAATTTTAAAATAAAAAGTATTATAATTTTTCCTTGTGACCAATTACCTTTCGCAGTCGACGCCAGAAAAAATTATTTAGTTGATTTGTAAAAAAAAAAACAAAATAGTCAAACAACTAAAATAAAAACCATCATTACTTTATATAGTATGGAAAATATTTGAATTTTAATCATTGAAGAACATTCTACAGCCTTAAAGATCTTAAAGATATGCTTTGATTCAAAAATCTAGAAATCGCCTATAAAATCGAATAATGAAGAAAAATAAAATGAAATAAAAAACATGCGTGTGCAGTTCACACGTGATAGAAGTGAAACTTCAAAACAAGGAGACAAATCAAGAACTTCAGGAGTATGATAATTGCAAGGATTATTTCTGATGATATGAATAACAAGTTTAAACCTTATAATGCATTTAATGCACATATGCAATACATACATTAATTACACTTATCAAGTCTCCGAGTTTGAATTTTCGATAAATGTTTCTATTAAAATAATGAAATATTTATTTAAGCAATCAATACACGTGACCAATACACCACGGTTTTTATGATGCCTTATTAATATTTGTATATAATTCACTATCATTGTTATGCTATGTCTACACATGCGTGCGCATTCACATATTTACACTATTATAAATACTGTATAATGCCTTCAATCTCATTCTCTCACAATCTAAATCCCATATATATTATATGTCTATTTCATTCTCTGACTATGTGGTTGTTTCTTTTTATTGTGCATTTTCATTTCATCGAGTTTCATTTCACAACGATAATAAAGAACTATCACGTTAAAAAATACAATATTATCGTATACAATAAAGTAGGTACTACACATTATTACGTAACTTTTGTAATCTACTTTAGCGTACCCTACACAAAAAACTTGCAAATAATATCTTAGTTCTAAAAAACCAAATCGTTATGTTTGTTAACTTTTGTTTATTAACATTATAAAGTTAAAAGTGGATTAAAAAACTGATATGAATGAAGTAAATTCCAAGCTTATTTTGTGAATAAGAAAAGGATAATTATTAAAGATACTTTGTATGCAAGATATTAAACATATCGAACTTGTATGTAATTGCTTAAACTCATATATGTGTGTACTATCATTGCATTATAAAGTACATTTGGAGAACGTGCAGACAGGTAGTTCACTGCTTTAAACGAAGCTTCTATATGAGCTCATAAACTGAATTTTACCGCAATACTTTCCAAAAACTTGAGATTAATTCTAAAATATGAGCTTATTTTGATTTCCAAATTTGTTCCTTAAACGTAGTTTCAAAGAATGCTTACACGTTTTGCGATGATTTTGCAAATTATTCGAAAATTGTGGTAACCAGCTTCAAATTCGATCTAAAATCACAATTTTTTCATTAAATATACTTTCTAAACCAACCTTATGATTTTGTTCAATTTTCTCATAAAATTGATAAGCTGGGAATTGCTTGAAAATATTATTTTTTACCTCAAAATAAGCAATAAAATTTGAGCCTATTTTGATTTCAAAATTTGTTCATTGAAAGTAGTTTCGAAGAACGTATACACTAAGAGAAATTGCTCAAAAATACTGACCATTAGCTTGAAATTAACAGTAAAATTTGAGTATTTTTTAAACCAATTTTTTTTTTCAAAATATATTGTATTTCCATTATATTGGAAAAAGTTTTCCATTATTTTCCAGAGAAATCGTTGAGCTACAGACTGCTCGAAAATATTACTAATCTGCCCAAAATTTGCTGGAAATAATGATATGCTTTTCAATTTTTAATTTTGCATTTATAAAAGTTGTTTCGCCAAGTTTTGACCTATATTAAAGTAATATTACATTTACGAGAAATTCTCAGATAATTTTTAAGTTTTCTACATGCTAGCTGATAGGATTACACCGCCGGGTTTAATAAACCTGGCGGGACAAATGTTTTATTTGATTTTTTGGAAAACACTTTGTCGAAGAGACTGCTCGCAAACATTGTTGTATTGCTCGAAATTTGCTTGACATTCCTTTGTCATTAGTTTATTGTTTAGAGACAGTTGCCCCGTCAAGCTTTTTCTGCTAAAAAGCAGCTTTTCTAACACATAACTAAAGTGTTGCGGTTCACACATGTCAAGTGACGAAACTACTTGTAATCTGACTAAAATACTTGATCAACTTGTGAACAACGCTTTTGAGATGATAGGTTGAATAGATAGGGTCATATTTGAATTATCTATAAAAAAATGTGTTTTTTTATCAAATGTTGCTATTTAAGAAGCCATATCTGATCTACGAATGGTTATTTTAATTCATGGATTTGGCGACTTATTACAAAAATAAAAAACATTATTCGGAGGAATAATAAAAGTAGCGAACATCCTATTGACGTTACATGTATGTAATCACTGCCCTTCAAACTTGAAAACTGTTCACGTATGATGATCATCTACTGCATTGTTAAAATACAATAAATAACATGTGAGAATTAACTAATAGAGTTAATGCTATTAAATACTTCACACATATGGTGGTTAAGTGTCAATGCTTGACACATTTTAAATCATTATTATCATACATAAAATTCTGTAAACATCCAATCTACAAGCAATTATTACAAAGTATCAAACGTCAAAGGATCAATGGATCATTCTTCTGATTCTTCACACAGTTATAAATACATACATAATAATAATAACTAAAATTTTTTAAGTAAAAGTTGCTTGTTTTGAAAAACAACAGTTGTTTGTTTTAATGTTTGAATCTTTTATGGTTTAAAAGTTGGGTCATGGATCTATTGGGCTTAATAAATCGATATTCATTTAAGATCTGGAATACGACACAAAAATTAGAGCACCACTATCTCTTAATGTTTTTGAGCTATCTTTATGACGAACAGACGCACGGACAAACAGAAAAGGACTAGTTCGGTGATTCTATGAACATCTATACCAAGAGTTTGTTAATACTTCAATGTTACCTAGCGTTACAAACTTTAGACTAAAATTAATATTTATACTACAATATATTTAGAGGAGCGGAACCAAATACGGGATACTTTTTGAAAATGATAAAAAAGACAAGACTTGGATTACTTTAATATTTTGTAACCAAATAAACATTTGTTTACTGTAATTTAATTATACAACATGAATAATGAAAAAATTTAATTATCTTTTTGGTTTTTAAATAAACATGTTGTTTGGTAAAAAAAAAATAAAAAAAAAAAAAAAAAAAAAAAAAAAAACACGAAAATCGACATCTGAAACTTGTGTTTACCAATATTAGATATCCAAAATTTCTACCTACGGGCTCGTACATAAATAGTCGTAGTTAAAACTCCACGGGTAAATCCTCTAATTCTCGATATTGATTGTGGTTTTTCAAAGCTAAAGGTAGGTTTTCTTAAAAGAGTCAAAAGAGTCTAAGCAACTTTCTGCCAACCGTTCCTTTATTAACAGCTAATTGGAAAATTAGTTTTCGCAATCTAATTCTCTTAATACATAAAAACGATTAACCATAAGCAAATAGTAATGAACTACTAACTTAGTTTTTATTAGTTGGTTGATAGTTTTTGATTTATATTTTACATATTTTGCTAAAGAAGATTTTCGCAAGTTTGTATTGTATGCAAAGACTCCGGGTCCCACTGTTTCCTCTTTTGTTACTTTTAAAGAGCATTTCAACAAAGTAAAATAAAAATTATAATATGGATCAAATAAAGTCAATATTTATAACTCAATTCTGGATATCAAATATTGAGATCGCATGATTATCCAATTTGGGGGAAATGTAGGTACATTGACAAAAGACGTTCGTAAAAATATAAACTTTTATTTTGATTCCCAAAACATGTTAAAAACACTTATCTATCAATCATATCAACAGCTAGTTATTTTTGCGTAGTAACAAAAGTTAACGAATGCCAAGCATTAAATTTATAATAAAAAAACAATGAACGATAATAAAAGTTTTATTTGATTTTTGATAGCCAACGGACATCCCAATGGCGCTGTGGTCATTAAGGTAGTACATATACATTATTGTAAAGTTTAAATTCATGAAACTTATTAAAGATATTTGTGGTCATTAAAATATTTTATAATTACTTAGATAATTAATTTCTATAAAAAAACTCTTTACATGCCTATGGCCTTAATAATATTGCCTTTTATAAAGATTTAATGCATTTTACTCATAGTAACTTTTTCAGAGAAAAGAACAGTTTAGAATACTTTATAGAAGCTTTTAAAGGTTTTCTAGTTATTTAAAGTTTCTAAGTATAAAAGACAGAAAAGAAAGTTTCAAATAATTGAAAGAAATCGGATTTTTTGGGAACGTCCTTTATTTTAGAATTAATAATATTACTTGATTCAATAATAATGTGAACATTTTTTTAATATATATATATATATATATATAGCAAAGTATAGCACGATTGGTTAATGCGGTGGCTTCATTTAGAGGAGGACGAAATTATTTAACACATGATACCTCTATATTACAAAATGTTTTGTTACCGATTGTTATGCCTTCACAACGAAAACGAGACTTCAATTTTGACACAATTACGAAGGAGATGATTGTGGCAACGTTGCAAAAATTTAGTTTACGGAATACACAGCGATTATGTATGATTTCTGAAGGTAAGTGTATTGTTTTTGTCATCATTGGATTCATCCAGCGTATGATTTTCCTTTCAAAATAACATTTTTGAGATATTTATATACGAAAATTGGAAAATGTAACATAAGGAGTATGCATTGAATAGCGTGTATAATCCCTCTTAATGCAGGTTTTGTGTTAAGACATCGTTAACGATGATCTTATGTACAATATGCTGCGTTTGGTATGTACTCAAAATTAAATGGTAGAACAAACCATGAGTCTCATAACATGTAACACGCAACAGTACAGATTTACGATACGATGCGTTGTGTTATCTCGGAACTGCTCAAAGCAATACAGATTTCAATTGGGTAACTAATAATACTTTAACATAATCCATTAAAAATCAAGGAGAGAGGCACCTTCTAAGAAATGAAAATTTCCACATAAAGAATACAGTTATCTGTGATCGCAATTGTGGATTGAAATTTTTGAGCAATTTTTTATGAACAACTTTTATGCATTTTAACCAAACAAGTAAAGCCGACAGAAATATAGTTTATAATAAATAATACGAATAAATATTTATGTATATCATTTCTTTAAATATAATATTAACCAAAATGTAGTTCGTTTAAGGTTGAATATTTAAATGAACAATATTTCGTAAAAAACTCATGGAACCTTGTTAAAATAACCAAAAAACTAGTATACAGTTATAATGAAATAAAACTTACAGTTCGATTAATTTTTAAGTTCCAAAATAACCAATAGCGTTTCTTTAAACATTGTAATTGAATGTAACGCATATGGTTCATTATATACCAAGTCAAAAGAATGAAAGACCGTCTTTTTATTGTTCGACATGATAAAATTTTTTACCTTATTTATTTATTTTTGGCTTAAATTTTTCCATCCAAGTAATTAAAATGTTGCAAGTGGAATTGAGAGATTTCTTAATTAAGAGATTTCTTCAGATGGCACTTTAAAACTTCTTATATTTTTTGTTATCAAATGGCAGCCTTTTTTCATGACCACCAAAGAAGTTATAGCTGTCACACAAAAAATAATTTTTAAAAATTGAAATATAATTGAAGAACATAACGGTGAACATACATTAAAAATAAGCGAAAAACTAGAACTAAAAGAGTTGTTTAGATACTCGGCATATGGTTAAGTATCAATGTTTGAACTATTTTAAATCATAAGCAATAATAAAATACTTTTAATATCCAGTCTATACAATATGTGTATTGTTATTATATAATGTATAAACAAGGTAGATTTGTGGATACTCCAAACATTTTATGAAAACATGTATCAAACAAAAGTTGTCTCTTTTCACAAAACTTTAGTAAATAAAAAGGTTATAGTAATACATATATAATACTAATCTTGCAAATTTTATTTTTATCATTAGAAAACAAAATAAAAAACAAACTTCTGTTAATTATAAAAAAATATAAATACAAAAAATTTTTTTAAAAAATTATTAATTAATGATATCCTGGACTGAAATTTGATAGGCAACCCATATACAATATATTTATTGACACATTAAATTGAATATAAATACATTTTATCAAATAAACATCTCGCTGAAGGTCGTTTTATATCGGGATCTTAAACTACTACTTTGACTTAAATATTAATTAAGTTAATACTGAAAAATGAATGTTTTTGAAAAATTATTTTTGTTTTTCAAGAAATTTTTTATGCGATTTTCACCAATTTTTCTTACGTTTCGCTCCCTTACAATTATTATTTATTTCGATTCAATATATTTCAACAGATATATTTTGTAAATTCTAAGATTTTAAAATAGTACAAACCAATTTTATAGGGACTTTTAGGTCGAAAATCGGGATCCGGGTATTAGTGGTATTACGGGTGTTACGATTCGTATAGTATTTTATTATTTATAACTAAAAGAATGCTTTCTGAAATCTTAAATGGCGCATACTTAAAAATCGGGATTCTTCAAGATGGAATTGAAGCTAGCAGCCAAATTAAAAAAACAAAAAGGTGTTTGATAGTTTTCCTCCCTTAAAATTCTTATTTTATTTGAATAAATATATAAAATTAAATAAATTTTATGATTTTCAACTTTTTAAAATGTACAAACCAATGTTATAGACACTTTTAGACATTATTCCTGGATCAAAGTAGTAAGTAATAGGTGAAATTTCATTTTTTAGATTTCTCTCTCTATGGATTCTTAATTAATTTGATTAAATTTAATACACGAATATATTTTGTGAATCTCCGCTTAAAAGCTATCAACATAGGAATTTTTATACATCAGGGATCCAAAAACCCACTTATTGAAGTTTGTCCATTTTTTTAACGACTAACTATTATATTAAAATATAATGTAATGAATATAAATCAGAAACACTCATGGATTCATGAGACCTAAACTACCTAATGAACCGATGACGGACTGACGAAAATTCTCTTAAAAATATTCGTTTACAACTTCAGAAATATTTTTTTACTGCAGTAAATGTTTTTTTGCAGTATATACTTGAGAAAGTTTATTGCTCGCTCAAATAATTCTTTTTTTTTTTCATATATCTATGAATAAAAAAATGCATATTATTTCATTTCGTTTAACCTGTCTAGTATTTATCACATTTCAGTTTTCGCTTAAAATTTTTAATTTTTTTACGAAATCAAAAAAAAAATTTTAATTCATCAAAATAAATTGAATATTTTAAAAAAATATAATATAATATAAAATTCTAATTGTGGAAATGAAATCAATTAATAAAATAATTAAGTTGTATATCTTCCAAATGTTATTTTCTCACATAAATAAACACATTGTTTCCCACAGAGCTTATATAGTGGGTGCCCAGAGGCATATCATACCATTTATAAATAACCTTCTGAAAATTTGTTTAATACCCGAATTATGATTAATATAACAAGTTCTTTTTGTTAAACTATGGAAATTATGAAAAGTGATGTTTTTTTACTTTTAGTTGCCCCAATAAACTAGAAATTCACGGGTAAATACATTTTTTATATTTATTTAAATGATATATTATGCTTATAGACACCGGGAATTGTATTATTTAACAATTGAAGATAATAAAAAAATAGAGTTAATTGTTTAGATACTCAGGCATATGATTGAATATCATTGTTTGGACTTTTTTTAATTAGCATTCATAAAATACTATCATTATCAAGTCTATACAATTATATAGATATACTTGAATAATCTATAATATAAAAATGAATCGCAAAATGTGTTGGTAAGCGTATAACTCGAGAATGGTTGGACCGATTTGGCTAATTTTGGTCTTGAAATATTCGTGAAAGTTCAGGGAAGGTTTAAACGGTGAGAAACATAAATAATAAGTAAAGGAAAATACTATAAACGGCAATTTAATTTTCGAATATAAAATGTTCCTAGCTGTGAAACATATTTTGTCTTTTTTCTTCTCACATGTTACAAATCATCATTGCCATAGAAACCAAAATCTAATTTTGAAATTCAAAATAAAACTTCTTTATCTATTCAAAATACAACTTCTTTATCTTTTCTCACTAGCAGTATGACGAACTGTCAATTATATAAAGTGTGCATATCGCATTGTTCAAGTATTACCGGAATCATTCTTGGTTCAGGAGGTCCATATACCTTTCATCAAGTGTATGTGTACCACAGCAAAAATTATCGGGTGAGCGCGGCCCCGGGTGTACCCCAGCAAACACCAGGTAAATACCGGGTGCATATAATGTACCGGTTGCACACTAAATACCGGGAATCCGATAAGAAAGGATTTGAAATTCTTCCCCTAAGGGTACAATTGCCATCCGCATGTAAACAATGTAATATAATTTATTAAAATGTGAAAAATAACACAGCAACGCGTAAACCGGGTGGGTATGCTTCAAAATATAAATTAATATCATAATTCATTCTGATTTGCCGCAGCTTCATTATTTAGTTATAGACAGTTGAGAATATGTTATTATATTTAGGAGATATTGATGTTGATTAGAAATAATTTATATAACAAAACAATGTTTACCCGGGTCAGCTATTCAAAATAGAATTAATTTATCTCTTCTTTTCAATATTAGTAGTTCTGGACTTCCTATTTTTCATCAAGTATATGAGAACCACAGCATAATATACACGAATTGTGGGTGCACGAGGTACCGGGTGGCCACATCAAACACGAGTGTATATATAAATATTTCGTGTCACGGGTATCCCACAACAAATAGTGGGTTACACATCAAATACCGGGCATCCCATAAGAAAAGATTTTCTGAAATTCTACCCCTAATGGGATGAAAAGCAGAGGCAAAGTTTGTATGGGACAACGGGATTCCTTCGTCCAATCTGCTTAAAATTTTGCATGCAATCGATGTAATATCAATTGTCACCACAACGTGTCCGGGTATTCTTTAAAATATATATTAATATCATTATTTATTCTAATTTGCCTTAGCTTTCAGTATTAAGAAATAGAGGAAAGTTGTTAAGAATATGTTATTGTTCTTAGAAAATGTTGAAGTTAATTAGAAATATGTGGCAAAACGACGTTTGCCGGGCCAGCTAGTAATATATAATATGAGTTGTAATTACCTATACCTATATGTTTATTAGTCAAATTTGAGCTAAAACTGTGCAGAACATTTTACCAAAAAATAGTTCAAACCAAAGTTGTTTGTTTCAAAATAATTCATTAACTTTTCTTCTATTTTTTATAGTTTCAAAGTTGGGATAAGGATCCATTTAACCCAATGCACCGATTTTTCTCATTAACGAACTTAAATCCACTTTTTAAATTTAAAATACGTCACCAAAATTGCAGGTCCCTATCTCTTTATGTCGGGCGATCTGACGGACAAACAGAAATGGACTATTTAGATGTTTCTATGAACACCTATACCAATATTTTGTTTGTGTGGTCAATATTAGGTACCGCCACAAACGACTAAAATTAATATACTTTGACATCTTATGTATGTCGAGTATGGCACATCGCACAAGACGAAATTTGTGTGAAATCGGCATATCAAGGATGTGATTTGCTTATGGAAAGCAATTTAAAGTCGCACACGGTGTGATTTTCGTAATTTGAAATCTTACATGTTCATAACATCACTTCGACAATTGATTTTTATTCTTGTTTATACTGTCATATGAATTAATGTTTATGACAAAGATAGATAGTTAAATAATATTATTTTTCATATTTAAAAATAAAAACATGTCAATGCTTGTGTATATATAAACAAAAAAAGGTTAGATTCATGTCCTACAACCTATAGAACAGGCTTAAAAGGTGCATGTTATAACGCAAATAAAAAATTTTTATTTATTACATAAATATGCTTAAAAGAAAAGGAATGAGGAGTGGCGAGTATTAAGTAAATTCTTAATATTTCCCGCAATATTTTTATCTTAGAATACATTTCAGGTATGGTATTGTTGCAACTGTTGTATCGTATACGGATATACATTACTTTCCATTAGAAAATTACATGTACGAAATCGCACTGTGTGCGATATGCATTATCAAATACTGAAATCGTAAGAATAGCATCATGATGCGACCACAATCGTATGTAAGTTTACATTCGTAAGCAACGTTGTCAAATACATAAGAGCTTTCACCTATAGTATAACTCAGTTAAACAAATGCTCAACCCAAAAAATTTCTAGACATATTTATTATGTGTGGATAGCAAAATGGGAAAAACCTCTTTCTCTACGTATACTTCTCCTAATTGTAGTAGCAACGTTGCAATAGATACAACATTCCTTCATGGCAGTAATGACGTTCTGCAAAAGTTTATAAACTTATTTTTTTAGAACACTTTTCAAGCGTCAATATTATTTTCATTCATTTCAATAACAGAGAAAATAAACAGAAATGAACTTTATAAAATTAAGGCAATACATGTTATACTATTACTCAAAAATATAGTATATATTGATTCCTATTATTATTATATTTGTTTACAAAATGAACTGTATAAATACAGTGATTGTACAGTGGCTGTAATCTGTATCTATTCACATAAAACAAATAAAACAAGGTAAGGAAACAAATAACAGAGTTAATTTTTTTAATATTCGATAAAAGATTGTGCATCAATGTTTGAACTACTTTAATCATTACCATTCATAAAATACTCTCATGTCTATACAGGTATATATATATATATATATATATATATATATATATATATATATATATATATATATATATATATATATATATATATAACATTTTCGAGAAATGTTCGTAATATATATATATATATATATATATATATATATATATATATATATATATATATATATTACAAACATTTCCCGAAAATGTTCATACATGTTTTTTGTGTCTTTAACCAAACAATTTTACTTTTTTTTTTTTAGTCATAGATATATTGAGCCCAATGTACCTATTTTACTCATTTACAATTTTTTAAGATTTAGAATATGACACCAAAATTAGCTGTCTCGTTTCGTTTTTGAGTTATCATGATGTCGGGAGACTGAAATGGGTTAATACTAATATACTCTCACTTATTGTAAATGTGGAGTATAAAAATGATTCAAAAATTATAAACCAAATTATATATATATATATATATAAATTACATGTCACATTGTTTGATCGCGATGGATTCCTGAACCAATTCGAACGTTTTTTTTTAAAATGAGTACTATGCTCCAACTTAAGAGATAGGATAGTTTATTTCTTAATTTGAGATTGCAATTTTAATTTATTGCAAATTAATTGTTTTTTATGACAAACAGATATAGTTCGATAATATTTTAACAGATGGTAGTTAAATCTAACAAAGATACATAGTTCGGCAAGATTCAACAGATAGCGGTATAGTCAGTTCAAGTCAGTTGACCTGATTTAGTAAGTATCGAATAGATGGCACTGTATAAAGTAGTCAGTTGATTTGATTGAGTATCCAATAAATGTGTTAAGCAGTGTTGCCAATGTCCGGGTAATTACCCATTTTTCGGGTAATTCGACGTTGAATGGGTAAATGAGCTTGCAATATACTCAGACGGGTAAAGTCGGGTAATGGTTTTCTATTAAAATTACATTTTGTTAAAACGTTGAATAAATATTTTGTATGTATAATTTAAATTCACATTTTCCCGCTTGCTCTCATAACTTGAACTTGCGCATTACCGGAACATAAAGAGTGTTTCACAACTTGGAAATAATTTAATAAATTTTATTAATAATTAATTATTGTGTACTTTTTATTTTAAATACTTCAAGATTTAATATTTAGTTATAAATTAAACGCGCTTTTAGCAGTTGGTAACACTACCTTTCAGTGTGCCGGGTAAAAACGGGTAATGATACCGTCAGATTCTACCATACCCTTTAGAAGGCCACAGTTTCCAATTCGTTTAGCTTTTGCCATGTCTATAAATAAGTCTCAAGGCCAAACAATGTCCATTTGTGGTTTGGATTTAGAAAATCCATGTTTTCCTCATGGGCAACTATATGTTGCATGTTCACGTGTAGGGAAACCGTCGAATCTATTTGTGTTAGCTAAAGGCAGGTTAACCAAAAATATTGTACACCGATTAGTGCTAAATTAAATTGAAATTAAAAGTAATTATAATTCAAAATAATAAATATTATTGTTAAAGATTTAAGACTATCTGCGCTACCTACCTCATTCATATATGTGTCACATGTTCTTTACTAACAACTTTGTTACACAATTGAATAAAAAATGATAATAAATTTTAAAATTAATTCTTTTGTCTTGATTTTTGTTTAATATCAACTGTAAGAATTTTAATCAATCGTGTTCAAAGTTCTTCCTGTTCAAATCCCAGTCGATTTTTATACAAGCTTTAACATTTCCGAATTCGTTCCCAGATAATAAGTTCATTTTACTAAGGGGTTACGGTAGTAGAAAATCTGTCATGGAGGTCGCCATATTTTTTTACAACTTATCTATGTAAAAAGCATGTTGGTCCCTGTGACTGATGTTCTACTACCGTTAAAAAAAAAAGCGTATTTCAAATGGCTTAAATTATATTCTATATTACTTATGACTTGGTGTATTACATCCTTTAAGACACTGCATATATATATATATATATATATATATATATATATATATATATATATATATATATATATATATATATATATATATATATATTTATTTATTTATTTATTATCGGTAAACAAACAAAAAACGTTAAAAAGTCGGAGCAACTTCTGTTGCTCCATGTGGGAATAAAATGCTATGATATCGCGGAAATCGCCGATTTCACTCAAATCACTCTATGTAGATGTGCCTATAAAAACCAACTCAAAAATCAAAGTAACTTATTTTTATACCAATATCCATCCATCTCGCTTGTACTAATTGTACTAATAACTATAAACCAATTGTTGTGAAATACTTTTGATTATTTAGATTTTTATATGTCCCAATTTGTTACAAATTGGTATAATTTTTCAGTAGCAGAATTGTTTTTATAATTATTGATTTTTTTTTTTTTTTTTCATAAAATGAATAGAAAAATTAAATCATAATAATTAGAAACTTTATTATTTTTGAAGCGAACAGAACCTTTCTACGTTTTCTATTTAGTAAGTAATAAGCATGCTTTTAACGAACGAACTAATAGCTTCAGCTATTATTTGTTTGTATATATGTCCAAAGTTTACCGGATCCCTATTTCCGTAGGTACTAAAAGTCTCTAAAAAATAGCCATGCACCAATTTAAAAATATAAAAATATTTATTTTTATATATTTAATTAAATAAAATAAGATCAGCTCCATCTTGAAGAATCCCGATTTATAAGTTTGCACCATTTAAAAAATTTGAAATTTCAGAAAACATTCTTCTAGTTATCTATATATTATATACTATCGCATTCAGAGAAAATAATAAAAAATTTTACATACATGTATATATACTAGATAGATGAGTTTTTCCAAATCGAATCCAAATTATATCAAACTTGAAGGAAAATTCCGAAAAGTATAAATTTTTCATTCATACTAAGCGAAAAATAGAAAAATATTTTCCTATGGCATTTTTACCATTGATAAAGATACATATATATTATATAAACAGTAAGCGAGCAAGAGAATGGCTACCAAGTTTATTTTTAACGCACTGTCGTCATACTATATTATATGTTAACAAGGAAAAAAATCCACGTAACGTTGTTATCTTATGCGTAGAACTTATGAATGGATTCATATGCATTATATAAATAGAGAAACAATATTGCTCTGTTTGGACATATATTCCTAGAAGTTTTAATAATAAAATTTTTCAATTTGATTACAATTCAGTTTAAATCATATAAACAACTACATTGAATTTAATTATTTGATTTATGAAATTGGTATTGTAAATATTAGGGCTGTTTTTCTTAGGGATGGAATGGATCTTTGGTTTCGGTAAAAGGGTTATTAATTTGATACAAATAAACTATACAGTTGACAATCTGTTTGTTTAATGTTTTTAATATTAAATGATTTTATTGATTGTAAAAAAAAAAAAAAAAAAAAACTAACTGATTTCACAAATATACAAAAGCGTATTATCTTGCTGATGTATTTATAATTTATATTTTTTTTTTACGTAATATGTATTGGACTATAGTTAAAATTTTGAGAAAACGTAGTATAAGATCGGGCGAAGTTCGATCGAAATTATACGAAGCGTCTCGTTCGAAGATGATTGATTACTTGTAGTACTGTTAAGTATGCTTAAACTTCACAACGTTTAGATTTAAATTCAAAACTTTTCCCGCGTGTCGGGCTAGGAGCTCGCGCGCGCCTCTATCGGTCGTCATATATTTTAGAGTATTTAATTACCTTTTTGTATAGCGATATCACAGTTTTTATGAAGATGATTACGGGCAGAGGGTCTCTTTTTTTTTGGGTGGGAAGTGATCATCTTCGAACGAGACGCTTCGTATAATTTCGATCGAACTTCGCCCGCCTTCGGCGGGCTCGTTTGATCGGTCAATTATACTACGCGTCTCGTTCTCGATGATTGATTACTTGTAGATTTTTAGCGTCTGTGATAGAGCTTTAATTGTATGTTTATTTCTGAAAAAACTGACAATTATTTATAAATGCAATTATTTAGAAATGCAATTATTTATAAATACTAATGTATTTTATTAGGCATAGAAAATTTTAACAAAAACATGCTCAATTATTCTTAGTCAGTATCGCCATAGCAAACTTGTTATTTGTATCAATATCTATTCCCTTCCGGTAGGCCGTTGAGACGGCAGCATTTGATCCAGTGCCCGATCGTTTGAGGACTAACTGGCTTATGAGGTTTCACTGTAGATAAAAACAAATTTTTGTTTTCTCCTCTGAATGTTTCTGTAAGTTTGAGGTAATGTAGGATTATAGAAGCTACGCAAAGCTTTGGTCGCTTTTCGAAGACAGGAACCATGAGAACTGGTTGGTTTTTTCTTGGTTTTGACGTTTTTATCAAATCAGGGATTTTTATTTCAAGTCCCGACGAAGTCTCGTTTAAATTATCTATGTTAATCAAGGCAATAGTTTGGAGTCTATGAGCCGTCACGAGTATTAGGAGCGTCGCTGCGATTTCCGATACAACTTTTAATTTTTGATTATTTATCAAATCTAGTTTCTCTATATATTCCAAAACCTGCTCTGTATTCCATGTGGTGGAATATTTAGGCGTGGTAGGTCGTCGTTTGAAAATACCTTTGAAAAATCTGGATATAAGGGCGTCCTTGGATATATCGTGTTTTGCTATCAGTGAAATTGCCGATCTGGACGAATTCAAGGTTCCGTAGCTAGCTTTTTCATTGAATCTCTTCGTTAAAAATTCAATGATATTTGTACTACTAGGATCAAATATGTTATAACCTTTTTCTGTGGCAAATAAAACCCATTTTTTGAGGCATCCCTCATATTGCTTGAGAGTTGATGCTGTTATCGAGTCCACCATGAAGTCCACTGAGTCTCTAGGAATTCCCTTTCTTAAGTATGCCTCCCTGACAATTTCCCTACCACTAGAGAAAGCTTGTGTGCCAGGGGATGACTTCTGTTCCTGCAAGGAGAGAGCAGAAGGTCAGGCGATAGTTCTAAAATTAATCTTCACACAGGAGAGAGGTAAATAGTGGAAACCACACTTGCGTGGGCCAATTCGGAACGACCACTACTCCAGTTGCCCTGTCACTGATAATTTTTCTTAGTGTTGGTAGAATAACCGCGAAAGGCGGAAAAGCATAGAATTGCTCTTTTTCCCATGTAATTGTGAATGAATCGACTACCGATGCACTGGGTCTGGGTAACGCGAGCAAAATTTTTCACACTTCGTGTTAACTCTAGATGCGAATAGATCAATAGTACAGGGGCCAAATTTTTTGATAATTTGTCTAAAGTATTTGTCACCCAATTCCCATTCTGTATATAGATTAGTCACTCGGGACGCAGCATCTGCGTGTACGTTTTCTTTCGAAGCGATGTATGAGGCTGTTATCCAGATTTTTCTGGCTTCACACCATTGCCAGATTTTTCGCGCAAGTTCACTTAGATGGGGGAATTTTATCCCGCCAGCTTTGTTTATATAGGAAATGGCCGTAGTATTATCTATACGCATTAAGATTTCGCAATTAGTGAGCCCAGATGCAAAGCATTTTAAGGCGAAAAAAGCGGCTAGGAGCTCTAGATAATTTATATGAAATTTTTTATCGTTTGGGCTCCAGAAACCCCTGGTGATCGTTGAATTAGATTCCGCGCCCCAACCCGTCCTAGAAGCATCAGATGATATTACTATTTTATATTTTAGTGTTCGTATTGGGTTAGTGCCGATCAGTATATTAGCTTTCCACCAAGCAAAATCTTCCAGTACCTCTTGTTTAATATTCATATGAGCTTCAAAGTTATTATTATTCATAGATAGTGCTAACCATTTTGCTCTTTCGAGTCTTTTACAATAAGCCCTACATATTCTACTGCTGGTGATGCCGCGACTAGAGTTCCCAGTATTTGCGCAAAGGTACGGATTTTGTACTGTTTCCCTATTTCAAATCGGTTTAACTTTTTATTATTTGATTTTTCTTTTGGTCCAGTAGATCTACTGAATATTTCTCTGAGTCTAAAATAAACCCAAGATATTTACATCGTTTGTTTGGAATTATGGAACTTTTTTTTTTTTTTATAGTTTATAGTAAATCCCAATTTCTCTAATAATTTGATAGTGAAATTTATATTATCACGACATATATCATATGAATCGCTAATACATAATATATCGTCTAAGTATACTATTGACAGCCAGCCTTTTAGACATAAAAAATTTATGACTGGCTTCATAATTTTAGTAAAGATATAAGGACTAGTCGATAATCCAAACGGGAGACATCTAAATTGATACAAGATACCGTTAAAACGAAACCGTAAGTATTTCCGGCTATTTTTACTAATCGGTACCAAGAAATACGCGTCTTTAAGGTCCAGGGTTCCCATATAAGCGTCCCGAGACATTAAGTTTCTCGCTGCCCTCAGGTATTCCATTTTGAAATGAGTGGTTTGAATAAATTCGTTTAGTTTCTGTAGGTTAATGATAAATCTATTAGATTTATCTGGTTTTTCAACTAGAAAGTAAGACGACACGAAGTGGTCCTCGCAATCTTCGCATGGTTCAATTGATTTTTTAGACAGAAGAGTGGAAATCTCTTGGTTGATTTTTTCAAATTGCTCAGGGGACCAGTTTGGAGTATCTGGCTCCCGAAGCTGTATTGGTTTCCTTTCAAAGGTTATATCATATCCTTGTAAGCAGGAAATAATAAATTCATCACTTGTAATTTCTTCCACTCTTTAATAAAGTGCTTTAATCTACCTGCAACAAAATTTACCTTTTCTACTTTTTCGGTACTAGTCGACTCGACGTCTGTGTTGTCGAGTGACTCGATGTCTGGAACTTTGATTGGGATGGCCTCGGTTTGTATTTCACATTGGTGAACTGTCTCCTCGGGTAGTAGCCCACCTGCTTGGCCTTCCCAGATGGGCCCCTCCAGTTTCCCGAAGTAGTAGACTTTTTTGTTGATATTTTCTCAGGAGCTTTGAGAGACGCTGCAGCTTTTTTAATATTTTTTGCGTCTTTCACCTGTTCAGTTAATTTTGCACCATATAACCACTCATCAGAAACCGTGGCTTCTAAGGTAGACTTTATGTCTTTATCAAGGTTGGGAGTGATAAAGGATTTTCTTGCCATTGAGTGTTGATTAAACACGTCCGCAAGAATTTTTCCCGAGTCCCAGATGTATTTCAATAACTGTGTGTGATCTACCCCATCTTCATGATTCTCCATCAACATTGACATTGCTGCACCAAGAGAAACAAGAGCTGTACCCACGCAATTTTGGGTGTCAGTGAAGTGTTGATCTCTCTTTTTTGCCACCTCTGTTAATTGACTTACTATTTCTAAATTGACTTTAGGTGCCTCGGTGCGGAATTTTTCTACTCGAGAATACTTCTTAAGTAATTCCTTGCGAGAGTCCTCTGATAAGCCCTTGGACATCCAGTTAGACCACTGTTTTTCAACAGTTTCGTCTATCTTTACAAAAGAATTCGTCTATGGGACTTTCTCTCCCATCATTTTCAGAAATTCTTGGTTCAACTCATGTTGATCCCCAATTGATTCTTCTTGAGTCTTACTGGTTGCTGAGTCCTGCTCAACTTCCAAAGGGATAGCCGGTACTTCGGTCACCACCGTTTCCGTGGACTCTTTATTAGCTGTGTCCTGAGAATCATTTATATCGGCCCCAGTATCTGAAAGTGAGGAAAAATATATATATAAACTGCTTTGGAGGTATATATATTTTTATATATATATAGATATACTTTTTGTATATTTATATGGATATATTTATTTCTGCCAGGGGCATTGAGATAGTTCTTGTTGAACGTCACTCTACTGGGCCAGTACGTACCGTATAGGTACAGCTTGTTTTTTTTTTTTTTTTTGAAAAAGTAACAAGCTTCAATCGTTCGTATGGAACTGGGACGAGCTCGTGTGGAGCTGCCCGATATTTGTGAATATTCGTTTGGAATATTCATATTATGGTATATTTATATTTCTCACCTGTATTATCAACTCTTTTATCCTTTTGACTTTGCATAAATGTCATCATACATTTTGAGGTTATTAATTTGATCCTGCATTTCTTTGAGTTTTTTACTCGTTTTTCGATCCTCCCGATCTCGATCCCTTGATCGCGAGCGTGATCTCTTCTTGCCCATCTTGAATAAATCTTATTTAATATTAATTATAATTGTTTTTATATTATTATTTATCAGAATAAATTTTCTTAACGTCTGAAGCGTTCTGCACAACAAAACAATATGACGACCGATAGAGGCGCGCGCGAGCTCCTAGCCCGACACGCGGGAAAAGTTTTGAATTTAAATCTAAACGTTGTGAAGTTTAAGCATACTTAACAGTACTACAAGTAATCAATCATCGAGAACGAGACGCGTAGTATAATTGACAATTATAAATCATGAATTTTAAACAAAGTTTATTTAATTTTTTTTTTTTGGTATGCGCGAAATTTTTTTTGGAAGCATTGATTTTGCACTTGATTTTTGGTATACTGAATTTTGTCCAATATAATAAGTGCGATTCCTAGCCAAACTATTTTAGCATAAAATTATTAACTATAGCACTTTATTAGCAACTAATTATTAAATAAAGAGGTACTGATCTTGTGCGTACTTAGTTTTATCGATTGAGTAATAAAAATTGGTTTTTTATATAAGGGTGCTAGCTATTCATTCCTCACCCCATATTTCGCATATTACGATTAAAGAGATGAATTTCATAAATAAAATAATAAAATCAAATGTAAATTAAAATTAATTAAAAATATATTCGTAAAATTAAACAGCTAATTAAGATCTAATTGTGAACCTACGTAAATTTACCTATTATGTAAAAATTTTCGATAATGGAATTATAGCGAGACTTGCTAAAGCCAACCTTAATTAAAAAAGGTACCTTATTACCGAATTTGGGGCTCGAATTCCTTACTGAGAAAAACCGCCGTTCGGCCTTTAAATGCGAAAACGGTAATTTTTTAAAATTTCACAGTAATTTTACGCTAATTAAGTATTTAATAATTTTAATTAGGATGGATATTCATGTTAGAATTGCCAGGATATATTTGAAAAAGACAAATACGGTAAATTTTTCCATTTCAAGGTAATTTTATGGTAATTAGGCGGATAGCAATCCACTTATCAAAATTGCAAGTTTCCCATTTTCCAGGGTTGGTAGTGCTAACTTGACACTCAAGTTAATATTACCACGGTTTATTTAAAAAAGACGAACTAAATATAATAAAAAATGAAGTTTTAAAATGTAAAAATTAAGTTTTAATTTGTTAAAATTCGAATTTTTAATCTTAAAGGTAGTAGAGTAAAAATAGTTTTTTAGAACATTTGTAATACACTTTTAAGTTATTAAAGGATTTGTTATATTTACCATCATTAAGCCGTATAGAAATTTGTAGATGCATAATTATAAAGGACTAGCTGCGCCCCGCGGTTTCACCCGCGTAAGTCTACATCCCGTGGGAATATCGGGTTAAAAGTAGGCTATGTGTTGAGAGATAAATTGTCTCCGACTGGAAATATGTATGTGTATAGCCATTAATAATCACACCAATATTTACAAAAGTTATAGGTAGCTATTGCCATATACTCCTACAAACTATATTCAATGATTTTTTTCGTTCATTATAAACGTGCAGATTTTGTGCTTTAGAAACTCGTGCGTAAGCCACGTAGAGCTGGCTGTGAGAAAAACTCGGCGAGCCCAAATGTAAGCCTTTTACCTTTAAGGTTTGACCCTGTGATTTGTTAATAGTCATAGAAAATGCAACTTTCATTGGAAACTGCAGGCGTTTAAAATTAAATGGTAAATTACTGGGTATGATTGGGATGCGTGGTATAAGAACATTGTCTCGCTTGGCTTCTCCAGTTAAGATTATGGCCTTCAAAATATGCCATCCCAGTACTTCTTAAGGAAGTACGAGCGCCAGGCGGGGTGGGGATAGGTATCGACTCTAGCGCGGTAAGGGGAACGCAGTAACCATATGATTTTTTTCAATATATAGATATACATTTAACATTGGCAAGTGGCGGCATTTATTTTTCTTTTAATTAATACACTTTAATTAGTCGGGCAAGTGTAAATGTTTTTGAATTAAATATCACTAATATATTTACTTTCATCCATAAGTTTTTTAAAAATATTCACCGACAGTTTTACGAGAAAAATACAGAAATGTATCAATGTTTGAAGGTTACCCCATAAGACCAATGTTAAATTGCTCAACTTTAAAGTTAATTATTTATTTAAATGATCGGGCAATCTCCTTCAAATTTTTGGAATCTGTTTAGACATATTTAAACTTTGTATTAAAAAAAAATCAAGCCTTTTATCAAAAGTTGCCTTGGTGCTCGTACTTCCTTAATATTTATTCTAATAACGATAAATATTATTATTACAAACTTGAAAAACAAAAGATATACAACCTAAGTAATGAAAATAAAAATAAATATAAAAAAAAAAAATAAATACAACCTAACCAAAATAAAATTCAGTACAATAGGTAACCACAAATATTATTTTTTCAAATTAAAAAAAAAATAAATACGACTTTAGTAACAAAAATAAGAAACAGTAACTATTAACGACAAATATTATTTTAACAATTAAAAAAAAAAAAGAAATACGACCTAAGTAATGAAATTAAGAAATAATAACTACCTATTAACGCCAAATATTTTTACAAATTAAATACATTATATATGTGTAACTTCAACAATATTTGCGGTGCACGCCAAAACATGTCACCGATTGTAAAATTTTTTCCTACTTACTTGACACTTACCGTTATATTTTGGACAATTTATATTTATTTTTATACAATATCTTTATAAATTATAGCCTATATGTTATTCTAATGTATAAGCTAAATTATTATAAAGTTTCATTAAAATCCATTCAGTAGTTTTTGCGTGAAAGAGGAACAAACATCCACACATCCACACATCTAAACATCCACACATCCACACATCCACACTCACAAACATTTAGCTTTATAATGTTAGTAGGATATGATATGTTTCTGAGCACCGGGACTTTTAAGATTGTATTGTTAAAATTATTGCATCCTTCAA
Source organism: Chrysopa pallens (assembly GCA_020423425.1). NCBI lineage: Eukaryota > Metazoa > Arthropoda > Insecta > Neuroptera > Chrysopidae > Chrysopa > Chrysopa pallens. Next base: position 60,543,376 of record CM035595.1, read on the forward strand.
AACAATATAATACAAAACACACAAGTTAAATATCATTAAAGATCTCAAAGTCTTGCCCTATACCGTCGTTGTTTTATGTCTACGTAATATGATTTATACCTATACATTTTTTTATTATTATTATTGCAAGTTACTTCTATATTTACTTATTATGTCAATTAAATGCCTAAAAAATTTGCTATACTTCTTAAAAAAGTATGATTACAATTTTTTATTAAATAAAATTAATAATATAATAATAAATTAAATGCTTTATATAGCTTTTAACTTTGCTGAATAGTTTATATTATACGTAAGAAAATTGAGGAGATTGAATTTGGTTGCTAGTTTCCGTTCTATATAATATTATATATACTCAAGCAAACAAAAACTGCGACGACCTCAATCTTCCAAGCTTACTTAAAATTATAATTTTACTAGCGGCCCGGTACGTGCTTCGCTACGTATTAAGTGAAATAATAAAAAAATTTAATTGGAACATCAAATTCATTTATTCAAACAAAAAAATATTTTATTGCTGAGGGTACTGACTCTGGAACAGGCAACATAAAATTGGTCATCTGAAAAACATGTTTCCTCCAAATTCACACCACAAACGTAAAGTGTTTGCCATTGGGCCTTGTTGATGGACATCGCAAATGAAAAACACACAGGATATTCTAATCGTTTGAACTCAAATGGCATATCAAAATTTCTCCTTTTGATTTAGCAGTTAAGATCGTAGTTTCAATCAAATTTGGCAATAACTTTTTCACTGCCAATCTGGTGCCATTACACAGTTTTGGTGGATTAATATTTCGGAATAATATAATCAATGAACCAACAGTCAGATTCAAGCAATGCGGTGTCATACCTCATTGCCTCATATAGATTCATTACACTGTCGATTGATTTATATGCCGTGACTACACCTGGCAGTTTCGCTTGAATTTGAAAATTAATGGCATTGATATGAATGTTCTTCGGTCTTAAAATGGCGCGTTCTCTCAACCAATCATCATTTCTGTACTTCTGAAGAATATTCGGAAAAACATATTCAATCAAGTCATCTATCGATTGCGCAATTGAACAAAAATTGTTCGGTACAGCGATCAATCCGTTGGTAATGTCGATTTGTATTTTGCTATCACCAATTTCGAACAACTGTTTTAAAAATGAAGCTGGATCATTTTGTAGGTAAATACGCATATTATTGTTCAGTGTCAATTTTTGTCTCCAAATAACTGATGACTTCAAACAGGCATTTATTTCATCAGAAGGAATTGATCGAGGAATGGCAAGCAATGTTTGACGAAAAGCCCTTGACAGTAATATCAAAGCACCACCAAAGAGCTGTTGATTACCACATAAATCTTGCATTGTTCGATTAAATTTTTTTTGTGATTTTTTATTCGACTTTGTACTCATCCCATCAAATAATTGACGTTAATCGCAGAACTTTTGCCATAGCAGAATTTCTCGAAATATTGCAAGTTGGAGTTACAATCAACTGTACATTCAATGGCAATTTTAATGCCGAGTGTGCGATCCGACCACCTTCGAATAATGTAGCAACAATTCCCGAAGATGCAAGTGCCAATGCAATTTTCTGTTCCGATCGAATAGTCGCTAAAATCAATGATATAACGAACGTTTTGCCTGTACCATCAAGAGCATCCAAGAAATATAATCCACCTGCATTATTGGAATATGTAATATACATGAGTAAAACCATATTATAACCAATTTAGTTATATTCGATTGTACAAATAAACGCAAATCATTAGAATTGAATTCCTGCTCACGTTGCAATTCACGGTCAAACAAATCATGCATTTCACGATTTGGTGCGTTCAAACCCAATTATACTAATGCTTTATTTGCAATCGTTTGACACATATCTTTTATTATTATCAAAGCTGCGTTGTACATTTCCAAGGTAATCAACAAATTGACAGCTAAATTAACAAAATGATCCGCCATTCTTTGAATTAATTTTTTACAAAAAATGTGATAAATGAAGAACCGCTGGACCGAATTTGTGCAAACTTCACATAAACCATCTACTAAATAGTCCGAACAAAGTCTAAACATTTGGTTTGGATACGTGAGCCCGTTCTTGAGTTATAAAATTACAACGAAAAGTTGCATTGATTTTTTTATGTATAGATTGTTTTTTTTTTTAATTTTATCAGTTTGAAATGAATGTTTTAGATAGATAAACAAAATTGATCCTGATTAAAAAATCAACACAACATAGGTAACAATTGAGTAGTACATGTAAATTCTTTATGTGTCTTGAAAACTTCTAGGAGCTCTTTTAAAAACAGCCAAAAAAGAAAATCGTTTTAATGTAAAATGTTATTTGCAAGCACAAACTTATTATAACTATGTGCTTTTAAGTACTTGGCAAATAAAATTCGTGCAAACATAATTTCTTAAAACTTGAGTTTTTCCGCGCAATTTAAAGGCTTTATCAAATTTATAATAATAAACTTATTTTATACAATAATTTGAGAACCTAGATAAAAATTTAACAGATTTGAGATTTTCCACATTCCTCGCAAATTTTCAAAAACGGTTAAGAACCTCTCCAGCCTGTGAATTAATAGAGAAAAAATATATTGCAGGTCTTGTTGAACATTTAATAAAAACATTGAATGAAAAAGCAAAATATTATTCAATGTATCGCTTAGAATATACAACAGCATTACTAATGAATCTTTGTTTGCATAAGGAAGCTCAATATCGATGTGAATTAGTAATACCAACCGTTATCGAATTCATGATACAATTTTTGGATTCCAAATATTCGCCATGTCTATTATATGTAAATGGTACTATTTATAGTTTATTTATGAATCAAGATATATTTAATCATGCAAAAAAAGCTAGGATTGCTAATTTAATTAAAATGCGTTCAAAGGTTTGTACTTTTTATGTGTTTTAGAGCTTTGCTTAAGACTCCTCAGAAGGTTCGAAATTTGTGTAAAAAAATTAAAAAGCTTTATTATTTTAAATAAATAGTTGTATATTATTATATAAATGTAATTAAATCTTAAATGATTAGCCTCAACTGGAATTGGAATTAGGGAAGTTTTTTTTCTCACGCTGCTTTGAATATTTCCCATAAATTGGACAAAGGTCTCTTCAAGAAAACTTCATAATTTTCTATCGTTGGCAAGGTGAAACCTTGAGAAAATGCTTTAAGAACCACGCCACCTACATATGGACCTACCGTTATGTCTACTTTTACTTACCGTTATGTCTACTTTTACGTACAGTGTCCACATCATACATCGGAAAGCCCACCGATCATCTTTTATTCGCGCTATATGACCGGCCCACCGTCATTTTAATCTCTTTGCAGAGGTAGCCACATCATTATTCGGTTTCTTATTGTAGATGATATGATTTTTGTACAAACTTAATATGCACCATGCTTATTAACTTGCACCGCAAGTTAGCACCGGCAGAATGCATGAATTCATTTTCAATCTTTTTTATTTAAGTATAATCAAATAGGAGTCTTGATGATGAATTTAACACTCCAATACCGCTTCCAACCATTAATTGTTCTCTAACGTATTTACCCCGCAGCTCTGTCCCGAAATAAAACATTTTGCCCCAATTATTTTAAAGTTTCTCGTCGTTAAATGAATTTTTATTGTCTACATTCAATCGAGGTTTAAAGCCTGGACTTTAGTTTATAAAATATAGACTCTGAGGCTTATAGTCTGGGAGGTAGTGTTGTATTTTTCATGGCTATTTCTGGCCGATCAATTTTCAATTTTATTGAAAGTTTATATGAAGGTGGATGCTCATTTAGTTATTTAGAATCATTTATTCAGTGATTGTTTACATAATATAAAAATTACAAAAATAGTCAGTAGCATAGAGAATGGTGGATTACACGTCAGCAGTCGATGTACACCGGATTTTAAAAAAAATTACTTTTGATTTATTTCAGGTCGCAGTTTAAAATTTTTTTAAAATCAGGTGTACATTGACTGCTGACGTGTAATTCACCATTCTCTATGTTGCTGACTATTTTTGTAATTTTTTATATTATGTAAACAATCACTGAATAAATTATTGAGCGGCCTGAAAACGTTTTTTAATTTTTAATTTTTATCCCGCCCGTCCACCCTCTCGGAGCCTGCTGACTTTCATAACAGTGTATGACTGCTAATAAACATTCAATTCCAACATGAATTAATCGACTTGAAATGATTGTGTCATTTTCAACGCTACCTTCCGGACTATTACTTAGTAACAGTATAGTGCTTAATAATTCTATAATGTATCTACCATTTATATTTAAGCCAAAATCATTTCATTCCATATTCAGAAACGCGTATTGGAGCACGACAATGAACAATTGTCCGGAAAGCGCATCTCCCTGTTCTACAATTGCATTGATATAGAATATTTGAACATTGGTCTCTGAACTAATGGAACTATTCTTGTTTGTGTCAAATTCTTTGCAGAAATCTATGAAATATATCCGTATATTTATATTATATTCCGTGAAATTCTCAATGATCAGGTTAACAGTTTGCAGATGATCGTAATGGTCCGGGTGGTAGCGTTGCAAATGACACAATAATTGCATGTTGGAATTGAATGTTTATTAGCAGTCATACACTGTTATAAAAGTCAACAGGCTTCGAGAGGGTGGATGGGCGGGAAAAAAATTTCTGCTGAGTAGCCATGCAATCTCCATCTAAGGCAATCAATTGTCATATTCAATTGATTTTTTTTATTTACTACATTATTGAAACTATCTCTATTATTAATTTGAAGTAATCTGAAATATATTTTATTAATCCTCCACTTTGTTATTAGTCCACCTTGGGTGCGCTTGCTGAACCGCCATTCTATTATCAACTTCATATAAACTCAATAAAATCGAAAATTGATCAGCCTGAAATCACCATGAAAAATGCAACGCTACCTCCCGGACTATAAGTTGAATAGCCTTTACGAAATCCAGCCTGAGTTGTTGGTTGCTTCCCATCCACCAATATTTAAATACGGTTTAATATAATTTTGGAGAATATCTTGTAGATGCTCCAACTTAAACTTATTGATTGATTTAAAACACTTAATTACCTATAAAAATAATATAACTTTTTTCCTTTTACAATTAAATTTCATTCGACAGACAATTTGCTTGATAAATGTTTTGACTGTAATGATGTTCCAACTAATTTAAATTCTTTGATTTGCCAATAAAATTGAAGAAATGTTAGATAAAGTATGGCTGGTTTCTACAATTACTGATTTCTGAGGGGTATTAAGTATTTTAATTATGAATTGATTTCAAAAAAATATTAATTTTATTGATGTTAATTGACATTATTTTATTATGTTTTTGTGATTGGTTTTTGGAAGCAATGTGAGGGAGAAGTCCAACAACAATTAAAATTTTTATATAAATTTATGACCGATTCACAGTTCGCTAAAACGAAACATGTTAATGAACCAAATAATAATTTAGAAGATGAAATTGATTTAATTGAACCAGAAATTGATATGTTTGATAGTTTAAAAAATATTTATGGACCTGATGTTTTAGTTGGAGAAGTATTATTACATGATCGTTATTTTACTGAAGGTAAATTTAATAACATATATTTATTAAGTAAATTTACGAAAAATTAATGTCAAAATAGCATCGTTTATTCGATTTTTTCAAATTATATAATAATAATAATAATAATACGTAGTCCAGATGCGACCCGCAAACTCCACACAACGAAACTTCTTAATGAGGAGAGTCAAAAACTTATAAAATAATTTGTTTACTATTACAAATACGAGTGTTTTTGTTGTAAGTTATACATCATTATTTATTATCGAGCTAATCGAGACGAAAAACAAAACATATGTGCAGTAGTGAAACATCAAGAAAAGGAGGCAAATATAGAACTGCTTGAGTAGGATAATTGTAGGGTTTATTTCTAATGATGTTGATACCAAGTTTAAATTTATTATTCAATTTACTTACATATACATTACATACATACTACACGTATCCAGTAACACGAACTGAAATATCAAATAAATACTACATACTTAAAAAACAATGATTTAAAATGAATTATTTAGTTATAATAAATATATTTAACATAATATTTATGATGAGTTCACAACAAATATATGTGTGAAATACAAGATATTATAGTTCTTAGGATGCAACACATACTCACATATACCAACCCTGTAATACACACTGTATATGCTTTTAATAACATTCTCTCATACGTTAAATCCTGTTTATACTTCTCTCTCATACTCGCTCGTTATATCCTATTGATGTATATGGTTTTCTTTTGCATGCATACTAATCATGTAATTTACAGTGTATAATGCTGTCTATCTCATTCTCTTGCACGTTATTCTTTTCATACTGTGATAATATATGTGGTTGTCGTTGTTTACTGACACTTTTTCCTTTCATCCAGTGGAGATCACAACGATATTAAAGCAGTTTTACTACAAGCAGTGACCTTGACATGTAAAGATATGTCAAAATTTGAGATTTATTAAATCGGATCGGTTACACTAACATACACCACTGGGAAGTTAGATAATAATAGTAATTCAAAAAATTACTTGTTCTACATGTTCACAATTTTCACAGATAGAGACTCCATCAAGTATCGAAAATTGTACTCTAGAAACTTGCATTGAAAGATAGACAGAATTGAAAATATTATTAATCTGTGGAGAATCGTACTCCGGATCTTCATATTTTCAGTCGAACGTATTACTTAATACTTGGTAGCTTGGTAGTAACTATGGACCTTTGGTAGTAACTGGAAGATAATATTGGCTATATTGAGCACATACGTACACTCATACCTTTAACAATAAACTTTGCATGCCTAACACAACAGCAAATAAACTTGCACATGAAATCACAATTCTACAAATCAATACATCCAACTTTCTCCAGTCCCGTAAAAAGCCAAAATAATAAAATATAAAAGACTCTCATTCAAGAAATCCATTGATAGCAGCAGATAGACGAGAAAACACCTACCCGTTACCATAAACGAAGACGTTGCAATTACACACAAACTATGCAAAACTTCATTAATGGAAAAAATTATTCGTGAAAAGAGCAGCTGAAAAACCAAGTCACCGAGCTTCTAGCATTAAACCACAGAAGTTCTACATCGGTTGAATTATGAAATAACTCCAATAATGGCACAATTTCATGGATATTATCGGTACATATGTACTTACATAACATTAATTTTCAATAAAAACAATTCCATTCAAACATTAAAAAATAAAAGGAAAAAAACTCTAGATTTAATTAGTTTTACTGATATGTTTTGAATTCTTACTGTCATTCAATAAAATACGGTAAGGTAACAAATGCTTTATGTGCGAATCTTAAGACACTCACACATAAAGATAAAACTTATTCCCTTGTATACATAATAATATAATAATAAAATAATGACCTTGTTTATATAAAAACATAAAAAATGTTGAGATTGAAAATATTACACATAAAATGTCAATAGTTGACCAATCAACTGTGATGTAGCTGATAGCACTTCGTAGCAAAAGTGAGTTCGATTTCCGGCAGATGTAAACGTGTAATATTTTCAGTTCTGATTAGCATTAAATATTGTTGAAAAGTTTCGGAGCAAGGGTGTGATATCTTTGTGTAATTCGTTTAAAAATTGGTAAACGGTCGCTTCAACTGTTCAATCTCACTTAGACTATATTGCTCTCCTATATATAGTTTTAATTATATTAATAGTGTGTCACGAAATTTACGAAAAGAATGCGGTTTTGTAATTTGTTTTTATTCATTCAAAGCATTGGGTTATGTATAGAACAGTTTTATGTAACATATAATAATTTATTGGCCAGGTATCTCACGCATACGCATATTTATTACAATAGAAAAGCGTAAACTTGAATTATATAATTTAAAACTGTTTTGTTTGAATAGCGACGTTTGTGGAATTTTTTAAAGGTTTTTTATGCTAAATGTGATTTAAATAAAGTGCGAATTAATGAAAAAAAAAAATACTTCAAATTTAATTTTCATAATGACATTTTGCCGTAAATTTTAGCACATTTTTCATTTGTCGTTGAGCCTGTACTTACAAAATGCTGTAAGAATCAAACAAAATAACACTAGATATATATTTTGGTATATTTAGGTAAAAGTTCTAGAGTTCTGTCTGACGTATTAAAAAATTAAGAAATTATACGTAGGATTTATAAGAAAACATTACTCTATTATCATATTATAATTACGTATAATTTTTTTTTAGTCTCAACTCCAAAGATAAATGAAGTGAAATTTCTTCCGAATGAAAATACAAAGAAAAAAAAAGGTTCAAATGAAAAGTTTGTTTCCCAATCGAATGTAAAATTTATTACTCAATCAACATCAACTCAGGATTTATTCAATCAAAAGACAGTTTCAGTCCAAGTGAACTATTTAATTGATAATGGAGGAAACTCTCACTTCTCTGAATCAACTAATCTCACTTCTTTGAATCAACCATTAATAAATAAATCTCCATTAATAATTGATAATAAAGAATCTGATAATTTAAATTTAAAAAATAATAATTCATCCAAATTAATCATTCTAATAGATCAACAAATACAGACTGACAATAGTGATTCATTGATTGATCAGTTTACACAAACTTTATCAAAGGATCGTAATTTATCACAAAATAATTGTAATGAACAAAAAACTTTTAATGTTAACGAAAATAGTCGCATTGATAATGCAAATAAAATAATGGAAACGGGCATTGAATTGACTGTATCGCCTTCCACTGAAAACAAAGAACAAAATAATATGGATGTCAACAAACAAAACGAGAACAAACATCATAATAAAAATATCACAGAAAAAGATGCATCCTATGATACTCAAATAAATGAGATAAAATATTATAAAAATAATATAGACGAAGGAGATATTGAATTAAATTTATCACCAAATATGAACAACAACAAAAATGAGAAAAAAAATAATAGTAAAAATATGATAGAAAAAGAAATACAAAATGATTATCACATAAATGAAAGCAATCAAAGTGGAAAAACTGTAAAAGATAAAGATGCAAGATTTAAATTATCATCAAAATTTAAAAGTAAAAATAAATTATCACCACTTTTAGATCACAATAATGTTTCATATAATGAACAAACAAAACAATTTTATAAAAAACCAACAAAGTTAGCAATATTCGAACATAAAAAACCGCATCCATCATTTACATCTAGCAAATCGGTAACTGCAAATCGACAACCGACTTCAGGTTCCACAACAAATAATAATAAACCATTTCAAACATACCAGTTTTATCAAAATAATTCAAAGTCTTCATATTCTGAATCAATTATGTATAATCCACGGTATGCGTTTGACTATTACGAAGAACAATATGATCAAAATAAGAAAGATCAATGTAATTGTGCAAATAGTAAGATAAAACCGACAGAGAGTGAGATGAAACAATTAAATGATTGTATGAATAAGGATAGACGAAAGTTTTTACCGAAATTATTTGAAGATAAACCATTTCAGATTCATTCTGAAGTGAAAATACCATCTTCGATGTCGAAAGAAGAAAAAAATAATCCATATACACATTTTTCCAAAAATTCGTGTGGCAATTATTCACTTTTCAATTTTATTAATATCAAAGCACAAATTCGAAAGGAAATCAGACGGCATAAATTTATTACAACAACAATAGGTGGCAGTAGCTCCAGAAGAAAGACGGGTAAGATTTATTTTAGTAGTAATTTAAGTAAATTTTATTTTGATCCATGGTTTTTCTCATGCTATTTTTATTATGAAATCAATTTTCAAATGTTACCTAATCAATTTTAAAACTTCAGAATTTTAAACCGTTAAGAACTCGAGATATATAATAAAAAAATAAACAATTTGTAGACTTACCTCCCACTTCATTTAAAACAAGTAAAACTTACTGGAGGCTTAGGACTGAGATGCAGAAGAAAAATAACACATTTTATCATGCACTAAAATAGCGCCTTTCGTATGCGTTACGTTAAAAAACAAATATTCAATCTTAGATAATATGTGGTATTAAATCAATTGATATCTGTGAACAATTATTATGTTGGCAAAACTTTAGTTTAACTATTTGTACATAATATTTTAAATAGAATTAACTTTACAATTGTTTAAACTTTACAAAATTTGGTTATGTATGATGTTATTTTTCAAGATTATAATTATTAAAATTTCTTATATTTCATTTTATTTTTCGTAACAAATAATTTATAAAAATTTGCTTAGCATACATAAAAGTATATATTTTGTGGATATTTTTGATTAAAAATAATTAAAAAATGCCAATGGACATTTTAAAGCTTAGAAACATTGAATCCAGAAACAAAATATATATCCAATAAATGTATTAACGAATTTGTGCATGAATTATAAATCTATATATTTTTTACAGCTCAATATATTTTTTATTAGTATGTATATTATTGTTAGGCAGAGGATACAAGTTTTTTTAAAATCAAACAATAAGTTGTAGAATCTGACGATCGCACACTAAATGAAAAGCATACGCCTGTTTATTTAATAATAATAATTAATTTGTTGTCCAAATCTCAATCATTATTATCATGGTGACTATCCCATGCTGGAATTACTAAGAACATGCAAGTCATGTTTAAAAAAATCTTTGAACTGAAAGATGCTAAAAATTTTGATATTTTTTGTTGCATTTTATTAATGAAACCTCATATATTTTTGTTTTTAGATGCTCTTCCAAAGAATCCATTCAAATCCAGACCAAAACTTCCAAGAACACCACCACTAATAAGTAATGGAATATTTTGACAGGAAGTTGTTGTTTTTTTATAAAAGCATTGTAGGTAATCTTGTATGTGTCAAATTATGAAAGAAAACTAACTTTATAACCATTTTCTTTTATTGTAAGCCATAAATTTTATTTATTTAATAAAAATTAATACATTTACAAAAAAACATATACATTTCATTTTATTTGAATTTATTTTCTTTGTTTAAACATAGGATCAAGTGGAGTACACTGAAGTAAGGGCACATAAATTTTGATTTTTTAATAATAATAAGAAAAGACATTAAATGGTTTTTTTTTTTTTTTTTTTGTTCTAAATATCAATTTTTTTCTTAGTAGCTACCCCACTTGCTTATACATTATTTATTTAAATTTCTCGAATATATTTATTACCTTTCCAAAATAGGTCTTTTAACTTGAATGCCTCTGTGTATTTACCCTGCTCGCATTTCAAAATTATTACGTCGAGTACGTCGACCATCATGATATTTCAACAACAATATTATAATAGGTATATATGCTGATGATGTTAAATATGCAGATCATGTTCAGGTCCTTCACATATCAATAATGGGCATTTTACGTGAATCGGACATAGAAAAAGTGTGAAGTTGTTAGATTTGTTCATTTAAGAAGTTGCATAAATTTTATCATTTCTATTGAAGCGTTTTTACTTCACAAACATGAATCAGAAGCAATTTTGTTTTTTTAAATATTTAATAATAAAGATAATAGTGAAATTGAAAATTCGTAGTTAAACAAGGAAGGAAGTATATGAATTATAACGACTTTTACCTTGTCTCCATATAAATAACTTCAAGAAAGTGGTGAATTGTTTTTATCTATGCTAGCTAGCTCATAACTTCTTTGTTTTTAAATTAATTTTTATTGAATTTTTCAAGTTTTGTTATTAAAATTATTAGTCTAGCTTCACATTTAGATTGAAATATTGCATATCCAGTGTCATGCAACAACACAATATTAACACAATATTTTATTCATATGATATTTGGTTATTAAAATATTGAATTACCGTAATTAAGAACAGGATTTACAAACGATGTTTCTTGGACAAAGCAAATTTACAAAAAGGGATTAAACGTGGTGGTTTATATAAAAAACTTATTGTTTTTTTAATATTAAAATCATTAAAATTTTGTTTCCTGTTCAAAACCAAGAATAAAATTTTTAATCATAATTTTAAGCTTCGACCATATCTTTTTACATTTTTTCAGTTGCACGTGAGACAACATTTAAGAGAAGATCAATACGAGTATATACTACACACACCTATATGTAGTTAGTGTCTCACTTGAACAGTCTCATTTTATTTCATTTCACTATATATTTTATTTCGTTTATCTTTTAAACTAGTGTAGATCCCATTTTAATATTTTTTACTTTGTTAGAAAAATTAAAAAATGTTAAAAATAATGGTCAAAATAATTAAAGTTATTATTTAAAATTTTTGTTTAGGTTTTATGTAGACAATATAATTTTAATTTCGAATCTGGTATACTCAATTCAATTCAATTTAATATATTTGACATGTTAATTAAAAAAAAAATTTAAAATGGCAGTTAATTATTACAGAATATATAAAATTATCTGTACGCTACAAAATTTAAAGATTACCATAATTTTCAGAGAATAAATTGGTCGCAATGTGTGTCATGTGTTTTATAAGAAATGACATAACATTCATAATGGCTATTCTGCAATAATGTTCTTAGTAAAATTTGGTTAATACTGTACAATGATATTCATTTACAAATGTGGGTATTATATATCGTGGTTGGGTTATTTTGGGTTTGTATTGATGATACTATCATAAAAACAATATTAGGATATGCATATTATTATAGAGAACAGTAGGATTTATCGTATAAATTTCGATGTTTTGCCTCAATTTCTCAGATCAAAATGATTTCTATTTTATAAATACGTATTTAGACTACAAAGTAGTCATCATCAGTATGAATTAGCTAGTAGTAATGATTCTCCGATGAGTTGTTACTCATTGCTAATTTGGTGACGATTTCAAGAAACGTAATTTGGGATATGCGCAATTTATACGTTCCTAATATCTTTCAAATCGATACGTCAACCAATGAACATCGATCACTTGTTTAGAGTTCGACCAATGATATTGGACCACGTGATTTTGAAAGTTAAAAAATCTGAAAATAAAAATTAAACTTGCAAAACGAAAAATGAATTATGAAATTAAATAATTGATTTAGTTTAACAAATTTAATTTTTATTTTGTGATTTTTTAACAGTCGAAGTCACGTGGTCCAATACTTCAAGATCATTAGTCAAACAATAAACACGTGATCAATACTGGTTGGTTGACGTAGTCGAAATACGTATTTATAAAATACAAAACATTTTTATCTTGGAAATTGTGGCAAGACATCGATATTTATTCGATAAATCCTATTGTTCTCTATAATAATATTAATATCCTAATATTGTTTTTATGATGATGCCATCGGTACAAAAAATCGAAATTGATTAGAAAAAGAAATTGAATATAAGGGTAGTTTACGTTTATGTTTAAAAAAGTACTTCAAAATATTGATTTGTTAATAAAAATTTGGAAACATAACTTTTGTTGAATTGTAAAGAGAAATTTTGTTTGTTATATTTTAAAATCAATTTTATTTTATTTATCATAAGTTATAAATAATAATAATAATTTGAAATCGAATATTGAGACTACATTTTAATCCTGACACCCTTAAAAATATCATAGCCATGATTAAAATTCTTACAAAAATTTGTAATAAGTTTAATTATAATGATTGGGTTCGTTTTCGGAATCCGTAAAATTTTTGTTTATCCTCGTAAACTTGAAAAGGGCGGAGATCTATATTAAAGTCATTGTTATAGGAAGCTTTTAAAAATCAAATGCAAAAACCATTTTTATCAACGTGTGACAAAACGGGAATTTGTTTTACCCGTCAACATCAAAATTATTCTTTTTCATAATTGGTCTTTTGAAATAAAATTATCCATTTTTTAATGAAATTTAAAATTTCATAATAAACAATATTGGTAGAGCAAAAAACTTTTCAAAATTTTTTTAATAATTAAGGATACTTTAAAAGTGATAAAATTAGAAACTAAAAACACGCCATGATATAATAATGCTAAAATGATTTCAGTGTTTCCACGCTTTTCTTATAAAAAATATTAGCTGTGTTGAGAAAGTATGATATCATAGATGGGCATTCACATAAGACGTCATCAAAATTTGCTAATATACAAGATTGATGACATCATGTGTGGATGCCCATGAATGATGATATATTTTCGAAATACAGATATTATCAACGTGTGACGTAAAGATGTTAAACTTCTTTCTAGGGAAACTTTCGAGATGAGCTCGATACTGAATCTAAAACTTTATTTAATTTGACATAACTTTATAATTATAACGAAAAAAATAAAAATTGTTTTGTTACAAAACTTAAACATGTTCTTTTCAATTATTACAATTAAAAAAATTCTACAGCCTAAATGGAAGTTGTCGGACAAAGAACATTCCCTTTTGTGACATTTTGGACAAAATGGTTTTTACATCTGTTTTCTTCCTATTATAATGTCAAAAAAACGGATGTCTGTCAATTTGAACCTTGTATGTACAATCAAAAATTGTATGGGCTCCGAAAAAGGAAACGGCATAGTTTTAAGAATTTTTGTAGGGGCAAAAGTTGTTACACTAATCATTACTAAACCATATACAACGTTTTTGGAGTACTTGTTTTAATAAATGATGTTTACGGGCAACCAGATAAAATATTATTTTTATGTATTTAAAATAATCCTAGTACAATCGTTTATTGTAGGCAATATTTTCTTTACCAATCTGATTCCCTAGTTTACAATTGCAACATCATTGCGCATACGTGTTATTGCGTGCGCATAATTTTTACGACATTAGACACTGACTTACGACAATTGTAATTCGGCTTAATAAAAATGCTTATAAAGCAATTACCATACTTAAGTATAATTGTTTCCCAAAGCGAGGCAACTTGGCTTTTTTTGGTGGCGATTTAAAGCGAATTATGAAAATGCAAAAAAATAGAACAGTGATTTTCAAAGAACAAATTTTTGAGGTAAAATGGACATACATTTCAAAAATTTACCAAAATCGCAATAGTTTTCACCTGTCCCGAAATAATGCACTTTTTTTTAATTAATTATGTTCCTTTGTATTTGATAAATTTGATTTTATAATTAAAAACCACTAACAAATGCATTCAATTATTTTCGAAAGGTAAATTGTACAAAATAATATATTTATATTTTTAAAATTTAAAATTTAAAATATAGTTTTTTTCTGTTTTCACAACTAAAAATAGTCAACATTGAATTAATTACATTTAAGTCACACTATATATTGACATACATTTGAAAAATCATCACATTTTGGTTTTGGTAAAGCTTGGATAATTGAAGTTTGGGGCTATACTTTTAAGTAAAATGATCACGAAATCATTTTGATCACATGTGCGTTTGCGTAATTTAATGTTTACCTTATCATTTACAATCAAAATAATAGTTGATAAGTGTTATTTATGCTAAGATTTCAACGCGATAGCAACAAAAATAAAAAAAACCATTCATAATTACACTCAATTCATTACTTCCATAAACTACAAAGACTTTCATTTTAATATGATAAACACTATAATGCAATACTACATCTATAATCAATTATAAGTTTATGGAGTGTAAGGTAAACTGTTCAACAGTGAACCTGAAGTTTTTACCATTAAACTACTATCAATAGAAGTAACAAAACATGTACAACAGATAAGAGTATTTACCTAAGACGTATATTGTCCATCAGTGGGAATTTGAAAAGGCCAAAAAATGTGTTTAAAAAAAATTTAGTTGAAGTTACACTAGAGTTTAATGTGATACAGAAACTCTCGTCAATTCGAAAGAATTGTATACTTCAATTCTATGATTAACCAAGAATATAGTGTAAAAAATAATCTTTTGAAGCGGTAAAAGCCAATTAAACAAAGATCCCAAACTTTTAAAGCATAGGTGTTCAAATTTAACGGTAATTAAACATGCTCAAAACGCCATGTAGTCACTTCTGTTCAGAAACCACAAACTTTATATGCGTTATTATTTATTCTAATGGACAATTAAGCCTTACCGATGAGGTATTTTTCGAAAACACTTTCAAAGATATTCCACCAAGCACTGTTGTCTATAAAGCTTAGAAAATGTATCTTTTTAGTTGTATTTATACCGTAGTTCACTGTGCATTGAGCGGTGGTTTACTGAATACACCACCCACTACACAGTGAAACATTGCGACCACTTAAAAAAAATATAAATATCTTACAAAAGTAGAAAATCAATTGAATATACAAATTGTAAGTCAAAACTACAAGTGTAGTAATTATGAAGTAATATCGATGCAAGTAAAAATTGGTTCACTGTTTGACAGTGTAATTAATATTTGCTGTGTAATTATAAATAATTCTTATTTTTACCAGTATAGTCTTTCTTAGCATGAATGTCCAAAAAAATCTTTTTTATTTAAGTATTAAACAATTGAAGTAACAACTTCCCCGATTCTGTAAATAAACATAATAAAAATTGTCTTTTTAAATGTTAAATTCAAGATTATTGTAATTACATTTTTTTACAGGACCTAGGGAATGGAAATATAAAAATCTTTAAAAATTTTAAACAATTATATACTAATTGTTAAATTATTATAAAAGACGTGCCACTTAAAAAAGACACCTAACTTATAGCTAATTTTTAATATAGCTCTTTGAAAATAATAATGATATAATAAGGGATCATTCATAAATTATATAAGATGTTTAAACGAGGAGCACTTAAATGTTTCAGTTCGAAATTCGAATTACTGACAATGGATTTAATCAATAGATTAAGATGATTTTATAAATACATATAAACGCCACAACATCGGTATTGTAAATGGCAGAGATGTTTTTTTTTAAATCAGATTAGATAGATGAATTGCGTAACAAACAATTGTTAAATCCACAGCTTAACTTGATATTCAATCGATCAAAAATATACAAAATACGTATTGCGTACTTTTTCTGATTCTTTTTACTTGAAGAATATACTAAATTTCACAATAGCACTCACAAACAGTTAATCACAAATCAGTAAATCTACGTGCATTAATTTGAGGGTCGATGAAAAATTTTGATCAGTGTAAACCTCAAAAATAAGACGTGATAGAACTAAAAGACATCCATTATTTACGTACTGCTGTATTATTTTTTCAAGAAAATAGTATGTGCGGTATCATTATGTAAATTTTAATATAAAAAATATTATAATTTTTTTAATATTGTTTGAAAATTTCATCAAAATCAATCATTATAATTTTTTAAGAGAATTTAAAAAGAAACTTATTTAGTTCAATTAGATCTGAAATAGTTTTTTATAATTTTTATCTTTGAAAAGGATATATCATCATACCGGAAATGTAAGTAAAGTTCTTAGTGCTTGCTCCTACTGTGCTTGGAGATGTTCGTAAAGAGAAGTTATTAATCACAAGACATTTGATAAAGAGTTTGTTTATCATTTTTCTAGTCTTCTGGAAAATTCACAAAGTATTATTTATCATGCATTATTTGGTCGGAGTATTACCTGGATATACCACTCGCATGCAAAGAATGCAGTTCATACCATCTAACAGTGGGTGGGTCTTCGTGTACTGGTGTAGTCATTGCAAACTGTTTAGTTTAATAACAGCCTAAATAATTTATGAATATCCCGTAATTGATCAGTGATGACTTCCAAATTTAAGTGACATTTTGTAAGTGGCAGTTTGCTCATAACTTTTTTTTTTAAACATAAACACAAAATATAACTTGAATATCTATATAAAAATTTTTCAATCAAATCCATATCTTATCACAATTCTTTTATAAAATCACAGGTATAGGAATGTTATCAAGCATATGGTCACTAAAAATAAACTTATTGTTTTGTCATTAATGACAAATCAGTTCAGTGGTCATATTAAAGTGCCCAAAAAGTTTTTCAAAAATACTTATTATCTACAATTTCTTTTAAAAATATTCTCAATATTTCACATTTACCAAAATAATATCTTTATAGTTATATTTATTTATTTTTTTGTCTGTGCAATAACACTTATTCTAACTTCTAAAAAACAAAAAACATATATTATTGAAAACATCGTTTAATAAATGATTAAATTTTAAAGCATTTATTTTATTTAATTTTCTAAACAAATCTACGGATATTATTCTAATTTTCTTAAAATTATATCTGATATAAAAGGACAATTTTTAAAATACCAAGCATATTAATGTATAATAACAGAAAATAATTACCCTGTTTTACTATTTTTTGTATTATTTTTTAGATAAACTAAAATTTTTTTATCAACTATAATTTTTCTAACGTATATTGAAAATATCATTAATTTATTATAAATTTTTAGTTTTTTTGTACGTCTTAAATAACATTTTAATTTTTTCATTTCTCAAATACAACAAAAACCATGAATATGATTTCTAATGAAAGTATGATGTTTTCTCAAGCTCAATATAATAAAAACAACATGACGTCATTCATATCACTTTTTAAACGTATAACATCTATGATCACATCATACTTTACTGCCCAGTAACATCATCATCGAAACATACACATGATAGACCAACAAAAATCAAAAATTCGAATTTTCTCTAACACGGTCGAGCTTAGAAAAAATTTCTGTAGGATATTGTTTTGTTATATTTGAGATTTAGAAATAGTTCCTATATAAATATAAACACCCATAAATTTTCATACAAAAATGTTTTAAATCTTTATCTACACAATGAAATAATCGGTCCATGTATTGATCTTATTTGGTATTAAAAATTATAAGAAGTTTTATAAGCGATAAAAATAAGGAGCATAAAATGCATGTCTTTAATTGAACACACTTAAACCTGATGTCCAAAAACTAAAGTAAATTATGTAAAATTCGCGTATAAAGCATAGAATTATTTTGTTTTGTTTTTTAAAATTGTGATCCTGTGCTTGAAATCTCTTCAAATGTCAACATCACACATGATAATACCCAAGATTATAAATATCTATGGTCAACACATTTAATTGCTATAGAGTTTTACTCGCATTATTTAAAAGAAGAGTTAAGGATTTTGAAAAAGACGTTTTCAGAAAAAATTGGACTTTGACACAAAAAAATAATTACATAAGATGATTATTCTTTTGATTATCTAGCCGCAGTAATCATGCTTTCATTTCATTCATCAACGGTCATATAGCTTCTATCTAAAATGAAAACCATTTTCATTCGGAAGGCTTCGAAATTAGTTCATTGATATAGATGAAGAATACTTCAAACACGACCAAATTTATTTATAGAGATAAATAAATATTTTTACTTAATAAACAAATTTACATAATTTTTTACGTACAAGACTGGTTGTAAGTAAGTTTAATTAATTATTTAAATAACTAATTCTATTTCTATCAGGCTTTGAACCAAATCATATAGAATGAGTTCGAAACAACGATACTAAATAGTAGCAGAGCTAGTAGACAATTTTGTGTAAGATTTAGAGGTAGTATGTATAAATCATTTAAAATGATTTATACAAGCATGTTTAAATACAAAGTTGAAAACTTGGTCGATAAGGATTTTGTAATTTCTTGTTTTTTTAATGTTGCAATTTTTTTTTTTAAATATTTAAACTTTGGTTAGGTGGGTGGCTTTAAGCGTTAATTTTGTTAATATCAAAAAAGTATGTTTTTGACAAGAAAGAAGGATGATTTTTCTCTTGGTAGCAACATTTTAAAATCTTAATAAATCTTAACAAAAGTGTATTTGATAATAATCACTTCCAAGCGCTTTCAATAAATTATTTTAAAAAATATTTTTATTGTCAAAAACAAATCTTTATTGAACAATTTATCCATGACCAAAGCCAAAAATTTTCTTATAATTAATTTTTTTTTTATCATTATAACCAGTTAACGCTCCAAATAAACTATCACCATATTTGCCACCCTTTTTCTTATGATAACCATCCTTATGTTTATCCTTATCTTTATCAGGATCAATAAAATCATTAATCAATTGCGATATTTTCTTACCAAATCCAGCCAATCCTGGAAATTCTTCTTGTTTTTTATGATGCTCACCAGAATTCCCCTCAAAATAACCACCATTTAAAACACTATATCCCCCACCAGAATGTGGCATTGAATGAGAAGGATACTTAGGAAAATTATGTGGTTGATAGGGAGCTTCAAAATGATTTGGAAATTGTGTAGAAAATTGATTGGAGAAATGAGGTGGACTGCCAAATGTGGTCGAATCAAATGTCGCAATATTTGGTTCATTGTATTGGTAATTATTCAAATAGCTTGGAGTATTTATGTCTAAACCATTTTCCAAAGATGGTCCAAATGAGTTTGAACCAGCAAAATTGATATCATTAAAGTAATTTTCATTAAAATTTGGTCTATTTGTAGATGGACGTTGAATTGTTGTACTTCGCGGAGGATTTCGAAAATATGATGCAACATACTGCTGAGAGTTTTGTCCAATCGAATTATCAAAATTTGGTGGATCATAATCGTTGTATAATGTATTGGGACTTTCTGATGAGACTGCATATTGCGATATGAAATTAGAATCAGATGAAATTACTCCAGAATAGTCGAAATTTTGTCTATTTGGATTATTAATGTTTTCTGGAGATAATCGGGTTTCGTTTTTATTTTGCTCCCAACTTGGCAATCGCTGAATTTGTTCTCCATCGATACCTGTAAAACCATCATATTTTATGAGTTTGTACACTATAAACGACAAAATTTGTTTTTGGTCTAACACGCATAATTAATAAAATTTTTAGGAGAAACAAAGTTTGGAATATTAGTAAATTAAGATCATATATTTAAGATTTAATGAATCTGAATTATAACATTTTTTTAAATTTTTATATAACTATTATCGTCAATTAAAATTGAGTTCATTTCATACACTGGTCCCGCCAATTGTATCTCCCAAACATCATTTATTGTGCCGAAGGTATCGTTGCATTTTTCATGGTGATTTCACTCCGATCAATTTGCGATTTTATTGAAATTATATATTAACTTGATAATCGAATGGTGGTTCAGCAGGTGCACTCAAGATAAACTAAAAACAAGGTGGACGAATAATTAAATATATTTCAGGTTGGTTCAAACTAATAATAGAGATAGTTTCAATAATGTAATAAATAAAACAAATAGTCAACAGAATATTTACGGGTGGAATAATTGTCAGATGATTATGACATTTGATTGCCTTAGATGGAGATTGCATTGCTACTCATCAGAAGTATGTCCCGCCCGTCCACCCTCTCGGGGCCTGTTGACTTTCATAACAGTGTATGACTGCTAATAAACATTCAATTCGAACATGAATTAATCGACTTGAAATGATTGTGTCATTTGCAACGCTACCTCCCAGACTATTCATGATACGCTTTCTATATTTCAAAAAAGGCAGCTGTATTTCAAGATTTTTTATACAGGACTTATCTAGATTGAGAGATTGAAACACCATTTAAGAATAATCAGGTGCATTTGAAGTCTATGTAAGAATCAAAAGCTTTATTCACTTGGTACCTGCAGTAATCGATCTCTCATTCAGGGTAGGTAAATACGAATGAAGAGAAAATAATTCAATGCCGTAAAATTAAAAATAAATAAATTAATTTAAAATTTGATACAGTAATCAAGATTTTGTAATTATATAGATAAAGTAACAAAAAGTAAGGTGTAACAATAGACAGGCGGTCCATCAGAAAATTAGTTATTGGTAGACTAATTATTGATTAATTAAAAATAGTATATCTTTGAAATTCCACCAACTCTTAAATATTCTCAATAATCAAATAATTTTAGTATTATATTTAAATAATACAAATTATTTTTAATACAAATTAAGCCGGTAAATATTGTGATTTTAAGAATTCTTGTTTGCAGACGTTTCTTAGACTTTCACAAACATTGATTACCAACACCTCTGCATTACTGTGAAAAATGATCAAATTAGGGTAGTTTCCCCAACCCAAATAGTAACCGAGAAATTTTTTTCGCATTTCAGAACTTTTAGGATCAGTGATCACGAATATTAGATCCAATTCAAATATTTAAACATTCAATGGGATGGAGCGATATTATTCCGATAAAAAAATGAAGTTGCTCGTTTTCAATAACTTGCTTCATAAAATCAATTGTTAACAGAAAGATTTCACTTTTAATTTGTAGGATTTATGTGGTGAAAAAAATTTGTATATATTTTTCAAAATTTACTCTGTGTCTGTTTAGTTTCCTCTACAGTTCATAATGCGTAATTCCCTCTTCATCCATTTACCTTCATCTGCAGCTGGTAACGTAGTTTTTGCTGAGGAAAGCTATACGCATTTTCGCAGTCACCGTTCTATATTCCTAGCCAGGATACAATATATGAACAGCTTTTAACTCTTTTTGTAACAAGACGGAACTTATGCGCCAGTATGCTCTATTTCCATGCACGGCTTCTTATATATCTAACCGTATGTGATTTTGGTCTAGTTTTCGTAAATAGGTCGTGTACTACCTGTATATATGCTTCTAGCTTATTTTAAACATTACCGCGGTATGAGGGGTATACGTTTTTCATCGATGTCGTGAATCCCGTGAAACATTTACGAAGTGAAATTTTTATATCCCTGTCTATACAATCATGGTTTTTATCGAATTACAATCATCATCACTTGATTTTTGAATAAAGATTCAAACGACCTTCAACGACCTTCAAATCCTCCTACAGACGAATTTCAAGCTCATATTTAAAAGTTTGGTTAACACTGTCATTTCTAGGTGTGATTTTATTAGGCTTGCAAACATCCTCAATATATTTTTGACCTTGGATTTGTGATCAGCGACCCCAAAATCACTGAAAGATTGCAGTGGAAATTTTAAATTTAGAAAGCTTTTTTATCCCGGGACTCTATTTTTAAAATATTGTGGTATCAGTTTGCAATGTTATTATTTATCTGAGTAGTCCTGTTATTGAATTTTAACAAATGTAATTAAAGTTAAAAGTTAGTAATCCGTTTTATTGAAAGTCAAATTTTCATGCTGCCCCAATACTAGAAGCAAATTAAACATTTTTATGACAAAAATATTAACTATTTTCGAAAATACTATGATGGCCGGTTATGAAAAGTTATGAAAATAATTTTTTTTTTTTTATTATTCCAAATTTCTGCTTAACTAAGCTTTAAAGAGAAGAAGCTCCATACAACACTTAGATATAATTAAATGGTCTTTAAAATAGGAAAATGAGTTTTGTCCAAAGGACTAAAAAACTTTCAAAATGTGGCGATTTTTTAAATTGCAATAAATTTGGCAAGAAAGTATTGATTGTCTCAAAAATTTCATAACAGATACTCTTTAATAAATTTATTAAGTAGCCAAATTCCAAATTCTGAGAAATAAATAGTTTCTAAGAAATTCGCATGTTTATTTCAAAAGGCACTCGCGAAAAACATTCATTCCCCTGTTTGGGTTGATGCAATTTTTATTTTGAAAAATACTCTTAAAGAATTATTTTTTACGTACAGTCAAAGTTTAAAAGTACAGTCAAGTTAATTTGTTTAGTTGCTTAAATATAGCATTAAAAATGACTTATTTTAATATAAAAATACCATTAATAATGACTTACGATGTAAGGTTTTTTTTTATACATATATGTAGTATCTATCATATACTAGACCTACTAAATATGAACACATTTAATAAAAACAAATTAAATTCATTTAATGTTTAGGCGTTCAAACATAGATAATCAGTAAAAAAAAAACATAGATAAATAACGGTTTAATAATTTTCAAATTATTTTTCTTCCCTAATGCTAAATTTAAATTAAATACACAGGCTCTAGAATCTTAACAATCCATATTTGGATTTTCGAAAAACCAATTGTATCATTTGTAAGGTCAGAAAGAGGTGGTAGAAGGTCAGGGATTTCCATTAATTGGCTATTAAAAATTTTATGGACCATGTAAGTTTTTCATGGTGCTTGACAAATTTTCAGCAACCCAAATATAAAAATTTGAAAAGCTAGTTAAACGATTTGAAAGGTCATAAAAAGTGCCGTTAATTGGTCAGTAATAGAAAAATTGTTATTAAGTTTTAAAAAATTTCTAAGGTTATTGAAAAATTTTAGCATCCAATTTATAAAAATGTTTAGAAGTAAAGCATACCAATTGAAAGCTTAGAAAATGGTCAAAAAAGGTTTAATAAATTTTCGTAGATTAAAATCAAATAATGTAAATAATAGCCCCCATATACAAAGTTTTGGAAAAATAATTATACTATTTAATAGGTCAGAAAATCGTCAAAACATGGTCAAAGATTCCAATTAATTGGCCAGCAACAAAAAAATTTTTATGGGCCTTCGAAGTTTTGGATGTTGACGATTTTTAGCACTTCACATATAAAATTTTGGAAAACTGATTATCCCATTTCAAGTGTTCTAGGATATTCTAAGAAAAGAACAACCAGCCTCGTTAATTGGTTATCGGTAGAAAATTTTTTTCGACTTAGTTTTAAAAAAAAAAAAATAATAATAATAATAACTATCGTATTTGTGAAGTAACGTAAGCATGCATGTGTACGAAAAACTAGATGCAATTTTAAAAATCCAAATACACAACTTGAAAGGTCACGAAATGGTCGAAAAAAGTCAGTCACTTCGAATAATTGGTTAGCAATTTAAAAATTTTTACCGAATCAGTAAATATACCAGTAATGAAACAAATAAAGTTTTACCTGAATTGGTGTTAATTTGAACGCCAGGCGAACGATAAGTTTCAACATTTCCAGAATTCGCAGCTGTAAAATAATATGGAAAATTTACACGTTTGCCAAAATTTTTAGGTGATATTTGTAAACAAACCTGTTAAATCCACAACTTTCGTAATATTTGAATGAAATAATTGATGTTGATTGGTTGATGAAAATGATGTGTTAAATCTGCTCTTATGCTGACTACCTGTAACATTAAATTCAAATTCAAACTTTAAATTTAATGTACTAAGAAATAATTATAAGGTACAGTTATATAACATAACATTTCAAATTCGTATATGTACGTTTTTTGTATATTTTAATAATGTAAATTTATCATTTATCCGGGTTATTTTACTCTGTTATTATTTAAATCTTAATTTATAATTTAAGTCTAAATCAAAATATTTACAAATATTAATATTGTTGATTTCTTTTGCTTTCATTAAAAAAAAAATTGTTCTGTTAAAATATTATGAAAAACGGGTTTACTTGAACGTTAGACCCTTACATTTCAGGATTTGTACCCTGAAAATTATACAAATTAAAAATAGATGAATATTAGAAAAAATAATCTCAGATTAACATGACTATGCTACAAATACAAGTAATTATAACTATCTGCAATCTACCAATGCTTCATGATCTAACCTATATATCTATTTGATTCCTTTTTGATATTTTCAACGATAATTAATAAAAAGAATCCTTCTTCTTCTTCTTATAATTGGAGAAATGCTAAACATTTACATAAACGATTTTTTATAAGAAAAATTACTTCCAATTAATATAATGGATGCTTTACTTTTCTATAATATCCATAATGAACGTTTAAGCTTTGGAGTTTAAATACATAGGGTAAATTTATATTAAACATTCTAAAGTACTCTATCTTGAGAAATAACCCTTGATCCAATGATTGATTATTTAGTATTATGTGGCTCTTATATAAAAAGTTCTTTTGATTAACTACAAATCTGTATACATTTATGTATCAAATTATATATTATATATTTCATAGTTGTTTTATTCCCCGGTTTCAAATTTCAAGGGTTAATTAAAATTAAATTTTTCTCGATTTTAATCATTAACTATTATATAAAAAACTATTCAAATTATTATAACGGAAATAACAAACATTATAAATGTTGAACAAATGTCCATGTAATGTTACTTTAACTAAAGATTTTACTTAATGAAAATTAAAAAAAAATTTTTTTTTTTTTTTATTTAATTATTAAATTAATTTTGAAAAAAAGGCGGCATTGATTAACAACAAAGTAAACTCTTAAAATAATGTTTTCCATTTATTTGGTTGAATTCAAGAATCCAAAATCCATGTTGGTCACTTCAAGTGGAAGTTGACATGTTGGCAAATCAAGTTAAGTAATTTAATTACCACCTAAGAACAATTTTTTAACGGGGAGACATTTAATAATAAGTCACTATTTTGGCGCACAAACAACTCAAAAATATTTTGCAATGTGATGAAATTTGGTATGCACAATCTTGACATGAAAACGGAGGGCTGTCAAAGAGTTTTCGTGAACAATAATGTTTTTAAGTAAAGTCAAAATTTAACTTTATGTTTAGAAATTTTCTTTCAAAAAAAAAACTCTTCCACGCGCTGTCCATTTTCATGTCAAAATTATGCATAGCAAATTTCGATCCACCTGGATAAGTATTTTTTAAGTAGTGCGTAGTTTTCGAAATTATTTACATAGTTTTTGAAATTTTTTAACGATTTGTATGCTCAAATTTTTCTGGTAGATGTCACTACATGACACAAATTCAGTTTTATTGTCTTATATTTGAAGTTTTTTTATTTCTGATTGTCTAATACTAGGATGTTTCTGTATACAATGTATATAGATAGCATTATTTGCTAAAGTTTTAAAATAAAAAAATAAAATAAAAAATTATGTATATATCATGAAACTAAATTACTTTTAATTTGTTTATCAAGGTTTAAAATTATACACTGTAAATTTTTTAAATACAAATACAAACCAACGCGGGTATACAGATAGCTGCACCTCTGATCCCTAAATAGAAGGCTTGTTTAATATTTATATTTTTATACCTCCATGTTTTTTCTAATTTTGGCCTATCTTTTGTAAAAATTTGCCTAAATTAATTTTTTAATAAATAAATCAATAAATATCCATACCATAAAATTGATTGAAATTGGGATGCATAAAATTTGGTAATAATAGACGCTCTCTATAGTCCAAATTGTGAAGATGTTTGTATTCGTTATTAAATCGTCTGCGTTTCATATTTCTTGAGTTATTTTCAATGGGTTGATTTCTTTTTAAAATTCGATCAGGCATTGATATAGAGATAATTTTACAATCTTCGACATCAGAATCCTGGTCATCGTCATCGTCATCCTCACTGCTACTACATAAATTAACACATTCAGTAATTATTTTACGATCTGATGAAGTTGCTGGCTTATGAAGTTGACGACGTTTTATCATCATTTGTTCTGGTGAACATTTCTCAAATGTTGGTATTTCAGTAATGATTTCAAAGTGATAAACTTCACCAGTTGCTTTTTGTAATATAATTCGATGATAATATTTGGTCTGTTTCTTGACTACATGTTTATTTTCAAAATGAATGAATTTTTTATGGATAAAATATGTTAAATATTTACAATTATTAAATAATTTCATTTCAATATGATATTTATATTTTTCACATAATTTTAATATATCAATATTTTTTTTTAAATATTTATATTTGATTAAAAAACCCATTAATTGTAAATATTCTCTTTTAAAATTGTTTCTTTTCTTTTTGTTCATCTTTTTGTTATAATTACGAAAATATTTTGTAATTTCATTTATATTATTTAAAGTAATTATTTTATTATTATTAGTTTTTATTGTAATTTCATTACAGTCTTCATTTTCCTCATAAATATTCTTTGAAGTTTTTTCAATTTTATCAAAAAGTGTATTTGGTAAAGTCCTTCGAGAGTTAATATATTTTTCTAAAAAAGTTTCATTTGAACTTAATTCAAAATTTTTTTTGTATGTTTTTATATAATTTTGATCATATGATTTGTATTTTTTTCGAAAATTTCGATGTGACTTATTTTTATCTATGGTTTTAGATTTTATTGGAGAAGATGTTATTTTAAAATTATACGAATTTCTATCGGTTTTTGAGTTTTCTGAATTTATTTCATTTAAATTACAATTTGTAGAACCTTGTTTAACCTTGAAATCTGATCTTTTCAATTTTGTTAATTGCGTTTCATTTAATTTTGTATTTTTTGTATTGATTTCAGTTAAATTAGACAGTACATTTGTTTTCAAATCATACATTTTATGTGCATTTAAATTTGAATTTTTTAAATTTATTTCAGTTAAATTTAAATTTTTTGTTGTGGAATTGGAATTTATTTCATATAAATTTAAATTTTCGCATGTTGACTTAAATTTTGAATTTTGCAAATTTTTTTAAGGGAAATAAGTGGTTATAGTAGAATTTGTTTTAAATTTTAATTCAGATTCATTCAATTTTAAATTAGTTTCCGTAAAATTATTATTTATTTCATTTAAGTTTGAATGTTTTCTATATTTACTTTGATATGATTTTAATTCTTCGGAATAAATGTTAATTTTTAACTCATTTAAGTTAATTTTTGAATTATTCATTTCATTTAAATTGAAATTTTTTTGTGAAATTGAATCGAGAAAATATTCTTGATAAAAACTTTTTGGTTTTTCTGATGCTTTCCTGGATAATACAAACTGTTTCAGATAAGTTCGTAGACGAGGATCATTTATCGATAAATTCTTATTATTATTTACAAATTTTTCAAAATCAAATTGGGCTCGATTGTTTTGTGGAACCTCTAATGTTGCTTGAGAATGATATGTCGGCGATTGTTGTATTGCAGATTATAGCATTGTTTGATGGTGATTTGTTAAAAATTTATGATTAACTCGTTGAAACCATTCACTGTAACTTGTTGGTGATGTTTTTTCGTTCACAAAAATATTACGCATATTGTGTTGTACATTCAACAATTTTTATCACTGTTTATTATTTAAATAAAATTAAAAAAAAAAAAAAAATTATATCACTTCCAATTAAAGCCCAACTGTTAATTTTATCTTTAAAAAATATTTAAAATTAATTTTATTTAAACGTTACTTAATTAATTGAATTAATTGAAGTGTTCAATTAGAGAATCATTGAGTTACTAAGAATATTCTAAATTTCAAATCACTCAGACTCAACGACTGGATTCAAGTAGCGAGATAGTGATAGTGACACTTTCAGCTATAAATGTATACTAATATTCTATGCAAGCTTCTATAACTTGGTGAATATACATTTTGAGACATCATATTATAACTTCCATATTCACGTACGGCTGCTGTATAATTACTGTTTCCATGTAATGTTGAACAATACACAAAATAATAATAGAAAAAGCTATTATTTAACGTTATGGTAAACTTACCAAGTCTAAGTCAGTTTCTAGGTATCAACATTTATTTTTGTTTATGATTATTAAAATAAATCGATAAATGATTAACCAGGTGTAATAAAATATATATAAAAGCGAGCGATACCAAGTTTTTACGAAATTATATTAGCGGAGTAAAAATAAACATGGAAAAAAGTTATTTCGATTTAAATGAGCATTCAGCTGTGGACTACAAAATTCATTTTTGAAATATATATCCCCTTATGGATCCACAATAAAACTGCTATTGTGGGTCCTTAAAGATATTCAATATTTAAAAAATGAATGGTAAAAAGTTCACATAGATGGCTATTTTCAGTTTGACGAACAACGGATATTTATCTTTAAAATTTTAAATAGAAACACCGTTTAATGGATCAATTTGAAATATACAGGCTTATTGTAAATTCATTCAATACATTCAGCTGTAAAAGCCATGCACAAGGTTAGTCGTATAGCCAATGTGTGTAACTTTGGCTAAGATTTTCCAAAATAAAAAAAATTGTTTTTTAAATTAATGTCTTTAAATGAATTTTTTTATAAAACTTCACAGATATGAGAAATTTATTCGAATTTCTGAAAAAGCTCTTTCAGTTTCTGCACAACCATCATGCATAAATTTTTCCATTTTAGAAAGATTTATTAAAATATTACTCACGAATAATGTCGATTTTATTCTACTTTTGAGTATAAAACGATGAAACTAGCAGACTAATAAACTTTTCTTTTGTATACAGGCAAATAATAAAATTAAAAAGATCCTTGTACGTGATATTTTGATTGGAATAATATTTGATTATGAAGGAAGAATTTGAGACACGGAAAAAGAGATGTTTTTATTATTCAATTATAAATTAATGTCTAGTTAAGTTTCTTGATTCTGGTGATATAAATTCAATAGACCATGAAATGGTGGTAGTAGAAATTTGCACTGTATTTTACATGATTATAATTATCGTGAAATTTTGTTTGAATCATCAAAAATGTATTTACTATTAGCTGATTATTTAAATTGATGTTAATAATTAAAAGTTGTAGATATATCAAAATAATTAGATCATATTTAAATCAATTCGAAAGTTTATGAGATATGTCATATTTTCTGTAAAAATATAATCATTTCTTTAGTAAATTATCAAAAATTTTGAAACTAGCAATTTATTATTTATTGAAATATTTCTTAAAAATTTTACTAAGGATATTTTTTTAGGATATTTGATATATATTATTAAAATTAAATTTCAATTCAAAATTGTTCATTGAAATTCCCTAATTGAATGAGAAATAATTCTTTAAAACCATATGCAGATAATTTTTCTACGTTTTAGAAAAATATTGCGTGTTGCTTTGATGGGTAAAATCGTTTTTAATAATGTTTACGGAAAAAAATTTGTTTGTATAATTTATAAAGATTGATGAAGTTACTTTTCTTGATGTTGCAAGCTCAATCTACACCCCTGAAGATGCTTGAAGAACTCAATCTTCAACTCTCATAACATATCAAAAATTAAAATTTGTAACCTTCCATCAAATTGGGCACGTTAGCTACCTTGCTCGTTTGAATAGTTCTTATCAATCGTTTTGATTAGTTATATCCACTAATTACGAGGTTGAATTTACTTCTGCATTTTCAGTATTAGAAATTATTATTTGGTTGAAAAAATTAGAATGGGAATTCTAATTAGTTTATATCTGGTACAACTTATGGGAACTATCTAAACGAGTATCAAGTTCTTCTAGCCTAATTCTATGGAATATTCCTATTTTAGGTTTTGCTATGTCATAAGACTGGTATAACAGCCATTCTTCAGACCTGAAGGTAGAGTTTGCACGATCATGCCAAGTAATTTAATCAATCATTATTTATTATGCAACCGCTTTTACGCATTAAAACTAATTATTTTAATAAATTTGAAATCAGTTTTTCAACTATACAATTGAATTTTTTGAAGCTTTAATCAAACAGGACTTACTGTGTCCTTATCAAATGTCCTTATTAAAACAAAAATCAAATTTTCTCTAAATGGTCAAATTTGTTAAAAAATTCTACATGATATTTTTTTAAGTATTTGAAGTATATAAACAGCTCTAACAGTTTGGTCACTTAGTTTCTGAACAGCCCTTATACAGAAACTTGTATCTTAGTTTCTTGGCAGGACGGTTTTGTTTTTATAGTCTAGTTTGAATGATGAGTATCGGAAACTAAATTCCATCTAAATTTACGTGGTAGTCTTTAAATTGCCTTACAGATGATATAAATGCAAGTTGCTTGGATTTGCCTCAATATCTAAGATCAAAAATACTTGTAGATATTTTACAAATACGTATTTTGACTTCAAAGTCATCATCAATATGAAATAGCTAATCGTAATTATTCTCCGAGGAGATATGATTCGTTGCTTATTTGGTGACAGTCTGCAAAATGGTGTTTTTGTCAAATCAGCATCGATTATGTGTTAAGAAGTCGGCCTATGATATTGAAGTTGGATATTGAACCACGTGATTTGACAATTCAAAATCTCAAAATAAAAATTAAAGTAACAAAAATTTTAATTTCATTTCAATTCTTATAATAATTTAGCCTTAAATTTTTAAAGTACATTCAATTTATAAATTATCAATTAATTTAACAATTCTACCAAATTTTGTGTATTACTTGTATTCTATGAATCTCATGCCAATTTGTCGTCTACTTTGTTCTTCTAAATTTATCATGAAGATGTAACAAATGTTTGTTTGTAGTATTGACTTTCGAAACGTATTTTAATATTAACAAATCCCTTATTTCGTCTATGTGTACTCGTTTATTCCTAAGACATTTTTTAAAACAGTTTTAGCGCACTGGGACAAAGCACTTTAACATAAAATGACATCAAAACTGAATTTGGTATTATTTCTTTATTTTTGATTTCGTTTTTTAAATCTACTATTTTTAAGAGGCGACGAGTTTAACTATCTATTTTTATGGTTGACTAACCATTTTGCAATTTTATATGTTAGTGAATTTATAGCTAAGGCAATCCAAATAGAACTATCTTTACGTTATTTATGAATGTTGGTAAAGCATTTTTTACACTTTACCTAAATAATCCCTTTTGTCCAAATAGGTCCTAGATTATTTCGAGAACAAATAATGATATCGACGTAGAACTACTTTCATTCAATGGGTAATTACATAACTTAAGAAGTCAGTTTGTCAGTCAGTCTGAAGAATAGAATAACAGACTCCAGCGGTTTTGATGAGGATTAAAAAACTTAATAAAAAACGACCATTCTAAACCCATATCTACATAAATAAAAATTTTAAAACTCTCACTTGAAGTATGCTACATATCCAATTATATAAAGTCAAACACCTAATTAAATAATCAATCACATTTTATAATATTTTTAGTTTATTGTGATCTATGATGAAAAATTGGAATTGATTGAATGACGTATTTGTATATCTTTTCTACATGTAAAAGGATAACTGACTGACTAACAAACCAACGCAGAGTTCGAACGGTTGGTATAAAAGCTTGAAATTTTTCATGAGTATTTCTTATATAACGAAAGTTAGCATTAAGGGATTTGTGGATATTCCCCTCCTAGGAGAAAGTAACAACGCCCAAATTTTAATATATCTTTCAACGTACTTCCCAAACCACGAAGTTTAAAAGTATAAAATTAAGACCAGAAATTCCTTTTATAACGTAGACGGGACCAAAAAAAAAAAATGTTTTTTAAAACTCAACTCCAAATTGCTAAGAAAGATTAAAATTTTGAACAGCCTATCTTCTTATAACGTAGATGAGGAACTGAACCAAAGGGTGAAGGAGAACTTTGATTCTAAAAATTTTTGTATCAGTGTACAGTCTAAAGCGCTGAGTCAGAAAGTTTGATATTTTGAACAGAGGATCCTTACTTGTAATTGAAAACTTAAAAAACATTTTTTTAATTCAACCTTCAAAGGTTGATCAGGTAGTTCAAATTTTGATTTATCGATCAGAGTAGAGTTCAAACCGCAAACTAACTTATGCATCCTCAATAAAAAGCGGCAATCTGAAAAGAGATGAACACAACGTTTAAGGTTTGTTAAATCCAATTTTTAGTATGTTTGTATGTGGGTAATCCTTTGAACTACTAAACTGATTCTAAAAAGGATACGTTTTCACTTTAAAATGTCTAAACGATTTGTAAGCCGAAAAAAAAAAATGCTTGAACTATTTATCTGCCTACGCTGCCTGAACGCTTAAAGTTACGTAAATAATTCTAATCTTTCTATTTTATAAGTCTGCGACAATATACACGTATTATTATCAAATTTGAGTATTTTATCTTAATAATTCGTTAAAAATTATAAGGTTATGATTAACTTTATCTATTTATTAGGCAAAAATCATTTTTCAATATATAATAAAAATAAATAATTTTATCATCTACAATTTGCAAGTGTTTTTAGGACGGATATTTTTAACTAGTAATTATAATCATATTACTGTTTTTTAAGTATACTCATTGGAAAGTTTGTTATGTGGACCTTGTGGGTCGCACCACGGCCACTTGTTTCTTTATATATTTGAAATGGGTCAAAAGTATCCGAATTCGGAATTAATATATTGAATTTATCGTAAAAGCTAAAAAGACCATTTTTATTCGTATTTAATTAAAGTATTGTATAATTGTTTAAACAATTTTTTAAATATAGTACCTAGCAACATGCGTTTATATTATCAGTAGGATAATTTGAAGGTAATCGCGTAAAAAATTGAAGTGAAATAGTTTCCAGTATTTATGAAGCGCTTTTTGACTTTCATTTCGGTAAACAAATTTCATGTAAGAGATTCGTGACACATTACATTCTTGTAGTGTTTATCTAGTTTTCGATAATTTAGGAACAAATCATTTTTATAATACAAACATTAGTTCTTCAATAATGGAAGTAAATTGTAGACAACTGTAGATATACGCGACTTGTTCTAGTACATATTTCGTAGAACGTATCAACAGGCTGCTAGGCTGTTGTCATAGCGACGTATATCATATTTATAAATACAAGATTATCATTAGAGACGAGAAATATAAATTACGCTCTAATGAACTATGTAGAGCTCGTACAATCGGTTTTGACCTCTGTATAAAAGCATCTATAACTGCGTAGATTAATCTATTTATATTTTAAGGTAGCTTAAGTTGAATAGGGTTCTTTCGATGGTGAAAAATAAAGCATTTAATAATTATAATTTATGTAGAAATATTCTTAAATATTCTAAATTTGAGTCATAAAAGCATATGATTAATTTAAGACAATAAAATTAAAATCCGATAGTTTTATCGTCAGATCATGTGACCTAAACACTAGGCAGTAACGATGTAACTTCATTTTAATGACTTAACCGTAAAATTATTAATTGTCTATGTATCTTAATTAATAAACAAAATGTGAAAGTGTTTTGTTATCCATGTGTTGTTATAGCAGTTTTCTCAATATCATTTACCGATATTACGTCATGAAAATGGTACACAGCGTTTTTACTTTTATAAAAAACATTTTTATGTAATTTTATAGCAAGGAATCTTGTTTATTTTGCACAAATATATTTAATTTTTGTGACTTTTTGTTAACAAACCGATATTTTGACGTACTTTTTTAAACATGCAATATTTTCATAGTCCATTTTGTATATAGATATCATGAATACAAAAGGTATTAATTTGATAATATAATTTATAACATTGATATAATTTTGATAGAATAAGTCTTTGATATTTAAATAACAATTAGGTATCTATATCGCAATTTACATTTATTTAAGGTCCACTTTTTATTCAATTTATACTCTTTTTCATTGAATCGCATTACATTAAGGATTAAGCCTTTTTTGGTTTGGTTAAGAGAGACAGTTTCAACTACGTTATATAGATCATTCATTACCTTCATACGAATAACAAACAATAAGTTTTTTTTATTAGTTACGCTTGTTTTATATGTTTTTGGGAGTTTTATTTGAATATGGTTACTAAGAGATCAGAGACGAATAATAAAAGTAATTATTATAATTTCTGATAACTTTGTATCGAAATCAAGTATAATTGAACAAACTAATGATGTTAAAATTACTTAATATAAATTATTATGTATTTCATCTTAAATTTTTTAAATTCACTGTAATAAGCTGTATTATTTGAGGTTAGTGTTGTATTATACATATATAGCATAGAGTTTGAAACAATTTTAGTTTAAACAACATGGCCCCAGATTGCTCCTGGTAACATTTATATGTATATCATCGGTAAGATAATTTATGGTGAACCGCGTATACAAATTCGGTTATTTATATGAAAAAGATGATAAGTCTAGTAGAACATTGAACTATCTCAATTTTTTGAAGAGGTTTTTCTTCAAAAAAATTTTCTAACTGATGATATAAAGATGGCATATCGGCAGGAGACAACTCGGGGCCATATTGCTTAAACCTAAATTGTTTAAACAATTGCAAAGTATTGATATCTTCAAGCGGGCATTGCTTTTTTCGTATATTCCTTGATAAAATACGAATAAAAAAGGTCCCATGACATATTACAAAAAATTTAATATTTTTCGATTTATAACTTTATTTTTATTTTTGCTGTTTTGTTCTCATGTTTTTTTTTTCACATGGATTGTCATCCACTTCTGAGTGATCCTGAGTGCCAATTTCAAGTATTTAACTCATCGGTAAATTATTTTAAAACAATGGTACTCATTAATAAATAAATAAATTGATGAAACTAAAAACGCGAAGTAGTTTTTAATTTTTTTATAAATAATGTTTCACAAAGTAAATCTCAAAACTATACAAATATTTGTAAATAATTATATTTTTATACAACGTCGCAAAGTGTTTTATTCCTTGTAGAATTTGTGTTTTTGAGTTTTTTGGTTTTACGCATTTATATCGCTTATTACGCGAAAACGAAGTAGGTTTTGAAAAAATGATAAAAAGTTCAAAAGTATTTATTTTCATCCAATTTACATCAAACGAATACTTTAGAACATTTTTTGATAATTTCGAATAATCTAGTCCGAAAACGAAGATTTTTCGAAATTATCAAAAATTATTATGTATATTGAACAACAATAAACACTTCTATCATTTTTGCGAAAAATGCTTTGCTTTTAATAAAAATACCTTACAATTGTTTCATCAGTAGGACAATTTAAAGAGATTCGTATAAAATAAATGGATTCCTACTAGACTAGATACATTTATAAATAAATTTAAACAAATAAAATTGTACAAAAAAAGGCATATTGATACATTTACAATATGATTCAATCTCTCTCATATATAGTTTCACAGTTTCCCAGCAACACGGTTGAAGATAGAACAAGCCTACTCTACTTTTATGAGTATTCTATGTAATGAATACAATTGCATTGATTGGTATATGGATACTATTTGTATAATGATGAATTGAATATAAAATTCATTTTAAAAATGCAACTCGATTCCAACTAGATAGTAGAATACAGACGTATTGATTTTTACATTAATGACGACTTTAATTCTAGGTACATACAGAACAGATTATTTTCTAAATTGTAATATAGTTTGCCTTCTATACCATTTTAGAATTGCATGTTTGAATTTGGATAAAATATAAATGACTTTTCACTAGAATTATTATTTTATCATTATGTTCAAATTGTTAAAAATAAAAATAAAATAAAAATATTTGTTTAAGTACCATCTTTTCATAACGGGCTGATAATTATAAAATATTCTCTAATTTCAAACGAAAAACATGGTGCACATGCAGTAGAATTGATACATTAATAGCTCAACTAATGCTGCTGCATACGTCCAATGTTTTTGGTTTGAAATTAGATATTATTTGATATTTTTTCAGCCGATGTAAAAAAATGGTAAATTAAAAATTATTTTTATTTTATTACTATTTTATACTTTTTATGGTTATGTGAATGAAATTTTTCGTATAGTGAACGTAATTCTTTTTTTATTTTATTTATGCTGTTTTGTTCTCTTTTCTTTGACATGCATTGTCATCCTCTTTTGCTAGATCATCGAAAAGTTGTTCATTACAAAATTTCTTCGGGCAGGCATACAATAAAGAAAGCGAGTTAATAAAAATATATTAAAAAATAATATAAAATTTTAATACAATGTTAAATATATTAGTGAAGTAAAATACAAAATAATTTATGAATTTTAATTAGCTACGAAATTCGTTGAAAAATGGAAAACACGAGACGTAGGTATGAATTTATTTTCATGTCGTAGAGTAATCTCAGTTTTACTTTATTTTATAACTTTAGTAAAAGAAAGTATTATAATCCTATCAACATTTTGATATCAAATTTTCATAGGAAATACCTGATTCTAAAAATGTTGTTTACAGAAATTGGTGTGTGTGTGTGTGTGTGTGTGTGCGTGTGAGTGTGTGTGAGTTTGTGATTGCGATACTTTATCGAACGCTTTATCCAAATTAATCAAACTTTGTAGTCTGTCTTCATATTTCTTAAGTTATCTTATCTTATCTTCTTTAAGTTAATATCAGAATACCGGGTCTACCGTTATTCTAGTGATTTTTCGATTTTTTACGCTTTTCTTGAAAATGATTCCAACGATTTATTGCAAAGTTTGAATCTTCATACATAACATAAGTTCTACAACTTTTATTTGTAACATCCCTCTGGGGAAATTCATATAAGGGAGAAAAATTCAAATAATCGTTTTTGTACACACATAGTCCTGTACATTCTTAGTCCTTTGATGGGTTGCAGCTGATAAATTATGATATTTCAAACTTATTCTGCAAGTTTAATAATTTAGGCTGTGCTGTATTCAAGTTCAAATTATTAGTTTTTGAGCATGTTGGCAACATTTTCCCAATATGTATAAAATTATTTTTAAAACCTGCTAATTTTTATTAATATTTCACTAATAATTTTGAAGATATGATAAAAATAATAATCAACGTTTCAATTTACTTCAAAAAACTTGCTTAAAAATTTTCTTACCATTAAATGCTATGGGCAAAAACAAAACTTTAGTATTTTGTGATTTATAAAAATTCTACATTTTGTGACCCATAAGTGCTGTGCTACTCCCCTACAAAATTTTTTGAATGACATAATGTTCTTAATTCCTGCTAAATATTCATTTATTTTTTGATATCCAAATAAGAGTTCCAAATAAAAACCGTACTGTCGAGGAAAAAATGGTTAACTTTGATTTTTTTTTAAAGAGATAAAGATATATAAAACGAGATTTTATAATAATAATTATTTATTGTGTATTTATTACGATAAACTAGACCTTTTAAATTATCTCTTTTTTATATCACAATCTATTTGTACAGAAGCCAGAGTTAAATAAATAGAAATCGAGATGGCATATACTCGATCACGACGGATCATGGGACTTTTTTTTACTATTGTATACTTAGTGCAAAGAATATTATATGCTAGCTATTAAGTGATTAGTTGAATTTTTCTCCCTTGTTTGAATTTTCCTGGAAAAATGTTTCAAGTAAAAATTGCACAGCTTAATATATTCTATAAACAAACTTAAGTTGAAGAAAATCGTTCATTTTCGAGAAAATTGTTAAAATCTTATATATCAAGTATTCGATATAATATCCCCAGAACACAAACACATACAGACTTTCGAAACCCTCTTTTTTGGTATCAAGAGACCTTAAAATATGTATTTCTGGTAAAAATTCCACTTTTGGCAGGATTACAAAACTTTCTTTTATTAGTGGTACAAAGATGGTTCCTTTTTTCATCTGAAATACTTGTAGAATGTTTTGTTTCTCAGAAATTTCGGTGTTGAGTTTAAGTCCATATTTTCAGCGTGTCATGGTGACAGTATGATTGTTATACGTTATTTTAATCCAAAAAGCATGAATATCGAATTGTACACATATCTCCGCTTGTATTTCGTTTTATATTGTGATTTTTGATGAATAATAATATCTACTTTGAAGAACTCAAAATTAATTTTGACTAGTACATTAAAGTGTACATACATAATGAATAATAATTATGAAAGTTATTTTATAAACATCCTTTAATAAAATCATATACATAACGTACGAGTGAGTATTTAATATAATGATGCATTGCAACCTACGCTAAAATTCATAAATCGTAGCTAAATACCTGAATACCTGAAGCTATTTACAGGATGTCAATATCAATAATATAATTATAATCAGTATTTTAAAGTAATGGAAATACCTAGCAACTGTTATTTATATAAACAGGAATTTGTTTAATAAATTGAAGTAATACGTCAACATTGTAGTTAATTTGTTCATATTTGTTGGTTGCGCTACGATCACAATACTACTTTTTTGTATCAATGGTGGAACGGATTTAATAGATATTTAAAATTCACTTATACAGTTCATTTTTATGAAACATTTCGCAACGTATTCCTTGTGTTATAAACGTAATAAGTTCGCTCTACAGAACTTAAACATTTATTTCCAATTCTCCTAAAAGAAACCTCCTTCCTTGAAGTAAATATATATTATTTACTTCAATACACATACGAGTGACGCGGTTGTTTATATACAATGTCATTTTATTTTTCTTAAAGAAAAAAAAAATTAATAAACAGAAAATTCAATTTTCCATGCTCAGTTATCTGCGTAGGTACTAGCCCAAAAAATCACACCTTATAGAAAAAACCCTTTTTACTGAAAATAATTTCTACTAGTGGGGGAGCAATGCAGTTTTTTACAAAATCTACATTTTTCATTTTTCAATTTTTTACAGGAAGCTTCTCTGACTACCCCTGCAAGTTGTCACTATGTCTGTATGTATATATGTATGTATGCATGTGTGTGTGTGTGTGTGTGTGTGTGTGTGTGTGTGTGTGTGTGTGTGTGTTTTAAGAGGGGGGAATCCTTTTTACGGGATCCAGGCATATCGCCTGGATATGTGAAGACTCGATGCAGCGTCATCTAAAACCCCTAAACCCTTTTAGGGTTTCCCTTATTACTTTGTGCGAGGGGAGGATCTTTTGTTCTTCCTTCTTATGGCTAAGGTGTTACTTTCCTTCCTTCCATTACCTGTAATTTGATCTTGCTCTTTCGATGGAACGCAAGTCTGTAATGACTTCTGTTACAAACGCGTTTCAGGCAGTCGATGATGATAACATTGCTTCAACTAGTGAATCTGGTTGCATTCTCTGGTTCAGGATCCTTTCCAACTCTTCACGCTGTGGATCAAAACGAGGACATACAAAGAGGACGTGCTCCGTTTCTTCAGCAACTCCTGGGTAGGCCGGGCATTCCGTGTGTGTGTGTGTGTGTGTTCCACGGCTCGTTCGATTTCATCGCAGTTGATGCCATTCAAAAGTGGCCAAGCCCTTAGATTTAGAATACAATTTGGAAGGATTAGA
Source organism: Chrysopa pallens (assembly GCA_020423425.1). Taxonomy (NCBI): domain Eukaryota; kingdom Metazoa; phylum Arthropoda; class Insecta; order Neuroptera; family Chrysopidae; genus Chrysopa; species Chrysopa pallens. The sequence continues at coordinate 60,584,007 of CM035595.1, forward strand.
TTTTGAGAAATCACAATAAAACTAAGAAAAAAAGTCTTTTTTAATGTGGGTTTTTTGGAATAACTTTTAAACGGCTTTATCTCAAAATTCTGGTAAGATAATAATCCGATGATACTTAGCTTACTTTACTTATTCTGGTTTGTTTTCCACTTTGATTTTCTAAAATATCTTTCCGTGTACATTTGTATATGTTGTTTTAATTCGAATTGTTAATTATCTAATAGGAAAGCGAATGGTGCGAATTAGCAATTATAATAAAATACAATATCATTTTTTTACTTCCAAGTTATGCTGACGTTTTGAAACTTTCTTTTTGTTTCATGTTTGCCGGTCTTTCGGTCTGTGAAACTTATTTGCGCGAAATCACTTACTCCAAAACCACTTTTCGAAATTTGGTCAACAATATTGGAGATGTTCGGAATGGTCCCATTTTATAAAATATCGCCTATTTATTATCGTTCCAAGTTCTTTTTTTAAATGCTGATGTCTCATGAACGGTTTATCTGAAGATGCGTGATGTAGGTTTGTTTATATAAGTAGTTCAAATTGTATCACAATCAATTATTCAAGAACTTTGTTATTAAAGAAAATTTTGAAATCACAACGAATAAACTAGTAAAACACTAAATAAACAAAGAATTTTATGTTTTACAAATGTGGAAAGAGTATTTTTTAGATCATATTCAAATTTCAACTCAATCGGTTAAGCCATTTAAGAAATCTTTTTAAGTAAATATTATATATTCGATAATAAATTTTAAATCAACGATTTGAATTTTGTTGGAATTTATTATACCGAATACTGAGGGTAAAATTTTATAACAATTCCACTCGTACATAAAAATACGTGTGGTAGTCAATTGATTGTTACCATGGCTACAAACAATCATTATTGAATGCAATGCTAACAAATATAAAAATTAATGTAAAATGTAGGTATTATTTCATAGTGTAATAAATAGTTACCTAATGAAATTTTTATACAACTTCTATCTATCTCATGTATTTAAGCGTTGTAATTTCATTTTAGAATAAACTCAGTTTGGAGACTTATATTATTCAAACGCCAGGTATTAAAAAAAATTGGCAATAAATAAATAAATAAATTGAATTCATTAAAAATTTTTTTATTCAAATTTACAATTCAAGTCAAAAATATTATTTTTATGCAAAGAAAAACGAAATGTATATGATGAAATATATCAATACATTTTTCCATACGTATGTTTAGCTATAGCAGTGTCCAATTGGCAGAATCACTCAAAATAAAGCTCATTAATTAGTGCTCATTAAATGCCATAAAATAAAATTTGATGCTCAAGCGGTTTTCCAAAAAATCAGAATACTGCTAGGTTTATATAAAGCTAGCAGTTAACTACTTACAAAATGGACAGAATCACTCAAAACATAGCTCATTAAATGTCAGTACTGCTTGCTTTATATGAAGCTAACGAATTTTGTAAAATGGTTTTAGTTAACCTTGTTGAAAATATCAAAATGTCCAGGTTGAAAAATAGACAATTATCAATATAAACCATTACGATTACAAAACTCTTTGTAGATTGAACACCATGATGTAGATTTTGTAAAGCATTTGTAGATTTTGCAAAGCACGATATAAATTTTAGTCACTATGGATCATTTTTTGGAAACCTAACATGAATCAAAATTTAATTAATTCAATATATGCTCATTTTTAACTTACTTGTATCTATACAAATAGGCAAATAAACATTGAATGTTTGGATAAAAAAATCATAAAATAATACAATACATCCAATTTGTTATTTGTTTCTTTATGAATGTGAATTGTAAAATTCAAAGAGATAAGTATTGTAAAAAGAACATTTATACATTATATCACATTTATTTATTACCTACTCATATTCTAAAGTAATTGAACACAAGATATTGTTAGCAGAATTGAAATTCAATATATTGAAACGTTATCATAAGTTTTATGTCTGTTGTTATGACGTCCGTTGCTAACGTGGTGCTCTTAACTATACTGTTAAAAATAATTTCGATTACTTTTAATTCTAGGGGCTGTAACACAATACCTAATTGACACAAATACCAAAATTTCACACATAATAAGATAATTAATTAGCTTCTACTAAAGATTAAATATAAATCAAGTAAACATAACATTGATAATTGTTTAAATATCCAGCATATGGTTTAGTATGAATATTGGAACTAAGTATTCATTAATAAAATATACTAAATTCGTAGATAGTTCAAACAATCATAAGAGTTTTTTTATATAGTAATACATGTTTTATATATGTTAATTGAAACTAAACTAATCAATTACGAAAGTTATTTGTTTTGGGATTCCAGCAAATACTCAAATTTATATATTTTTTTTTAATTTACCCGGTCCGATTGAATTTTGACATATGTTTACGTTTTAAGGTAACGAAAATCCAAATCCAACATTTTTAGAGAGATCCATGTGTGTATGTGTATCTATATATGTATGTACGCTCGAAATTTTGTGTCTCGATTATCTTCTGAACAAATAATGATATCATCGTGAAACAACTTTCATACGATGCGTCATTTCATATGGAATTGTATGGCAAAATCAGTTAAGCCGTTAGTTTTGTGTTGTTATAAGGAAAAAATTGCAAAAATTACCCGGATAAATGTAAAAACTCCACATACGGATACTTATTTAACAAATTATCATGTAAAGTATGATACAAATTCGATTATATAACGCCAAGTAGCTATGTATTGAATGACGTATTTGTATGTACTCTATATATAAAATGATACCTGTTTGGCTGATATAACAAACTAGAGCCATCTCCGCTTGGTTATATAAAAGCGGTTTCGTTTCAAGACAAATGATACAGAAGGTAGTCGCTCAAATTTTGATATATCAATTTAGGAACTGTCCAAATATCTAAGTTAAAAAGCTTGAAATTAACGGCAAAGAATCCCGTTTTAACGCAAACGAACAAAAAAAAAAGCTTTTGTTGAAATTTACATCCAAATTGGAGGAAAAGAGTTTTTAAATTTTTCAATTTTGATCAAGGTGCAGTCAAACTTGCTTAGTAAGAAAGATTTAAATTTTGAACAGAGAATCTTGTTATAACCTAAAACTACGGAAAGGTGAGGACTATGAAAGGATTTTTTGAAAGGAAGTTTGAAATTTTTTGTATTAGGGTATTACCTAAACCGCAAACTAAATGAAGTTTGCGAAGCCGGGATGGAAATTACTAGTTCCTAATATTAATGAAATAATTATTTTTTAATTCTCCTCATTGGAAAGTTTGTCGTATGGACCTGGCAGGTCACATCTAGATCACTTGTTTATATTTAATTAGAAAGAATATACTTTAAAATAATGTTAAAGTTATTCAATATCAAATAGGATATATAGTAAAAAATTTATTAATTTATTTAAATCACGCTTAATTTTAATGGAAGCTACGTTGAAGGCAAACTGCACGTCGTAGTTTTTGACTAATATTAATTATGAAGGCCTTATGAATGTTTCCTTCTTCAAAACCATAATAATGGAAATAATTGATGTAATATCTGATGATTAAAACGCAGAAATTATGAATTAATTTAAAAATTTTAATCTGCCCTAGAAATTTGACATAAGCAAAAAATTTAACAGTCATGAAAGATTTATAGAAAAATTTATAATAAAAATACTTTCAAAATAATATTACATAAAAGAAATTCGAAAACTGAAATAAACGGAATTCATTGACAGTTAATAAAATTTATGAAAATTTATTTAATTACATTTATTTGGATAATGAAAAATATAAACTGAAACAAATTTACCCATCTATATATTAATGCCTGTTTAACTCTGGGGGAAAAAAATGGATTGTAATTTGAAATTTTATGTATTTGTGCAATAAATATAATGAATACAATATAATAATACATTATTTCATTATTCAATTAGTCATATCTCAAGCCTGCCATATTACAATTTTAAAATATAGACTATGTTTGAGTTTGGAAACCTCATCTAATTTACCCTACGCTGTTCTAAATGCTGTTAATTTGATATCCAAATTTTTACGGGACTTATTATTTTTTCCAAAATCAAGTTATGATATTAGATACATAAAATAAGTATAAAGTGCTCTGTATTTATAGCACAGAATACTAAAATCAGTTTTACCATTAGAACAAGAAGTTATTACTGAAGATAGTGTGCTTTAGAGTGATAATTATTGAAAACAATATAAATTATTATTTTAATGTATTAATTTTTGTTTAACTGAATCGTTTTTTATATTATCATTATGGATTTTATATAAACAGTGACGTCAAAATATGTCCGATATTCATAGAACATATTTTTCTTATCACTTATCACTAATTTTTCTACTAATTCTTCAAAATGTTAAATTTTTGTTCAATTTTAAATTTTTTGTTGAAAAATTATTGTTTTTATGAATAAGAATAATCAAATTATTAATATTTATATATAACAAAAATTAAGCATTTACGTTTTAAGTTTTTAATATTACAAACATTTGCTTTCTGAAATTTATGATTGACTGATTTTTAATATTTATTTTTGAAATTTATGTAAATAAACGTTAATATAAGTGAAAGATAAAATATATGGATTGATATTATACTTGAATAAATTATATAAGTCCCCAACATCTGTTGTGCCATTTATTTAGGAAACAAACCTGATTACAAAAAAAAAAATTTTCTATTCTTTAACACACATAATAGATGGTGTTTTACTATTGCCAACTTTTTTTTAACTGCCCCTCTAAGCTAAAATCGGCACTGAAAAAGATATGGAATTCGTCATCAATTTTAATTCATCTGACACACAGGCAGACACACATATAAAAATGAACTTATAAAGAGATTCTAATTTTTTTATTGTAAGCATAACTCTAAAGTTCAAATATATAGTTTTTGTTTGAAACATTTTTTCGTAAATTGTTTGGATTGGCAACCATTGAACTAGATAATAATTGTATAAATAATAGATATGTTGAAAACTGTATGGACTGCAATTTTTAGGGTTTCTTGGTAATTGCTAAAAATAGGTCAAACATTGATACTCAATCATGTATCGGGAATCAATTAACTATGTAAGTAGTTATCTGTACTTTTGTTATCTATGTTTTTGTTTCTTGAAGTTTTAAAAAGAAATAATAGAATTGTGTATTTTAATGATACCAAGCTTACTTTATATCACATTAGAATGTGAAACTAACTTCAATACGTTAACAAAACGTGGAGTAAAAAAATGTGTGTGTGGGTACTTATGTACACGCGTTAGAAGTTATACTTCTTTGGCGTCTGAAAAAATTGCAAAAACAAAACTTCCGTAAAGATTGAAGAAAAAAATAACAATTATTCATTATCATATATATTTTTTTATATATTTAAAATATGCTAAGCAGCTGCATCCATAGGTTCTTCTGGTTGAATTGGCATGTGAGTGACAAATATATAAGTTAACTTTGTAACAAATATATGTATTTATATATATATATATATATATATATATATATATATATATATATATATATATATATATATATATATATATATATATATATATATATATATATATATATATATATATATATATATATATATATATATATATATATATATATATATATATATATATATATATATATATATATATATATATATAATTTATATAATAATATATATATAAATATATATATAATATATATATTCAAAAACAAAAAACTTATAAATTGGGATATTAGGACTTCCATTATTTACTGTTAAAAAGAAAAAAGTAACGTCAGTTCACTGTTTAGGAATAAAGACTCTTCAATTGAAGAAATAAAAAAAGTTATTCCAATACCCAATTATAAAGATGTTTTGTATAAAACAAGAAATAAAAGGAATTTAAATAATTCATTAATTTATGTATGATATTGATGTTGATAATAAGTGATTTTATTATTTTACTGATAGAATGAGAATACATCATGTAATTAAATGGAAACTAAATGCCTACATAATGATACTACAAAGCCTGATATCGATATTAATAATAATACTTAATAATTGAATGTCGTAGAATATAAATTGTAATCACATTATGTCATTTGCATAGAATTTATAATCAATTTTTATATAATTTATTAATAACTAGCAACCCCACCTCGACTACGCACTAATAGAACGATGTTTATTAGAACTTCGTGTACTCATTTTAAAACGTTGAATTGAAACTGAATAATTACGTATAAAGGACTCTACAAGTATAAACATGTACAGAATACATTATTACGTTTATGCCACACAACATAACGCATATTTTATAGAATAGTTAACATGGCTGTTTAAAATAAATGGACTTAAAAACACAGAAAATCTTATTTTATTTTATCACTTAATAAAATTGTGGCTAAGACGGTAGGTACAGTTATTGAATTTAAATTAAAAATAACTAACACAGAAAAACTTATTTTTGGAGTTTTTCTCCAAAAGGAAGGTTAATTATTGAAAACAATTTTGTATTTTGATTTTCTCTTATCATTTCGCGTCTTCTTGACTTGCATAAAATTCCTGAATAGGTATTTTCACCCCGATGTGGGTGATGGGGTCACTGGTCATGTTTTTCAATAAAATGCGTTATTATCCAAACTAAACGTGTATGCAAAATTTCAGCTCAATCGGTTGAGGATATCTGCATTAATATTCAGTTGCAAAATCTGAAGTTTATATAAACTCACTAACTTCAAAATAAACGAGGTCCAATAATGCTGGAACCTTCTCCCATGCAAAAAATTGTGGCCAGAGGAGTAGTTCAAACATTGCTTAATTAGTTTAGCTTTAACAAACCGAATCTTTAATTGTACAGGAATCTTAGAAAAATTATTATCAACCGATAGAAAATGAACGTATAATGAATCAATTATAAAGTAAATATCTAGAGAAGTTTTGGAATAAACAAAAATTATAGGAAATGACTCATATCCTTCTATTCTTACTGATCCAATGAATTTTAGTGAAAACGGAGTCTAACTTAATTTTTAAACCAATTGGAGCCAAGTTACATTATCACATTATTTTTTGTTCACTTTGTATTATATACAAATGAAAGGTTTTTCTTATGAACGCACTATCGCAGCCGTATCAACTAGTAGCTGTTTATGATTACAGAATACCAGTCGTTATATGTATTCCAGCCAAGTAGTCGTCAGTCGTGTATCTCAAGGTGTGTTAGCACGTCATAGCGTTTGACTACTCGGGCTGGATGGTTATGGGTTGAATTCCTAGCACCAACAGTTTGTCTAATAATTCTTATAATTAACGAGGCAGTTTGTCTCATAATTCTTATAATTAACTAGGCTGTTAATTATGCTATCGGTACATAGGATGAGAATGAATTAATCGACAATTCTATGTATAGATCCTTTGAAAAAAGAGGCTGAAAATGTACTTCAAATAAATGTTAAATTATTAAATAAAATAAGATTAAAAATATTGATGATGGAGTGACTTCGCTCATAGACGTTTATTTCTATTTATTAGAATATTCAAGAAGAGTAAATTATAAAATATACGGTCATTAATTTGGTATATTTAATTAAATGTAAATTTTAAATCATAACTTATTTAAAAATAATATGTCATAAGTCTCACAGGGATCCTTCGAGTGCTACAAAAATTATTCATTGTCAAAGGTCAATATTTTTGTGCAAATCATAATATTATTTTGGAGAAATTACATAATATTCGTTTATCGTTAAAATAATACTACCAAAATGCACAAGCTTATGTCAATGTTAATCATAAATCGTCTGAACTGATAAAAAATGGGAAAGTTATTTTACAGAGAGATACACTTAGCCTTCTCCTTTATACTTTATTTAAAAAAATGATAATGAAGGAGTTAATATTGATGATCACACGGAAATAACACGTACAATGTACGCGGATGACTTAATACGATTTGCTAGAAATGGCCATTTAGATTACAAAAACTGCTTAATACTATCGAAAGCTACCGCAAGAGGTAAATGTGAAAAAATCGATGATAGTAATTTTTCGGCGAGGTGGTCAACTATCAGAAAATCTATAATTTACATGTATTTCAAAATAATGGAGATTGTAACGAATTCACCTTCTTACGCATTAATTTAAGTTAATCAGGAATATTTTTAAGACCAGCTTATTACTTAGAAAATCAAAATTGGACGACCCTGAAACCAGTTCATAACAATATATATTGGAAACTTGTGTCCTAAGCCTTTTACTCTATAGTTCTGAAATTTGAGCTTTACGATACCCCGATATTACAGACAAATTACAAGCGTCTTTCAATACACTATTTTTAGGTCGGAGTTTCGTATCAACAAGCTCAAAATAATAGTGTTAAGCAGTGCAATCGATTAGTTGTGCCCTATGCTTTATCGTCAAAAATTCCCTTTTTTTAATCAGATTTCATCAAAGAATATAAAAAAGTCTGGCATCCGAAACTAGGAATTGTTTAAGTATTTTCTGTTTAAAAAATTTGGCCACAGGTAAAGAGAAATGCAAAGAAAATTGAGGTGGAATAATTTTGGTACGCCATGCGCCGATTCCAATTAGATTAGATATATTTACTTAAAATAAACTTCCGGTAATTTATAGGTAAGCACATTAATATATTCGATGTTTCTTCAGATGGTGACATCTGAATACTGGTATGTCGTAAGAATAAATGTATGTATTACGACTTTTTGGAGACAACTTTATGATCGACTATTTTATCTAATCAATTTTTATGATAACACGTGCCGATTAAAAGTAAAATGTTAAGACATGGAACAGACTAAATTGTTTTCATTTGGGTCTTTACTTCACGAACATCCATCTGAAGTGATTGTTTTTTAAACTTTAAAAATATAAAAAAATATAATTATGGTTATTTGAAATTAAACAAAGAGGGAAATATCTATGTATGACGTCAACTGTTTGCATCTTCATATAAATTACGTGTTAAATATCGTTTTCAAGAATGAGAAATCTTTGATAGCTTATTTCTTCTTTGCTTTTGGATCAGTTTTAATTTTCAAATATTGAGTGTAGTTTCTTCACATTATTTGTATGTGAATTATAACAAATTTAGAGTCAGTTCTATACCCAACTTTCAGCTTAGTATGCATTATTATAAGATTACCACCATTTTTAATTTTATTTTTGACTTGATTAGACACAATTCAATGTTATTATTCAATATATAAACAATATTATTAGTAGGTTTATTTATAATTATTTTAAACACTATTTAATAATTGGTTTTTATAAACAATAAATTATTGAAATAATTATCAACAAATGATATATAAATAAAACTTTATATCAAAGTAATATTGTTGGTGTACATTGAAGTCCACACATATTACGATAAAGAATAATGATTTCCTTAAGAGGCTTGCACAGGATATTTATTAAGTAGCTATATTTTTATATAGTAAGAAATTAAATACAAATATTCTGACAGCGAGGCCGGCTATAATTGAAACAAATTAGTTTGAATATAAACAGGAATAATGTATCCAACAAGAGTTGCATGTTAGTGCAATTGAAGTTTTTCAAAAAACACAACCAGATTTAAAAAAATTACACTAAAACGTATAAAATAATTTTAAATTAAATAAATACTACTACAGATAATTTCCTTGTGACCATTACTATTCGAAGTCGGCGCTAATTATATTGTTACGTACAAAGATATGGAATTAATAACTCTCATCTTTTTGGAGACGCTAAATAATACGCTAATTTCATTTTAAAAAAATATTTTAATCTTTAAAGTGTTCATTTTTTGAGAAAGTTAGGAACACATTTATCTAGTAAATAGTTAAGATATAGCTTTTCATACCGATTTTGATGAAATTTACTGTTTAGTTGTAATATGTAAATCATATAATAAAAATATAATTATTGGAATTTTGTTTTTAGTTTTGGACAAGGACGGTAACAAACATACACGCAAACATACTTTTATCAAATAATAGCAGGTAGAATTGATAACCTCCTTTTCCTTGGGTTACAAGTAAAGATAAACATTAACAGTGGTAATTGTTAAGATACTAGACAGATGGTTCAGTGCCAATGTTTTTTTGTAATAATTCGCAATAATCAAATACACCCAATATGTAAACCATACATTTATGAGAATTAATTATGTAATAGTATGTTTTATAATTACATATTGTGTTTATTAGCTAAATTTGAGCTAACATTGTGACGAATCCAACTAGGCTAGGCATATTTTTGTAATGCTAGCCGTTTTCTGCCTAGAGCGCGCACAAAAAAGGCCATATTTCCATATTTTGTGAAAAGCACCGTTTTATCGGAAATCGAACTTCTATGGCAGAAACAGGCATCGAACATACTTTTGACCATGCTTCAATATTATAACAACAGAACATAGTTTGAAAATAGTTTCGATTAGCTGAGCAAATTAAAACAACTACATGGTAATCCAAAAAAACATAATTAATAACGAACAACAGCTAAAAATTGACTGAATTAGATGTCGAAATTTTGGAAGAAATGTACAGCACAAAGTAGAAGACAAATTGGTATAAGACTCAAAAAACGTAAGTTACATCCAAAACTTTGTCATGGAAACCATGAATTTAGATAAAGGACCTATTCCAAATTCTGATTTAAAAACGATTTCAAAATTAATGTTTTACGGAACCGGAGCGCTTATAAAAACGGCGAAAAAAGCATGTCCACTGCATAGGAGCCCCACTAAAATTTAAATATTAAAAAAATAATAATATTTTAATGGTACGGAACCCTTCATATGCCACACTTTATTATTACTTTGATTTTCAATAATTTTTCAAGATTTAATGTATAAACTGGTTATTCATTGTTATATGGGAGTATAATTTTAGATTTAGATTTTTTAGATTTTTATTTAACTGTCAAAATCCAATGCATGGTCCAATGCTTCAGTATCATTAGCCGAACACAAAATACGTGATCAAAGCTGATTGATTGCCAAAGCAATTTGAAAGATACTTGGAAAATAAAAATTGCGCATTTGAAAAAATACTCTTGTTTCCCGTAAAAATCCTTTCCCGGAAATAACTGGGCCAACACTATGCGCATACGCTGCTTTCCAGGAAACGATTTTCCATGCCACACGATTGACGAGTTGACTTGTATTATTATTATGATGTAACTTAAGACTAATTAATTTGATAATGTCAAACATACCCTTGTGCAAACTGTCACTAAATTAGCAACGAGTAACATCTCGTCGGAGAATTATTACGATTATCTAATTCATACTGTTGATGCCTGCTTTGTAGTAGGAATACGTTTTTATAAAGTCAAAAAATTGGGACAAAACATCGAAATTTATTCGAAAAATCCTAGTGTTATCTTTGATAATATTCAATTTATATGATGTTTTGGAAGACTTACCGTTTCACCGCTAGAGACCTTCGAAAAATGGCCATTTTTCCATATCTTTACCGTCTTATTGGAAATAGCCCTTCTGTGATACTGACCTGTTGTAATAATTGATTACATTGAACAATTTATGTGATATTAAAGCTTGTCGCGAGATTTACCTGTGTAAATAAAGCAATAAAATAGTAACTTGATCTTGACACAAGCAAATTGTAAGAAATGGTAAGTTATTTCATATAATAAATTTACGCAGATAAATTTCGCGACAAAGGTCCATCCCCTCACCAACATAGTTTTCAAGGCCACCAAGTTATTCAATCATACACAAATCATCTAGTGTCACAGTTCGTTTTTTTCGAGTCTGAAATACTGTTTTACGTTTATTATTTATTTACAACGCCAGTTCACCAGGTCAGAGTGCTTAATTCGTGAATCTTTATAGAAAGATGTTTGGGAGTCTTAAACGTTAAAGAAAAAGGAATTCCATCACACTTTAAAGCCAGTGAATTTCAATAAATATGAAAATATGGCCTTTTTAGACGTGCTCTAGAGGTGAAATGGTTAGTGTTCCAGAAAAAACGTCATATATGACAAATGCATAACCCATTGTCTACTTTAATTTTATATATAATGAGCTTATAGAAAAACGCATCCTTTCTGGGATATAGGCTAAAATTGGAAAAAGGGCAAAAATTTGTTAAAAAAGTGCCCAGAAAACAAAGTTACGCACAGAGTTTTTACATGCGAACAAATCCTGGTAATCACTATTCTGCAGTACACCATGTACTCTAATTCTAACTTAAAGCTCCACGACTCACTTAGAGGTAATATAAAGACAGACTACAACGTTTGGTGAATTTTGGATAATATGGTTCGAAACGATTTGGCTGTTACACACAAACAAACTGATACACACACAGGCGAATGTAATAATTACTTTTAATTTGCCTTCATTATTATAATATGGTTCCATAGTGCCATCTGGTGGTAAATGTGTGTGTAAAATAAAAAGTCAAGTAGTTCTAGCAAAATCATCTTTTCGAAAATTAAAACCATTGTTAATTAATAAAAATATTTCAAACAAAATAAAAAATTAGGTCTTTTAATGATTTTAATTTTTTTCTTGAATGGCCGATGACGTATGTGAAACAAGGACAGTAAGCAAACCCATCGTAAAGCTGCTAGGGCCAGCTAATATCTTAAACCAAGCACATTTCAAATGAGAATGTATTTAAATATGCTTGGATAAATAAACAATTAATACAAACCCTAAGGATTAGACAATAAAGTTTCTTGGGATATTGAGTTGGGAATAAGGAATTAAACATTTTGTTTAGACAAGTAAATTGGTGGGTTCTAAAATTAGAGGAAGAAGACGAATCTCATATTTAAAAAATTTAATTTAAGTAATGTGAAAATCTTTCGCTCAGCTGATGACTAAAAAATGTGGAATTAATTCATAAAACTTGTTTGTTCATGATTGCTAACATGTGTATCGCAGACATGAAGTGCTAGAAAACTTAGACTTCGGATCAAAGGGACTATTTATATTAACTGTGTATACAACTTGAAAAATAGGACTGACGGCATTACCTGGTTAGAAAGTTGTGCAAATAACAAAATGTTTTGTAATAGGTACACCTTTTCACTGAATCGAAATAAATTGGTATTCAAAAACGACTAATCTTGTTTCTCATTTTCAATTCTAAGTATGTTTTCCAGTAAACATACTTAGAGTTTTAGAGTTCTGGATAGTCTATTTAAAACTCTGTGGCATTATTGAATACGAACATAATTCAATAAATCAGATGTTTGGTCGTGTAAAGTGCTTATGAGGTGAAATTAATACACAAAAATGTGGCATGTACAATCTTAATGTAAAAAATAGAAACAAAATACATGCACATGATAAATATTTGACTGCCTATAATGTAAACAAATTATAAATTATGTTTATATTAATTAAAATAGTTGATAACAACAAATTTATAAATAATTACCTTACTGAATTGATATCACAGGTATCAACACATATTTTACATATTGAATATTTTATTATTTAGAAGTATTTATTTGTAATTGTAATATAAGTAAAATTTTGTTGATAAAACATTTAATCAAATTCATACATAAACAAAATTAAATTCATAGAATCCATTATGAATAATTGTTTAGAATTGTTTATATTTAATATTCAATTTAGGTGAAATGATTATTTATTACAGCTCGTATTAACAGGGCTCGGATGTCCAAAAGGCAGTGAACAGAATTGTCTAGACCTAGTGTAAGCCATTGCTATTAGATATTAGATAGGAGCCCCGCGTACCGAGAACAAAAATTTGAAAATGTTTTTTTTTATCGAATCAACATTCAATTTGTATGTTTAATGACAATCTTATTGCTTCTTCACGCGAACTTGTTTACTGAACTATTACCCGAAACAACAGCGTGAGAAAAGAAATATAAAAAGGAAAATTTTCTAATAGAAATGGATAGACAGGATTATCCTTACAAACGGTTCGGTAGTTCTAAATTTTTGATATGTTGTCTAAAGTGGTTAGTAAGTGCTAAAAATGAAAAATGTACAATTTTCACCCTCCATGCCAGCCGAGGAAGGAACTGAAATAACCAGAAAAAAATCGGTACTTTCTTTAGTGTTTCGCTTATATCTTTGTTTCATTGCATTTCTAAAAAAAAGAGTTTTTTTCAATGTCGTGCATATAAAAATTTTTTTCTAGGACTGTACGGTATGCATTTTTTTTAATTAAAAAAATTGCATTTTCTGGAAATTTGTCAAACTTCTAATTGTAGAACGTTGTAATACTGTTATTGTCGATTGTAGGAAAACAAGTACCAATATTAAATTCGAAGAAAATTTAATATGTATTTTTTTAATCAACTGTACTAAAAAGCTTAAACAACGACAAATTCGGTATTTTTGACTATCATATGACTTCACAATATAAGATAAAACAAGTAGTTAATTATTTAGTATATAATATACATTGTATTTATATGTGTTTATTCAATAAATTTGCTAAAATTACAATGAATCCAAACATTTTATGAACAAATGTTTAATACGAAAGTTATTTCTTTTTAAAAAAAAAAAAAAAAAAAATTGAACAAACACAAATATTATATATTTTTATTTATTTTCAAATATTCCACTTTTACATAAATATTTTATAATTAAAAAATTATAAACTAATTGTAATATAAAAAATTTATTTGATGCTACTGCTATTTATGGTCAAAATTTACGTCATACAATTAAAAACAATTAAAAATAGACAAACAAGAATTCTACAAAATCAATAGTATAGTTAATAAAAATAAAAATGGTCACATAATGAATGGCCAGTCAAAACAGAGATTTAGTTAGTTTAGTGAGATTAAAAATTAAAAATTCATTGACATTATATTGTCGTAACCAGATTTTTATAGAAATTAACTATAAAAATTAGCACTTTATAGAATATGTGTACGTCACTTATTATTAAGGCAATTTTCGCTGTCACCAGGGTAATAGACTATGGTGCTATTCCAAAACCTTTACTTAGTTAATAATTTACGAAGTAATATTTAACTAAGGAGAATCCCGGAACGTTACTAGCCACTGTTCAATTAATAACACAAAAATATACTTGTATTAACTTAATTAATTTAATAAGTTTAACTATTCAAACGTAACCGATGGAAATACAATAGATTTTTTTACTATTATACCAAATAGATTATTATCAATGTAAATTACCAATATATTCTGATTAAATAGGTGTTAGGCATTCCCTTTTATACTGTTTTTGTCCCTGAGAAGGGTTGACCTAATTACACATGCGTTAATTAATTAGGGTATGCGTATCGCATATCTATTACTTAAAATAAGCCTTTTTCTGTGTCACTACAGTATATATAGTCTTCAAGGATAAAAATTATGTTTAAAAGAATTATATTTATAAAACGAAACAGGAAACAATAATAGTTTAATAAAAACAATGACTGGTGTATGTATTATGTATGTATATATATATGAAGTTTCAGTTCTAAAATTATAGCTAAACATTTTTATTTTAATATAATTTGATTGAATAAATAATAAAATCATATGATATTACAAATATTACAAAACAAATATTTAAAAAGTTTTTTAAAAACAACAACAAAAATACTAACTATTATGAAACATAAAAATATAAAAGTAAAAACTCAATGTGTCACATTGTTTCAAACAGGGAATAATAAGTTCAGTCATTTGTTTGATCATTTACGAGTTCTTTATGTTTATAAATTTCTGAAGCACCTAATAGATTTATTTTCCTTCCTTCCCTTTTCCTTGCGCAATATGTGAGACCTTGAACTTGACTCGAATTTTTTAGTTTATATGTTCTAATATGCTCATTTTTCTCTGTCATTCTTCTAATGCGACTTCCAACAAGGTTGCGTTAAACGTTTACCGCTAGAATGGAGGGGGTATTAAAGCACTGTTGTATCACGTTCAACTGAGTACAAATGAAAAAGTATTCCAACATTTCACAATTGTCTTTGGTTGTGTCATTTGTTACTTGAATTATTTGGAAATATTTGTATTTGTACTTCAGCATACAATTAAAATAATTGTAATTAATACGTAGTTTCATTTCTTCAGCGCGGAGAAACTACACGTAATATTTTTTTAAAAATTGTTCCGTCTTCTGTTTGTTATGAATGACCAATTTACTCCACAAGATGTGGAATGTTGGATTGCATTTTGGATTTTATTTTTACGTAATATCCGAGCTTTTTTTTTTTTTTTTAATTTGCCCATAGTACATACGTAAGGATCTCATATTGTTGCGGTATTTTTTCTATAGGATAAATTAAGCCAAGTGTCATTTTAGTGGCTTTTTTGATATAAGTCTGCCAATTGTTGCAATGTTGAAACCATTACTTGCACCATTATATTCACTTGTGTTGAATTCCATATTATTGTTAAATAAATTAACTGTTCATTTTTGAAACTTCGTTTCAACAACCGTAGGGACAGATGTTTGGTTGTTCAATCTTTCAATGTTATTAATCAGATTGTGCAATAAATAAATATTTTTTTGAATAATTTCTACTGACCGTATCTTTTATTTTATCGTTAAATTGATCAAATTCAATATTGTAATAACTATAGCATTGTTTTTGTAGAATTTTTGTTTGTCTATTTCTAATTGTTTTTAATTGTATGACATACATTTTGACTTTAAATAGCAGTAACATCAAATAACTTTTTTATTGTTTGATAATGTCTTAAATAAAGACGAAACAATTGTTTTTACTTAGTTAATAGTTTTTTAATCATAACATATTTATGTAAAAGTGGAATATTTGCAAATTAATAAATAAAAATATATAACAAAATTTAATTTATACATTTTGTACTCTCCTATATAATGCAGTTCCACAAAGTTAAGATCAAAACAATCAATTAATAAATGCACTTAAAAAAGCGTTGAAAACAATTACACTAATTAAAATTTTGTAATTTACGATTCTAAGATTTATTAAAACAGAATTGAAATCTTTTTATTTATTTTTATATAACTTCAATTGTAAATTGAAATAATGAGTACATGCCATACACTTTTGCCGCCAATTGTATCTCCCAAACACCCTTAATATTTGAGCTATTCTTAACATTATTGTATTAAACACCTTAGCACCTTCAGATTCTGCTCTGTATGTTAGTAAATATAATGAAATGTCATCCTTAGTTTTAACAAATAGTTCAGTAGATGATTTTAGGTTCAGATTCTTTCAGATAAGACTGACTTACGTGAAAATTGAACATAAGCTACAAAATGTGACGAATAAGACGCAAACATTACATTTTTACAAAAAAAATTGTAACATTAAGAAAGCTATTAAGAAGATAAAATTTTTTATCTTTTTTTCATTTGTTTAGATGCAACATAACCCAAATATAGCTCATTGAAGTCATTTTTATATTTCAGAATTGATCTTTTAACGTGATACCACGGCAGCAGTGCATTATAGCACGGCCGTGCGTTTGCCTAGTAGTTAGTTAGTTACATGTGAATGTGTGCATGACCTTACTATATATACATGACGTCAAAAGTCCCATTTTTGGACGCTTATATGTCAAAAACCAGAAAAGGTTTTATTTTGATTTTCACAATGTGGCTTCCCATGATCTACCATCTTTAATTTCAATATAGCGAAAAGTCAACATCTCCGAGCTATAGTTTCGGAACAGTAAGGCCTCAAAAATCGGGGTTTTGGGTAATTTTATCATTATTTTCTCATTAGTCAATTTTAACGGTATTGTGTGGCCTTGTTTTAAATTTGCTTTAAAACATAAAGCATCTACTTAATAATGGCCAAATTTTAAAATAATTTACTAAAATATAAAAATGATTGTTATTAATTTCTATGTATGTGTTTATTCTTAGTACGCATTTGTTTTATAGGCAAGTTTTCAGAGCTTATATAAGTTATCAAGTATTAGAAAACTTGCCTATAAAATTTCAAAATAAATGTGTACTAAGGATAAACTTGTACAAGAAAATACAAATACATAACATTTTCGTATTTTGGTGAAAAAATTTGGCCATTATTAAGTAGATGCTTCATTTTTACATTAGAAATATTAAAATTTGAAGAAGAAGGGAAGGGGTTAGCATTTATGTTCTTATATTCTCCTGTAGAGGTGTTGAGAGAGGAATTTGTTATCATGACACTTAATTGGTATTTTACGGATTTTTCGAGATTTTTAGGGCTGACGTATATGAAGGAATTTAAATACTGTGAGTTACTGGACCATTTTATACATTTCGATGTTTTTGATAGGATTTAATTTTACAGCACCTAAAGATTACCTAATTTTGAGCATATTTAAATTCATTTTTGAATATTTTTTTCTATTATTTCAACATGTCACCACTGAATCAGTGCTTTGATAATTTTTTGTTTTTTTTTTTTTTGGAAATTGTGTATTAAATGCATTTATTGAATGCACACAAAAATATCACTTAAAAGCTGGTGTCTAAAATGTACAAAATTCGGGTTTTAAAAGTAATATACAAATTTAAAAAGTTATATATTTTAAAATTTATTTATCATATTGTTATCACGTGGAAAGTGATATCACGGTAGCAATGCATCATAATGACACAATTTTCTTAATTAAAATTGAAGCACCTAATTTAATTTCACTAGTACAATACATTATGTATAATGTATGCAAGTTCCCTATTCTCTATTTATTTAAAAACTTTATCATAATCTTACCGTTATTTTCCAAATTTGTAAAATTATTTATTCCAATGATTACTGGTAAAATAAACCAACATATTGTTATAAACAAATACATATTTTTGTTGTTAGTTACACATACAGTAAACACTTAATAATAAACAAAAACACACTTGAAACAATATAAATACTCTTTATATTGTTCGTCAATCTACGAAAGTACTTTCTTTAACACTACAGAAATGGAATCAAGAAGTTTTGATAATAAAGAATTTTCGACCCGCTTAAGTGATTTTAACTTCTTGTACCATATGTACGTAAAAATTATAATGGAGAGGAAGTAAAATCATCATCATTATTATCACTCATATATGATTTTAATAATGTTGGTACAGATTGTCATACATTTTTTTAATATAAACATTTTATGATCACTTCACAGTAAGTACTAGAGTATCAAACTCAGGACCTCTAACATATGGTCTTTAACTTATGTGAGGCCCTTTTAGCCCTCTATGACCATGGCTGGGCAAGCACCGTTTTTTTGTTTGTTTTCTTAATTTTGAACTTGTTTTTAATGGATTTTTGTTTTTAAACAAGCGAATAATCGATGAAATGATGAAATGATGAATCTCATATATAACTTAAAACACTTTTCGTATAAATTTGTTATGTACTTTCTCAATTAAGTTTGTTAGTTCAAATGTGGCACTTCACGCTTCGCTTTGTTCTATTATTTCAAATCGCACGACTCATAACCGCAGTTCGCGCATAAAAAAGCTAATAGCCAGTAGGTATTGTAATTAATCAATTTCGTTCGATTTTTTCTAAATACATATGCTGTTCCGTAATAAATAACGGTTATCGATTTCCTATCGATTGCAGACCCGAGATAATGTGTCCATAGTGCTTAGTCGAAAAGAAGGCCTTATTTACACTATCAATTAATAACAAAAACCTACTCTAGGTGATATCATGTACACACCAAGGCATTCAGGCCCAAAAATGAGATGTTTTCAACGACAAGAGGTTCATTTGGTTCAAATCGACGGAAGATTATTGCGAAATTTAATTTTATCATACTTTGCAATGAGTCATTCCATACCAAATCATCAAACCACCGACATATCACTGGTATTGATGAAAATTGGCACTAATATTAGGCTTTTCATAAAAAATAAACAAGTTGACCTTGTACCAGTGTCCACATTTGAAGATGCGGTATGTAATGAGTAGGTTATATCAAACTACCATATTGAAATTTTCAAATTAATTAGTAGCCATATATGCTTTAGGTGTGAATTTGGTATCCAATTTGGCTTAAGACTTCAAAGTCTCAAATAAATTAAAAAAATAATGCAACTACATTATACAAATGATATAATCTATTTTAAATATTCAAGATTACTTTGTAGCAGAAGATTCAATTTTTTCATTGGAATACATCTGGTATTTTATTTTTTATTTTTTAATTATTAAAATCATTAAAAAATCCCTATTTTCATTTCTTCGCAATAATTCGTTTATAAATTTTTTGCGGCTTCCTTGGATTAAAGAAAAAAGGATTATTTATAATGTTTTTAGCGTAGGTATTTAATTAAGTACTCTAAACAAGTTTTACAAATTACTTCTTTTTTTTTTTGACTAGTAGAACAATAAATAATATTATTTATTTCACATGATCGATTGAATCGACAGAAAAGATAATTTAAAGTTACAAACCGCACCGTAGATATATGTAATAAAGTAAAATGTTCCAATCTGTAGATAGGTACAACAAATAAATACTTTTTAAAAATTAACCTACCGTGAAATGATAAAATCCTATTATTATAAAAAAAAAACTATCTGTATACATGCATGTAAACAAACATTACATATGTAATATGTAATACGTAATGTAAGAAGTACTTACACACAAAAATACATATTGTAAAGAAAGTAAAAATTAATAATATCAAGCGAATTAAAATAAACAAAAACAAAATTATAATTTTGTATTACAAAATACATTTTAACAATAATTATAATTATTATTACATCAATAATAAATATTATTTGACTGTTGTTCGTGTACTGAATTGACATCAATTAGTGTGAAGTCTCCCTAGTTTATATAAGAATAATAAAAGAGCTTCAAATCTGAAAAGGTAGTTATTTTGCAATAGTGAATGTATTGATGTGATTTCTTCAGAACGATATTGTCAAGTTAAATACTAAAATTTTGAATACTATAAAAATGTTCTTTAAATTTTTTTCGAAAAATCAATACACTTGATATAGATGTTTTGAACGATGTTTCACGTGTCACTCAAAAATCTTACATTTATCGAAGAAAGTGTAAATAAACCGAATGAAGCGACAACGAACACAGTTTATTGTTTATATACTTAAAATATGATTGTGTCTCATAGTTTGTATAACTGGTTTTAAATAGCATTCATAAAATACTATGAATATTCAGTCTATACAGTAATAAAATACATGCGTAATAAGAATATGTATTGCAATTTTGTATGTGCTTATTAACTAAATTTGAACTAAAATTTTGTACTTTTAAACAAAAATTTTTTTTCTATATTAAAACAATAGATCTTCTATTATTTACGGTACAAAAGTTTGGGCCTTGCATCTATTATATCCAATAAGCCGATTCTCCTCATTTACGAACTTGATCTTAGTTTGGGTCTAGAACACAACACCAAAATTTCAGTTCCTTATATTCTTTCGTATTGGAGTTTTCTTGAAGATAGACGAACGATTGGATGGGAGGGCGATCGGAAATGGACTAAATAAATGATTCTATGAATACATATACCAAAATTGCACATACACCAACAAACAAGTGTGCAAACCGTCACCAAATTAGCAACGAGTAACATATCCTCAGAGAATCATTACAACTAGCTAATTCATACTGATGATGACTACTTTGTAGTCGAGATACGTATTTATAAAATACAAAATAATTTGATCTAGGAAATTGTGGAAAAAATCGAAATTTATTCGGAGAAAAAAAATCCTAGAGTTTTCATTAATAATTATAAATAAAAAATAAAACAAATATAATATATTCTAACATATTCTATATATGTCGAATATAAAAATGTGTATTTTCGAAAAAAGATTTTTCGCAAAATTAATATTTTTTAGTTTTGCGAGATTAAAAGCATCGATTTTCATCGATCGTTCAATGTTTATTTGAACGATTCCCAACAAATAGCTCGAAAATACAAGCATTATTAATTTTAAAAAATTTTCAAAGAAATAATTACGATTTTAGAAAAATGAAAAGTATTTATTTTTAATTTCTGTACATACAATATTAAACAAATTATAGCACAATAAGGATGCGGCCTAAGTTTCGGCAACCCATCGTAGATACTAGCTACTGTCCTAAGAACTGAAAAAAAAACTTTAAATGTGGCACTCTACATTTTTCAACAAAAACCATGATTTTGTATAGCAAAAGCCGCGATTATTTTACATCCTCGAGTCTGCGCAAAATTATAAGTAAAATTCATATGATTGTAGTTTGTGGAAATTATCTTCAAAAATTTCGAAACACAAAATCGAAGACCTGGTTGAATCCCGAATATCTGCAAGGTATATGTGCAACCATTGTAACGTATGACGTCAGTTTAGTATACAACGAAGCCTTTTCTTTATTGGTAGGCTATACTGGCTAATATTTAAAACGGAATGAAATTCAGTATTTTTACTGTCAGCCCTGTTTTTTGACGTTTTCAAATATAAATAATTATCATTTTAAAGTTCTCTGTTCAACGAATAAAAAAAATGGTTTTAAAAGGGTATCTTATCTTGGAAACGCCAATATTCACCGTACAAAATGATGGTAATTTATGACGTCATATATTTTGATACTAGAGTACTGTAGCAATGTATTGCTAATCCATAACGGAATTGTTTTTTTACCATTACTAACAGTACGGAACTGTAATTGCAGTGTATAACGAAACAGATTTCTTATAAAATAATCTGGTATTTAATTTCTATTCGATTGAATTAAAATAGATTACAAAATGTTTTTGCAACAAGAACTATTGCAACCTAAAAATCAAAGAATGGTCAAAGTTTCAGCACTCTTCTTGCTCAAGCTTTATGTTAAGACATTGTTAAAGATGATTTACATAAATTTTCATGATACCTACTCAGAATTGTCTATCAGCTCTCATACTATTTATAGTCCAGGGTAAATTTGAGAGGTAAAAAAATTATAGTAGAATGAAACCAATTTCAAATGGAAGATAATATGATAAAAATGAAAGGAAAAATAAATAAGGGGCGATTTGAGGTTGGGAAGTAGGGGGGGGTGGTAAGAGGTAAAATTCGGTTTATGTGAATTTCTGGCAAATCTACAAGTCCTATGGAAAAATTAAATAGCAATGTTGTAGGTAATAAAAAGATCTACAACTTTTTCTACATGTAATTTTGACTAAATATCGAAAAAGTACCCTATTTTTCAATCGAAAAATCTCTCGTCAAAATTTCGACTTTTTCAAAGAAGTTGGTGGGATTTATTTTCGTTTCGTCTGCAATGGAGTTGGTTTTTTCACATAGCATGAGATAAATTTTGTTATTTAAACAAAATGATAAAAACAAGGATAAGAAAGACAAACAAACAAATATGTTGTTTTGAGTATCGTTAAAATAGAACACAAGGACACACAGATATATAACATAATACATACAGCTTTCAAAACATACCAACATGAAGAATGTTTTTTTTTCGTTTTTCGTTTTACCTAAGACAATTTACCACAATAGTGTATATTTTTTTTATACAATCGGAAAGTAGAGATTTCAACGAAAAAAAGCCCACCAACTTTTTTGTAAAAGTCAAAATTTTGACGTGAGATTTTTCGATTGAAATTTGGGGTGCATTTTCAATATTTAGTCAAAATTAGGTGAAAAATTAATATTTAAATTTTAAAAAAATTACAGTATATTTGGAACATAAAAAGGTAAGTTTCCACCAAATTTCGTGAAAGAAAAAAATTTTTAATGTAAAAGATAAAAATAAAAAACCAAAAACTTGCTTCGAGGTCTGTTTCGAGGTCTGTTTTTCACCTGTAGATCTGAGGATAAACACACACAAACGTTTTCATAAGGGTAACTCCAATAATCGCCAACACTAGTAATTTATTTTTTAAAAAAAACGTGAAATTAGAGCTCAAATATAGAATTTTATTTAACCAACACAAAATATATATACAAGTAGTTGAAAAAACAATATTTTTTAAAAGATAAGATTTATCTTGTGAAATGTAGTAAAAAATAAATTTGGAACGAAATAAATAAAATATTGAATAAAGATTCAAAACATTGGAATACTTCTATTTTGCGTTATGGTAACAATCAGATCAGCGATACTGAAGATATATTACAAATGTTTTTTGATTTCTTTTGAACTCTGTGTGGTTATACTTTCAGCACATTTGAATCATTATTTTTCCTCCCAGGGTACGATTAGAAATTGGCTCAAATTTGAAATTTATCGATCAAGTCAATAAATTTCTATAAGAAAACTAAATAAACTTTACTATCAAATAAAAATAGTAATAAAACAGTATCTATAAAAATTGACCAAATAAGTCTATACAATTATTCCAATATACATCGGCATTTAAGTATGGAATTCTGCTATAGGAAAGAAGTACAGTGAGTGATAGATAAAGTTTCCATAACTTAAAAAAGATATTTAGATGAATTTTTTAAATTTCTTAAAGAGAGTTATGCAAGCAAATTTTTAAAATTAATAAAATCATGACTGCCTATAGTTTTTACGCATATGAACTATTAACACATGAAACGAAAGCAATTATTTGTTACGAATAAATTGAATTATTATAGTACAAGATCTATGATATAAAGTTACAAAATTACATCAATTAAAAACTATATATTGTAGACTTAGTGCCACATAACGTAAATGAAAGATAATTATAAATAATTTATTGAATTTGTATGAAATAAATAACTGATGGATAACTATCACTCGTAGCTAAATATCTCAAGGTCTCTAATAATCTCATTCGAGGTGCTATGATTAATAATGTTAATCCACAGTTGAAAATGGCGTTTCGTATAATCCAACAAAAATTTTCTTTGCGTATAAAATACCAATTTAAATATTTAATAAAAACTATGCTGTCGATCAGAAAGTTTTTCATACTTTTCAAAAACTTATCCCACTTTTAAATAAAAAAAATTGTCCCAATGCTCTGTACATATAAAAACCAACATAAAAGTTTAAATAATTACGCTAAAAATCTAAACCCTTTTTATAGGAGTAAAGTACCTAAGTACCTAATTAATGGAATCATAATGTTGGTAAACACCCTTAACTCATTACAGTGTACACATTACACTAACATTTTTTTAATTATTTAAATTGATATTTTATACTCAAAAATAATTTTTTTTAAACCGTTATAATATAGAAAAACTGATATAAAACAAAAGTTATTATTACAACTATATATTGTAGAATCAGAAAATCGCACACACAAAAGAATAGTTTAGGTAGAATAAAAATATATATGTTATAAATATATCAATAAAATGATAACATTGAAATATTTAATACTCAAATATTAAAAACATTTTATTTATAAAAAAAAAAAAAGCATGTTAATATTATCAGAATAAAAAAATCACTCAATTGCGCACGTCAGAACATAAGCGAATTAGTTCGTCACAGATGAATTTCATCTTAGCCTAGAAATTTATTTTTTTAACTATCTCTTAAGAATACACAATAATATGAACAAAATAGCTTGAATAATATTACGTTGCTGAAAATTCAAACGAACTTCCCATACTAGAAGATATTTTTGATTCTTCCTCCATCATTTTTTGACGTTTAATAAAACTACGCTCTGCCATACTAAATAATACCTTTTGTGTCATACGATCACTCTGCCGTACCATACGTAATAAATGGCCACCTTGTTTATTTAATAGTTCCCATGGTGTCCCAATTTCTACAGCATGTCCTGCATCCATAACAATCACTTGATCCGATAGCATTACGGTATTCAATCGATGTGCAATTGTTAAAACTGTGCAATTCTTAAAATGTTGTCGAATTTTTCGCTGTATTAATGCATCAGTTTGGGGATCAACATTGGCCGTTGCTTCATCCAGTAATAATATACGATTTTGTCTAACTAGGGCACGGGCTAAACATAATAACTGCCGTTCACCTACACTAAAATTTTCCCCACCTTCATAGATAATCGCATTCAATCCACCTAATTCTTCACAGACAAATTTCTCCAAACCAACTTCCTCTAATGCATTATACAATTGATAATCGGGGTATTCAAAGAATGGATCTAAATTAGAACGCATAGTACCAGAAAATAAAACCGGTTCCTGAGGAATAATTGATATTTTCTTTCGTAGCTCATGCAAACCAATGTACTTTGTATTAATACCATCAATTATAATTGATCCATCTAAGTATGCTAAACGAAATAGTGCAGCGATCATCGATGATTTTCCAGCTCCTGTTCGTCCAACTATACCAATTTTTGATTTTGGTTTGATTGTAAATGTTAAATCACACAGTACGGGTGGTGCATCTAATGAATAATATAAATTTAAATGTCGAAAAACAATTGATGGATTTTCGGGCCAATTATCTGGTGGTCCTAAATTATTTGCTGATCGTAAGGCTGGTTCTTGTTCCAATTGATTATATTCCAAAATTCGTTTAACAGACATTAACAAATTAAAATATTCCGCAGATTGACGCATACCCCATTGAAACATTCCAATTAAACCCATAATTTGAGTTAATGATAAACCAGTCGCATATCCAACATCCCTCTCTTTGTCCAATATTGAAATAGCCAAAAAAGTAAAAATAACAATTGTGATATAAATAACACAAATTAAATCTAACCAATATCCAAAAGCTCTCGATGAAGAGAAAAATAGAAACCATGCTGAACCATGCACATCTTGATGTTTATCAAATTCATCGCTAAGCATTTGTTCAGCTTGAAATGCTCGAATAGTAATAATACCTTGCAGAGAAGCATTTAAATGATTGAAAACCGGTGATTTCATTTGAGTTTCTAAGCTTTTCAAACTGTAGCTTACACGTAAATAATTCCGTCGAATATAGTAAAACAATATTATCATTAAAACTGTTGGAATTATTAACCATGGATTCATACAACAAATTACAATACATGCGCCTACTAAAGTTAAAATAATTTGTACCATATCAATACACGCCGACGGTAATTCATCATCAACCTGTCCCATATCTTTGGAGAAACGATTTTGTATAACACCCGAAGGATTATCCACAAAGAATTGCATTACAACATGTGAAACACTATTAAACATATCATCGTGTAATCGAACACTTGAACGCATACAAATTATAAAAAATAGAATTGAACGCGTTAACACCACGATAACCGCTGAACACAATAAAATAATATAAATAATTTGAAAAAAAATTCGTGGCTTTGAAAAAAGTGATTCAGATGATTTAAATCGCGTCGAGTGAATGTTTAATGAACGAGTCTCTTCTATTTTCACCCATTCAGCAATCCACCAATCAGCTGTACTGACAATTGCTTGTATCAATATGAATAAAATTACCATTACAATAACTAAAACATTATTGCCAGCCGCCTTAAAATATTCTTTAATAATTTTAAATTTAATACTTGCTCGTAATTTAATTAAATCCATTGTATCTTTTGTAATCGGTTCTTCTTCGTACATAAAACTCGGTTTCCCTTTTGAAGACGCTATTATTTCTGTATGTACATTAACATGTCCCATTACTTGTAAATATGGTAGTGATTCACTATATCCAACAATTTCTTCCAAAGTATTATCATCTTCAATAATTTTTGAAAACTTGTAACCTTGTAACTGTATTGAATCATACCTTCCAAATGATTTCATTTCACCTTTATCCAAAACAAGAATATTATCAACAAATCGTGCAAATTGAAGTTGATGTGTCGCTAAAATCACAGTTTTTCCTTTTAAAAATTGTACGAGACATTGAAAGAATATATGTCGTCCAACTTCAGCGTCGACAGCGGATAATGGATCATCCAAAATATAAATATCAGCTTCTTTATAAATAGCCCGTGCTAAATTGACTCGAGCACGTTGGCCTCCACTTAAAGCACATCCTCGTTCTCCCACAGTTGTATGATCTCCTTTCGGTAGAATTTTTAAATCTCTGGATAAAGCACATACTTCGATTACACTTAAATATCGATCGTAATTGAATTCCATACCAAATAAAATATTTTGTCGTACCGTACCAGAAAATAGCCACGGTTCTTGGGACGCATACGATATAATACCAGTCACACTACATGTTCCAGCTAATATTGGCACTTCCTCGAGTAGAACACTTATCAATGTTGTTTTCCCCGAACCAACAGAACCAATAATCATGATCAAATCATTCGTTTCAAATGATACAGTAATATTTTTTAAATCAAGTGGTCCTTTACCAATCCGCCATCTTGCATCTAAGTGATCTAAACGAATACAATGATCGGTGGTATCTTTTGGGATATCTTCATAATTTAATTTAAACATTTGTTTTTGAATATCACCAAATGATAATAAATCAATTTCCTCTTCATTTAAAAAGTGTCCAATACGATGTATTGCAACATACGCTTCAGCACTTTGCGTAATCGCTAATGGGAAATGTGTAGTCATTGTTTGGCGTAAAACTAAGTAAAAACTTGTAACCAAAAATAGTTGTTCAATTGTAATATGATCTTCGTAAAATGTATAGAAAATTATGCATAGAAATATTCCAGTACGTGCCGTAATCATTATAAATGACATGATAATGCCTTTTATAAACGCTGTATTTTGTAATGCATTAATTTCACGTTTCCGACATTTATGAACTAATTCACCAAATGGATATTCCCATGTATACATTTTAATTACTTGAATTCCTTGTATAATTTCATTCATTTGACGTACACGCTCATCTGTACGATCTGCAGTAACGCTACGTACCTTGGCTGTTTTATAACCTACATAAATTGAAATTCAAATTAGTATTTCTACAGGCTATAATTTTTTTTGTTCCACACTAAAAATATACAAAATAATAATATGATAAACATTTAGTTGCTTATAAAACTAGTAGCTCCTTTAAAGAGTAAATCTCATCCACCTTTATAAATAGTAATTTGTTATTATGAAACCCCTCAGGGCCCGATTTGGCTCAAAAACTATATATTAATTTCGTGAATGTATAATAATAAAAGTGCCTAGCTAGTATCATAAAAATTTGACCATAGAGTCGAACAGCAGAACAAACATAAATACAAACGAAATGCAGAATCTTCATTGCGTTCAGTCAATAATTATTAGAAGCTAAGAATAATACAATATAATATTTGCAATCTTATAACAAATAAATAAAAATGAAGTATTCACATACCATGAAAAAATATAAATTGGGATAAGTCAAAACAAAGAGACCAAACTATAACTCATTCAAAATTTTTTTAAATTCAAATTATAATAAAATCATCTATATTCTAGACCAACGATTGTAATAATTATATGTGTTGGAACAAAAATGTAGGAAAATTTTGTAAAAACCAATTAAACTAAAGTGTGACGTTATTAGTGAGATAAAACATTTTGATAACATTTACTAAGTATTCATCGCATTTTTTCGGTTATCTAGACAATTACTAGTATGTTGCCGTCTCAATCGGTAATATCCACAACTGATGTGGTGCTAAAATTATCGAGCGAACCAAAACAAAGAAGCCATCATACCAACTTGAACCGATAATATCCAAGACAAATTTAAATCATTTTTTTATTAAAGCCATTTTATACATATATACGGGTTGCAATGCACTAGGTTACGGCTAGCCGACAAGCAATTACCGACTATGCAGAACCGCACAAATTAAATATATAGATATATAGATATATAGATATATAGATATATAGATATATATATATATATATATATATATATATATATATATATATATATATTTGTTTGGTTTTTTGTTTTTTTTTTATGTAAATAGTAAATATGCATATAGTGTATTTTTTAATGTTAATAATTGAAAAAAGTTCAATCACTGATACTCAACCATATAAATACGTTAGCTTATAAGATATTGCTGGGTATATCGTAAAATATTAATAGAATATTATTATTTTGTATATTATGTAGTTCTTACAGAATTTAATAAACAACAAATAAATGAAAATATACCTAAATAAAATTGCAATGGTAACATGGCAACAATTGATAAAGCTCCCAATAAAGCGGAATATTTTAATTCAAAGAATAAAAATATGGTAACAAACAATGCTTGTAACGGTGCAATCCATAAATAATTGAAGTATAAAGGTGCGTTGTCAAAACGTAATACATCGTTTGACATTAAATTTAATGTTTGTCCACCATTCGATGCTTCATGTTTTAACTTCAATGTTTTGCGATAGATTAACTGACTAACACCAACACGTATTTTCATTCCAACATGCATCATTGCATGAAAATACGGATGTTCGATCAATACATAAACCAATGATAGAAGACATATACCGACTGCATAGAATATGGCTTCGTTTAATGTTATATACGATTGTCTTGCATGTGAATGATATGAATATATACGCTTTAAGTATGTTGGTCCTGGTCTCTTGTAGCCATCATCTAATTCTTTACTTTTATTTAACAATTCTAATGCATGTATTTCATTTAAATCTTTAAAATATCGTAAAAGTAAAGCAGTGAAATATGGTTGATGTAACCGTATTGGAATTTCTAATAAAAATATTACAAATGAATATAATATCATTGGCCATTTGGTAACGATCCATATAACACGAAATAAACTTGGCTTTCCTACAAAATAAAAAGTTATATATATTTTTATGTTTGACTTACACGGTACTAAGATACGGTTGTAGATCTCACCAGCAGTGTCTTTTAAAATAGTATTTCAATCTGGTTTTATTTTTAATTATGTCTCCTATCGCGCGATTGACGGAAGGGGGTAGACGAGAAAAACTGATGGCACTTTTTTAATTATGAACTTAGAAAATAATATATATTGTTAAATTTTGTATGAAACATTTAATTAACTTCTATTCAAGTAGTGTTACAAAATACAAATAAATAGTTGTAATTGACATTTTGTTTAACAATTTAAATTAACAATTATTATGTTAGCTTTTTTAACCAGATCTCAAATACCGCGCAAAATTAGACTTCAAGAGTTCAATTTTATTTGAATGCGTACAATTCGAATGGTTCATCGTTCCTACTGGGTATTCCTTTATATTTCTTCCTCTTTGTACGGATTTATTCTTTAGTGTCTGTAATATGTAAATAGATCCTTGCAATTCAATATACTGCTTTTTTTTATTGCTTCATACATTTGCTATGACAATGCTGATATTTCAGTGATACATAATTAGCAATAAAATAGCTGAAGAGCTAAAACGGCCAAGAACGGCTAAGAAGAGCTAAAACGAAAAAACGGCCAAGGAAGCGATCTTTGGGGTGAAGTGGTAAGGTTTAAAAGTCAAGATAGCGGCGTTTACACTCACAATTAATGATTTTAAGTTGGCTAATAGACTAAGTAGGAATTCTGATATAAACCTGATTAATATTCGGAATCTTTAAACATTATTTTAACTCGTGAACCGCAGAAATGTCTCTAAATTGGGCTCCCACTGTCTTATGCCCACAGCCTCCACTTAGCTAAAATCGGCTCTGTAATGAATATTCCTTAATATAATACAGTATCTATCTTATATAATACAGTAAATTGTCAAAAATCAACAGAGCACAATATCGAGCCGACTAAACAGAGCACAATCTCGTGTCAATGGTCCCGGGCTCGATTTCGGCTATTCTTTAATTTTTTTCTCAACCCATACTATATTGACAATCTTATAAATATAAATTATATGCTCTCTGGATTCACTCTGGGGGTTTATTATTTGAACTATTCTTAACAGAAATACGTATTTATAATAATATAAAAATTGATCTACGCATAGTGAAGATATCATTTATAATTAGACGCAATACTAAAAAACACTTGTACCTTTTTTCGTTTTCCTTTTTCGAAATATTTCACGATCCCAATGTTTTGCAAATAGTGTACCTAAATAATTAGAACTGTGTGATTTTAAAGGTTTGGTTAAATCTGCTTCGTCTAATACACGTTTTCGACCAGTTTTAAATAATTTTCTAAGCCAAAAGAATGTAAATTTTGATAAACAATTTGCATTTGTATATGGATTTTCTTGATCTGTTTGACGTCTATCTCTCGTCCACATAATTTATGTTAATTATTATCAATAGTAATGTTGTTGATATTATCCAAAATATAAATTATCTCTTATTACATGCTCTTTTTCTTAATAAGTATCGTAGTTTTTAATATTCGCTCTGTTAACATCTGTATATATTTATATAACTAATTATGTTTTTGTATACATTATATCTGTCATTTCAATTAAAAACATATATAATTTCATGAGTGTACCTAAGTCTACTGTTGGAGCTGTTTCCATGGTTAAATATCAAAATCGTTAAATAAAAATTTGTATATCGAGTTTAAAAATAAAAGGATGGATAATACTCAATTTGTCGTACATAGTACATCTAATTCATCTTATATATAAAAATGAATTGCAAAATGTGTTGGTAAGCGCATAACTCGAGAATGGCTGGGCTGATTTGGCTAATTTTGGTCTTGAAATATTCGTGAAAGTTCAGGGAAGGTTTTAACGGTGAGAAACATAAATAATAAGTAAAGGAAAATACTATAAACGACAATTTAATTTTCGAATACAAAATGTTCCTAGCTGTGAAACATATTTTGTCTTTTTTTTTTCTCACATGTTACAAATCATCATTTCCATAGAAACCAAAATATAATTTTGAAATTCAAAATAAAACTTCTTTATCTATTCAAAATAAAACTTCTTTATCTCTTCTCACTAGCAGTATGACGAACTGTCAACTATATAAAGTGTGCATATCGCATTGTTCAAGTATTAAATAGGAACAGAAAAATGTAAAAAAAAAAAAAACAATCATGTAAACTTTAATGATAAATAAAGAAACTTTTAAATGTTAAAAAAAAAATGTTCAAGTATTATAGGAACAGAAAAATGTAAAAAAAAAAAAAAAAACAATCATGTAAACTTTAATGATAAATAAAGAAACTTAAAAAAAAAAAATTTTCAAGTATTACCGGAATCATTCTTGGTTCAGGAGGTCCATATATCTTTCATCAAGTGTATGTGTACCACACCAAAAATTATCGGGTTAACGCGGTCCCGGGTGTACCCCAGCAAATACCAGGTAAATACCGGGTGCATATAATGTACTGGGTGCACACTAAAAACCGGGAATCCGATTAGAAAGGATTTGAAATTCTTCCCCTAAGGGTAGAATCGCATCCGCATGTAAACGATGTATTATCATTTATTAAAATGTGAAAAATAACACAGCAACGCGTAAACCGGGTGGGTATGCTTCAAAATATAAATTAATATCATAATTTATTCTGATTTGCCGCAGCTTCATTATTTAGTTATAGACAGTTGAGGATATGTTATTATATTTAGGAGATATTGATGTTGATTAGAAATAATTTATATAAATAACAAAACAATGTTTACCCGGGTCAGCTATTCAAAATAGAATTTATTTATCTCTTCTTTTCTATATTAGTGGTTCTGGACTTCCTTTTACTATTTTTCATCAAGTATATGAGAACCACAGTACAATATACACGAATTGTGGGTGCACGAGGTACCGGGTGTCCCACATAAAACACGAGTGTATATATAAATATTTCGTGTCACGGGTATCCCACACCAAATAGTGGGTTAAACATCAAATACCGGGCATCCCATAAGAAAAGATTTTCTGAAATTCTACCCCTACTGGGATGAAAAGAAGAGGCAAAGTTTGTATGGGACAACGGAATTCCTTCGTCCAATCTGCTTCAAAGTTTGCATGCAATCGATGTAATATCAATTGTCACCGCAACGTGTCCGGGTATGCTTTCAAATATATATTAATATCATTATTTATTCTAATTTGCCTTAGCTTTCAGCCTTAAGAAATACAGGAAAGTTGTTAAGAATATGTTATTATACTTAGAAAATGTTGAAGTTAATTAGAAATATGTGGCAAAACGACGTTTGCCGGGCCAGCTAGTTTTTAATATAACTATATTGAAAATAAATTATGCTTTTATCCCATCCATAATGCAATGTAAACATTGTACCAAAACCGATATTTAATGTACTTGCGTGGCGTTAAGTAAATATTGTAATCACTGTTATACTAGTTTAAAAAGTTATACTAAATATAACGATGATTTTTCTTTTTACTATTTTTAATGTAAAAATAGTATTTTAAAATTTATATTAATCTAATTAATATTTAATAAAATACCCCTAATGTTTAGAAAGAATAACATCATGGATGGGCATCCACATTTGGCATGATATTAACATTGCTGTTGGTTAAAATATTAGTGACATCATATGTGGATGCTCATCTATGATGTAATGCTTTCGAAAGACAGACGCATATAATACATTTGAATAATGGGAAAAGTAAAAAAAAGCCAAATATAATTCAAATATTTCCTATATGTACATTATATGGTATAAAGGCAGAAAACAGCTACCATATAATTTATATAACACTGGATTTGTTTCGAAAGAGTTGGAATTCGCAATTTAAATGTCTTGTCAAAATCGCTGCAACCGTTTCGAAGATTAGCCGAAACAAACAGATAGATATTCAAGAAATTTTAAATTTGGTTGGTTTTTTAAGTACTGTATAGGTAATGCATAAAGTAAAAAGCTTTTATTTTGAAATATCAAAAAGATACTTCAATTTTATTTATTAGTTTACAGAAGTATAGTTAATTTAAGAGATTAATTCATACTACAGTATGAACCGTTGAATCGGTGCATTTTATGTAGGATGCAATTTTATTATGAAAATAAAAGTAATTTTTTTTTCCGTTAATCTCCTGAACTATAAGATTTTTATATTAATAATATTATCTTCTTTTTTTCTAATATTCCTTATAAAATGTACGGTATTTTTAAGGGGAATACTAGAACACTAGAATATCAAATAGGCCAACTACTCGCTAGGAGTGAAGCTATCACAAGTACATAATTGTGGGTTGTAGATAATAAATTGCTCTCTGGCGAGTACTCGCCGCTCATTCGATTTTTTCAGCTAGTAGTAATTGTTCGCTATTGTATACATTCCACAATCAACCAATAGCAATTACGATATCCGTGGGGCCTCGAATTTTGATAAATTTTGGCAAAATAAGAATAATTTCGAGTTTTCGCCTATTTTTCGAGTTATCGGCACTTTTTTTAGAATTACCATGTTGTATCCGTAGTGTTACGACACAGAAAAACACAATTTAAAACATTTCACTAGGTTATATTACTATTTGTTGTTAAATAAACAAAATTTAAGCATAAATAACCGAAATTTCAATTTGTCGTGTCCCAATGTCGTTGTTTCAAAAAAAAACAACATAAAACTAGATTTTTTTGAAATTACTATGGCTAACATATATACAATTCCTAGCCGATTACTAATAAAGATTTTGTACTTGAATTATATATAAATCATTCATGCTAAGATTCATTCATTTTTAATTTAACTCTGTGAAATTTAAAAATACACTTAATTATAAACACTAATTATCTACTAATTATTATATATTGATTTATTTGTTGAATTATGTTAACCCATGCAAACCACACCCCACAAATCCATGGGTAGTGAATCACAAGCCGACACATGCAAACTACACCCCACAATTTTATGGCTAATTTAATCGCTGGTTGACCATAGGGGTAATAAATGTGATAAATATAAAAATGTTAATTTGTTTTAAACAAATTGAAATTTCGGTTATTTGTGCTTAAATTGATGTTTATTTAACAACAAATAGTAACTAAATCTTATGAAATGTTTTAAATTGTGTTTTTTATGTGTCATAACACTACGGATACAACATGGTAATTTCTAAAAAAAGTGTTGATAACTCGAAAAATAAAATTTTACTAAAGATGGAAATTTGATTTAATCATAACCTAAAAATTCCAAAATACAGGAACCTATATTATATAATTGATTTTTTTAAAGAATGGTTAGGTATAAAAGTACTGCAATTAGACCTGGATATCCGCAAATGGAATTTTTTTTCCTAGTAGTATTAAGGGACATTGCTTTTCATTTAATTAGGACATTGCTCTTATTTTGTGTTGTGTAGAGAATGGAAGAAATATAATATAAAATTTGACTTAGAAATGCATTTGAGGTAAAATGACTTTAACACTGCTTCATTGCAAGCCATTTGCGACGAATTCGAGAAGAGCAAAAATGAACTAAGCTTGGTGTAAATAATACTAATAGCAGAAGGAAAGCTAGAAAAATAGAAACCCCGTAGTGGTCTTTAATAGGTCCAATTTTGCGAAATATCCAATACGACAATGTACGAAAAAAAGAAAATTCCAAAAGTAGCTGTGTGAATTTTATCGATGATGTATCTATGACTGTGTATGCGATGAACAAGGATGCATTCCGAAAATACTGCAATTCAAAAAGTGGTGCAATGATTGGAGGTGGAAATACTGATGAAGAGAAAACTGAAACAATGCAATATAAAAAAATGCCTCATTGAGATTAACGTTAATTTATCTCGAGCCATCCAGGCAAGGTTATAAAACACTTTGGTGTTTGGTTGGATGCAAAACTTAGGTTAAACAGTAAAAAAATCCAATAGAATCTTACCTGCATTAGCAAAGCACGTACCTAACGTGGGAGAATGTGTTTGAGAGATTCCAAAAGAAGAATAATACTTTTAAGAAGAGTAATGCACAAAAAGGTCATGAGAAAAGTCGATAAATCTAAGATAACACCCACAATGAAGTAAGGCCGATGCGAAGTAAACCATTTTGAGTATATAATTTATTCGAAACATTGATTCTACAGACAATTAAAAATGATATCCTGTTATTATTAAATCATTTATGTAAATTTCTAAATAAAAATTTAACTGTCAGGTAAAATATAATTTCGTATTAATCTGATAATGGATTAAGATGCACCACAATTGAAACCAAAAACATGAAAATTTCTCATATAATTAGTTGGAGCCTCTTCTACATTCCATTTTGAAATAGAAGAATGAATTTGTGAAACGTTGAAATGTAAATTGTGATGAATAATTAGTATATTGTCTTGTCTCTAGCATAAAATTCGTTTTTTTAATAGTTCTGTACTTAATTACATAACGTAAATATAATGATTAAACAAGTAGTTAATTAAGTCATTAGGTAACAAACAATAGGTACAATAAGCTACTATTTAATTATTTATTTTTTAGAATTAAAATAATAGCAAATTTGTTTTTATTTATTTATTTATTTTTTTACATACCTACAAAGTAAATAGTCTAGTCAAACATGTAAAAAAATAAAATGTATATTTGAAGTTTAGGCCGATCGCACATCAAAAGAGCAAAACTGTGTTAGACAATGCTAGTCATTTTTGTGTTAGTCAACTAAAAACAATTTGTTTTTATAAAGTGCACACTACCTAGGCAAAACACCATTAGACAAAACAGAAATCAGTAGTCATCATGTCATCTGATGAAGATGTTGCGATTTGCATGTGGTACACATTACAAAATTTAGAACAGAATCATTAAAAAAAAATTATTTGTTCCTATAACTTGTCTAGCACAATTCTATTGCTATGGTCCTTGTCTCCAAAATCATAAATGGATGTTCTTTTTTCCACTAAACTTACAAGTATTTCCCCATCACAAGCCATTTTGTGATAAGTATATAAAAAATATTATTAAAAATATATACGAAATACGAAAAAAATACACACGAATAATAATTGTCTAGTTGTGACTAACGAAAAATGTGGACACTCAGACAGTATCAGTCATGACTAATTGTGTTTTAAATCAAAAACGTTTTGTTTTGACTATGCCTAATCAGTGTGCGTATGCAATGTAATTTCCATACGCACACTGATTTTTTTATTTTTAACAAAACTGTGTTAGACTGACTAACACTGTCTAACGCAGTTTTGCTCTTTTGGTGTGCGGCCGGCCTTAACAAATAATTTAATTTTGAATAAAAGTTTTTTTAACATGTTCATTTTAAAATGTTAAATAATATGTTTAGACATTCACCGAATTTTTTCTCTCCACGATGGTTTGGATATGGAGCTTGATAATGCAGATCTGCTTTCTGTACTGTTTCAGTGTACTCCAAAGATAAGTTTTGCATCTAACCAACATTGCCTGGATGAAACGAGAAACGTCAAGCGTTCAATTCAACTCTTTCAGTTTACTCATCATCAATTTTCTTCAGCTCCATTCCTTTGGTTACTTTTTGAAGGGCAGTTTACACAATGCATTAGCGTTTCCTTGTTTATCACACGGTCATAGCTACATCCGCTGTGAAATCTACCATCTAAAGTTCTTTAAAAGTTTTGTTTGCGTAGACTGTCGTGTTGGATATTCCACAATGTTGGGCCAAGTAAAGATCATTGGGGCACACTACTACTGACTTCTATTGTTGCAAATTTTTCTTTTAGATTTACTACGCAAAACTTGGTTGCTTCAAACCCTACCAAAAAACATTAATATCACCAAATTCCTATTATTTTGACATGAGAAATGTTGAATGTCCGAACAATCTCTACCAAGAAAGGTAAAAATATCTTATTCTAGTAAAAGTACTTGTTGTAATTACATAGTGTGCAGTTTTCTACATTCCAAGAAGTATTAATAATTTTTTAAGGTAATAAACAGAAAATGTTTGTTTCCAAATGAAATCACCTCAAAAGTTAATAAGCCTTTTCAAAATTCCCTGTTTACTTTAAGCTACGTTACAGAAAAATGGGAAAATTTTATTTACCTAAAAGCCTCCAAACAATCCTGTTTCTCTCTCCTCTAAATTTTAGATGCAGCTCAATTACGTACATAATGAAAATATGACTTATTATTCTATTTAAAATTGGTTTTGAGAAATGAACAATTGCATTCAAGCGTTTTTATTGTTTAATAAGTTAGCTTTAAACCTGAATATGATAAAATCTAAAAGTAAACCCACCTAATGGTTTAATGATGAACTAACTTTATGGTTTAAGAGTTGGTTCGTATATCCATTGGACCCAATTTACTCATTAGCGAACTTAAACTAAAGTTTTAGATTCAAAATACGTCACCAAAATTTCAGCTCGTAATCACTCTTCATTTTTTAGTTATTTTGATGACAATCGAACAGTTTTAACAAATGGAAACGGGCTAATTAAAATTAATATAGATTATCTATTTTATATATATTGAGTATAAAATGTAAATACTGTAAGAATGATTAACTTTGAATGGCAATAGCTCGGTGTCTTCTTTTATTTAACACCTTTAATTTTCTTTGCCACTTGTACATAGCTAAAACGTTTATTTTTCAAAAATTTGTAATTTTGTTTTTGGAGTATTAAAAATGTTAAAATTATATTTTTTTTTAAATAATCCTATAAAAAATTTAAATACAATAAAAATTTTGCTGTGATTTCGATTTGTTTCAAAATAACTGAAACATGAGCAATATAAGTCGTACGCTTAAAAATGCACTGCTGATAAAACCTGCATTTTGTGATTTTATCATATTTAGTGTCCAACTAAACATTTACAAACCATAAAAATGCTTGAACACAATTGATACTTTCTCGTATTTAATTGTGTATTCATTTTAAATAGACTATTTGTAATCGAATATTTGTAGACACACAAATAGACAAATTAATATAATTTGTATAATATATATATATATATATATAAAATTATTTAGACCGTAAATATTATATTGTACCTCATCAATTAATAATAGTGTTTTTGTTCATTATATAATAATACTATACAAAAATACATAAAGTAAAAACAAAAACACTGAATAATTTAAAGTCGAAAGTCGGTTTTATTTTATTATTTATTTTTTTATAAAAATATTTTCTACATGATCCTTAATTCGTAAATACTATAAATTTCCTTTAAAATAATTGTGTGATTACTTTAAACCCTTCCAAAAGATACTCAATCATCAAAAAATATTGTCTTACTTTTGCAAATGTTTGTACCTACAGATGTAAGATGTGAATTTTGAAATTAAGCAAATATTCAAAAAAATTTAACGAAATTACCACAAAATTGAGCAAACCTACGCTATCTGTACTTTAACTAATACATCAAGCTCGTGGTGGCGATTTACGGTTTTATATATTTAACACAGTTTTATTTTTTTACTAAGAGAAAAATCAGAAAATTCAAGTTTCCAAATGAAATCACTTCAAAAGTGTACACACTCCAAAAATTCCATATTTACATAAATCTACATATCAACTACATAACCCACTTGTCACTTCATAATTCAATAAAACTTCCAAAAATATCCTCTTTTTTCGAACCTCAGTTTTAAGTCTAAGTTTCAAATTTTATGTTACCCGGGTTTTAATAGCCTCACTTAGCGTCTATCTGTTCAATGCAATTATGTAACAAGACTTCAAATTTGGATTTAGAAATTAAAAACGAGATTTGAAATTAAAAAGTCATGTTTTAGTGTCATTTCCACCGTGACCAGAATCATTAACCGGCTCCAATATGTTAAACCGAGTTAAATTTCAAAAAATAACGATAGAAAATATGTTCTTTTCGGTGTATATTTATGTATTATTAAATAAATCTATTTTTATTCAAAAACTGTTTTTCGCACTAAAATCGCTTGTAGCACGAAAGCGATGCATTTTTCGAATAAATGTAAATTTTAAAAGTGAGTCTTTTTTTAATATTCCTTCTTATTCAAATTATTTCGAAACATCTGGGCTTTCAAGCTCAATAGCGAAGTCTTTATGAAATAATTAGAAGAATTTAAAGTTTTTGTTTTATATATAATATTGGATTGGAAAATTATAAAATTCAAAATTAAAAAATTATCCGTTTTCGTGTAAGACGAAAAAACTTTCATAAATAAAACTACACATATTGCATGAAAAATCTTTTCGAATACATCCAAAAAAAGGTAACCTTTTATATTTACACTTTTCTTAAGACAGGCAGTTCCATTAACAGAATGCGGAGTTCTACGTTTGCACACAGTACTTCTAAGCCCTGCTCTAAAATTTTATTTTTGTTGTTGTTGTGGTGGTGAATAACAAAAGAAGTTATTACCAGACTGACTAATTCATACAGAAAATTTACCCAAAATAAATTTCGAAGGTTCTTATTCAAGCTTGACCAGATACTTTTAAAAAGTACGCCAAAACAAATAAAAATTTAAAAAAACTCGTCATTACAAGGTAATGGTGTAATTTGAAACTTTACTATCTCTCACACTATTCAAATTGGCATGACAAAATATCTTTTACATGACAAAATTTCCTATCCTATACAGTATAATTTATTGAAATGCGCGGTATTGTTTTTAAAAAACAATAAATTGATTTATTCATAATTTCGACAAATTAAATTAAGGATTAAAAGGACGCATTTTGTTCGTATACCTATTAACTGTCAAATTAAATAAAAATTGTTTTTTCCCCAAATGACTGTTAAAGTCACCTGTTCCCGGACCACTCTACATACACTATAAGTAAGAGCTCAGATAGTAAGTGAGTGGGTGAGTGTATTATACATATAAATAATACATTATTTATAATTTATTTTATAAACAGTTTTTTTTCTGATTTCCTGATAGTAGTATTTGAGTTACTTCTCGATGATACGACGATGTTATATTTTTATTTCTTTATTTTATAAGGTGTAGAGAGTAGTAAGTAAGAAAGAGTAATTTCCAACAAGTGGTCTAAGTGCAACCCGCAAAGTTCCACGACGAACCAGTGAGGAGAATAAATAAACAATATTTTGTTATAAATTAAATTTATTACGTTTATATATTCATAATTATTAGAGATTTGGGTATTTTCTTTTTGTTTTTTTATTCTCAAAAATATGCACATATTTTGTTAAAAAGCCGTCCTCCAGTTCAAGCTATGTAATTACGCGTCGACTGAAAGCGGTTCCACGTCGTTATCATAATTTGTTGCGGCGCAAATCGATACGAAAAATAATTACGAACGCACATACGTACGTACATACATAAACAAGCCAGGCATCCACAGTAAAAGCTTTTATATATTTATTTGCCTCAAAAACGGTATGTTTTATTAATATTTTGTGTCTTAATTTGACACTATTCATTCTTATGTTACTACGATTTTTTATATAGAAAAAGTTTTCTAATTATGCATGTATTTCAAAAACCTGATGTTGTTACCGGGCAGTAAAGTATGATGTAATCAAATATAACATTGAAAATTGCTAAAATTCGCTTTTTAATTGCATCATAACATACTACTCCGTAACTACATCGTGTTTTAAAAAACACACAATTTTAAAATGCTTTTTCACATTATAAGCTTACTTCTTTCATGTATTATTTTATTGAAAGTTGAAGACTATTTATTGGTACTTGACAGAAATTGAAATAAATGAAGTACATTAATTTCCCGTATAACAATTAAATTGTAATTTAATTTTAGTGACTTTGAAACGTACAAAACCTTTACTCTGGGAAGTAAAAAAGTAGGAACAGAATAAAAAAGTAGGTTCTATGTTTACCTGTATGCATTTTTTTATTTTTTATACTCGACATATTTTTTACAATATGTCATAGTATTTTAATTTTAGTCTAAAGTTTGTTACGCTACATACTATTGCAGACTCTAACCTAATCTTGGTATAGGTGTTCGGTATCACGATAACTCAAAAACAAAACGAGATAGCGAATTAAAATTTTGGTGACGTATTCTAAACAGTGAGTCTAAAAGTGAGTCTAAGTTCATGAATGAGAAAAATCGGTCCATTGTTTCCAATGGATCCTTGACCAAACTTTTAAATTTAAAAGATAGAAGAAAAATCAAATACAAAAACCGTTTATTTCTTTGAAACAAACAACATTTGTTTGCAACATTTTTTCGTAAAATGTTTGGATTCGCCATAATTTTAGCTCAAATTTAGATTATAAACACATTTAGATAATTATTATTATATATGTATATATAACTGTATAGACTGGATGTTTATAGTATTTTATGAATACTAACTAAAATTAGTCCAAACAATGATATTAAATCATATACCAAGTATCTAAATAATTAACTCTGTTAGTTGTTATCTTCACTTTATTTTTACATGTATTCTCACGTATATTTTCGTCTCTTATGTACCAATTTGTTTGTTTGAAAGGATGTACTTCTGAGGTGTTCCTGTAAAAATTTTGAAAAGAAATTCCAGCTGCAATTAAAGAAAGACTGGGCCATAATATATTTTAAATGATTAAATATAATCCATGTAACAAATTTATCGTCGGTATAGACATTACAAGGCAAATGGTAGTAGTGCAGAAAAAGCTTCCTTATTTATACATCCAATAGTAATAAGCATCCCAATTTATGGATTTCCCAAAATAAAAAACATGTATGAAGCACAATTAAGAATACAATTTATGTCTAGCAATTTTATAGATATAAATGAAATTATTATTGCCTATACAGCTAATTGTATATATGTTAGTATTTACTCAAAGTACATACAAGGCAATTTATTATTAGCCCAGGGCTGGTATTTGAAATGGTGAAATTATCAGAAAAGTAGTTATTTGTTTAAAATTGTAGTTTGAATAAAGCCTTGTGTTAAAATAATAACCCAATGAGATTACAGAGTTTAATATTTGGCTATTTTTAACAAGCAATCTAAATGCTTAAAATAGGCATCTAAATAGCTAAGAAACATTAGATAATGTTGGGTGACTAATTCAATTTTAGCACTTCGACACCATCTACAATGCAGAACTATTACTGTTTTGTTTATTTGTCATGGAAACGTTTTACATTATTTTTAGTTGTTGATTATTAATTAAATAGAAGAGATGACATAATTATTGTGATTGAATTAAAGACTAATAAATATTAAAAGAGTTTGATATTTATCAGGTTATGGGCCCAGGATGCTGAAATAGAGTTAAAGAAAGAGAAACGTAAACAGAGTAAAAATTAAAAATAAAATAAGTAGAAGAAAATGTCTTTGTCGTCGAGTATAATTAAGCCTCTTGTAAAAGGAAACTACGATACGTGGGCTATGCAAATTGAGGCTGTTATGATAAAAAATAATACATGGGCGTATGTTAACGGTAAGAAACCAAAACCCGAGTTGGTTGAAAATGATGATACATCAACTCAAAGTGTTGGAAAATGGGAAGAAGAAGATGCAAAAGCTAAGTCAGATTTAATAATCGCTATTGATCCCAGTTTATTACGAATGGTAAAAGGTTTAAATACTTCAAAACAAATTTGGGACAAGTTAAAGTCAGAGTATGCATCTACGGGACCAGTGAAACGAGCAAGTTTACTCAAACGAGTTACATCTTACAAAATAACAGAAAAAAGTGATTTTCATACTCAACTGATGGAATTTTTTGACATAATAGCAAAGTTGTCAACTATGGGAGTCGATATGCATAATGATTTACAATCAACATTACTTCTTAATGCATTGCCATCAAGTTTTGAAATGTTTAGATGTGCTATGGAATCTCAAAATGAATTACCTAAGCCAGATATACTTCGAGAAAAAGTCATTGAAAAATTTGATGCTCAAAACCAACGTGATATGGATGATTCAGAGGTTATGTTTGTCAAACAAAACTTTAAAAATTTTAAGCGGTACCAAAGTAATGGATATCAAGGTAATAAAAATCAAGGA
This sequence comes from Chrysopa pallens, assembly GCA_020423425.1. Lineage (NCBI taxonomy): Eukaryota > Metazoa > Arthropoda > Insecta > Neuroptera > Chrysopidae > Chrysopa > Chrysopa pallens. The sequence goes on from CM035595.1 coordinate 60,628,598, forward strand.
AGTGGATATCAAAGAAGTGGATATCAAGGGGGAAGGTACCAAAGTAATGGATATCAAGGTAATAAAAATCAAGGAAGTTATCAAGGAAGTGGGTATCAAAGAGGTGGATATCAAGGGGGTAGATATCAAGAAAATCTACGGAGAAAAGATGGCGAATTTAATAAGCCATTCAAGTATAATTGTTTCATATGTAATAAAGTTGGACACAAAGCAGCTGATTGTCCAGACAGAGTAAATAATGGTGAATTTAATAAGCCATTCAAGTATAATTGTTTCATATGTAATAAAGTTGGACACAAAGCAGCTGATTGTCCAGGTAGAGTAAATAATGAGAAGCAAGAGTATCAAAAGTTGAGGTTCAAGTCGAAGATGTTTTTCAAGTAACAGAAGAATCTCGTCACACGAAGCAATTACCAAGTGATAATCGATGGTGTTTAGATAGTGGCTGTACGTCTCATATGTGTAACAATGAAGCAGCATTCATCAATATGACATCAACAAATGGAAATGTTTTGTTAGCCAGTGATGCACAAACTGAAATTGTAGCAAAAGGAACTGCTCGTGTTTTCATTACAGATGGAAAAGCAAATAGGTCGGTCAAACTTAATGATACATTATTAGTAAAAGAATTAAGAATTAATTTGTTATCTGTTGCGAGGATTACGGACCACGAAAATACTGTCAGTTTTTCTAAAACTGGTGCAACTATTTTCGGAAAAGACGGTGAAATAAAATTGCTGGCACAAAGAGTTGGAAATTTATATTATGTTTGTGGCAGTGAAGAGCAAACAAATGCGGTTGTAAATAATAAATCAGCAAGCAATTTAAATAAAGACGATTTGTTAGAAATTTCAAGAAAAGAATTAGCTGTTGGGATCAAGATTAATGAAGAAAAGAATTTGGAACCATGTGACATTTGTTTACGAGGAAAAATTACTACACTGCCATTTCCTAAGAAGTCTGAAAGATGCACAAAGAAGTTAGAATTGATACATACTGATGTTTGGGGACCGTCAAGAGTAGAATCATTGGGACGTGCTCGGTATTTCGTAACATTTATTGATGATAATTCACGATGGTGTGAATTACGATTCCTTCATGATAAAAGTGGTGTTTTTCAAGCTTTTAAAGAATATAAAGCACGTGTTGAAACCCAAACAAATAGTAAAATTAAGTGTTTGATGTCCGATAATGGAACAGAATATTGTAATAAAGAGTTGAGAATATTTTTGAAGAAAAATGGTATTCTAGTTGGCTATTCAGAAGAATCGAAAGTTTATCGAGTATGGATTACAGCTGAAAAAAAGGTTGTTGTTGCAAGAGATATACAAATTCTTGAAAACCAGTCGTTTAATAAGGTTAAAGAAAATATTTTGGATAAAAATGAAGAAACAAGTGAACGCGTTAATTTGCCGATTAAAGCTCAAAAGAAAAATGAAGAAATTGAAAACGGTCAAATAAATGAAGATATTGCACCAGGTCAAATTTCACGTCGAAAACCAGGAAGACCACGGGTCGAAAGATCCGGTAGAAAAGGAAGACCTAGGAAAATCTATAACACTAGAAAAACAGCAAATAAAAATGAAGACCAAGTTATTGCTGACTGTGAAGATAAACTGCAAGAAGAAGAACTAAACGATGATGAAATATTTGTCGACGCAGCAGAAAAACACTTGAAGAAGCATTAAGAGAGATTGTTAAAAAGGAAGGTAAAAATAGTAATTTAGGAAAAATTGCAAATAAAATGCTACAAGAATTATAACAAAATAACAAAGTTTGTAAACAAAAAAAGGGTGTTGTATGGTTTACGATAAGCTGGTCGTCAATGGAATGAAATGAAATGAATGGAATGAATGAAGAATTAGAAAGTCTTGGATTAACTTCAGCAACGTGATACATGTTTTTATTATAATATGAGCGAGGGTCAGTATACTATATTGGTCGTACATGTTGATGTCATGGGATTGAAGATCTGTCAAAGTGCAAAATTTGAGAGGGGTGTGTTGGGTGACTAATTCAATTTTAGCACTTCGACACCATCTACAATGCAGAACTATTACTGTTTTGTTTATTTGTCATGGAAACGTTTTACATTATTTTTAGTTGTTGATTATTAATTAAATAGAAGAGATGACATAATTATTGTGATTGAATTAAAGACTAATAAATATTAAAAGAGTTTAATATTTATCAGATAATAATAATCAGAAATAATACAAGTTTATTGAAATATTTTTACTTTAGAAAATACTGACATTGGTAGCGAAAATGAGCGTAATTTTTTTAAAATTAAATTATTTTTTAATATTTTTAAAACAAGAGTTATCGAAGTTTATAAAACACCAAATATGTGTGAATTAAAAATAGTAATAGATTGATTGTACAGAGGAAGATAAATCCTAATGAAGAATCCTAAGAAATCCTTCCTTTATATAATAAATTATACAAAGTCAAGTCAATCTTACCAATACATAATTTACATAAATAATATTATGAGAAGCAAATTCTTTATTATTAAGTCTAGCAGGATAAGTTTTTACTCTAGTAAATCGTCTTAGTTCAGAATTCTCATTATTACAACTGCCATCTTCATTATCATTTAAACCTCGGTGATCATTCAAACTGTTATCATCATTGGGACATTGGGATTTCATTTATATTCTCGTTATCATTATAGCGAATTTATCATTATTAACGGTATTTAAACCAATACAAAGTGTACCATCTTCAATTATATCCATATATCTAGCCACAACTATTTTATTATTTATCAAAAGCTCTGCAACTAACATTTTTGTATCCTAGCAAAATACCAAGATCTCAAGATCTCCTTTTTTGTCCCATTTGAATGTCTGGTTTGTTGTGGTATTCTCACGTAAACCTTACTACCATATAGTTTCAATGTTCTATACTTGGCCTCACACCAAACATTATTACATAAGGAGTTTTATTTCTGATAATTGTATTCGTCAAAATACTATTTTTGAAAACCGTTACTATATTAACAATTTCTGGCCAAAGACGCTTGTATACCTTTGGTTTTTTTCTGAAGATAAATATGGCGTCTATAAATAATAAGAAATTATTCTACCTTAACTTAAATATTTAAGTAGGTATAAATTTTGAGAAAGACGAATAGTGTGAATAAAATTGTTTATTATTTGATAAAATATCATGTACTAAATAATTTATTCCATATTATTTATTAATCATATCCATACAGGAGAATTGAGAAAGAACCTCCTCCTTTTTTTAAGTCTCTCGAAAGTAAATGTATATTTAAAATGGCGTTCTTAAGTTAATATAAATATTAATGATCCTTACATATATAACCTCTAATAATTTGATATATTTTAGTTGTGTAGTTCAGTTACGGAGACCCTGGCTTACTATACCGATGTTTTGATTTTTCCAAATAACTGGCCATATGAATGAGCAATCTATATGTAACATAGTATATTATTTATAATTATATTGAAAACTATTTAAAAAAAAAACGAAAATGACTATACTTCATGCAAAATATCCAGCAAAATATTTGGGTTATAGACTGTGCCACACAAATATTTACCATAAAACTTATATAAAGATATATCTATGGCATGAACTTATATAAATATATATCTGTGGCGTGAACAATTTCTAATATATCATTTCTTTCAAAATCTCTAGCTGGTTCAAAATGGAAAATTATGCATTAACATATACCACACTTAAAATAATAAGACTCCAGCTCTTTAGATACACCTTTCAATACTTGTTTATCACACAAGTTCTCAAATAATTAAAATTTACGTATCCAGAACATCCACTATATAGTATTAGTTCAACCAGGATAATGATAATTTAGTCGGCGCACACCTCCTTGCTGATAAATCTCTTGATTTCCACGAATTGCCACATGGCTTTGTATTCATACACTGCATACTAAAGCATATCCGTGGCGATTCAATTTTTGATGCATAATTGTAAAAGAAGCCAAAATAAGACGGAAATGAAGAATATCAATTTGCGCTTTGTTATTTGGTTTATTTTTGCGTAAAAACGGCATATGTTGCTAGAAAATATAACAACTTTTACAAATACTTTCAAAAAAAAGTAATTTAAAGGTTTACAGTAGAATCCAGGCCATATTTAAAAATGGCGTGTTTATGGTTTTTTAATGTGAATCCTTAATCGCTTAATAAACGAAGCATTTTTTACAAAAATTCCAGCATATCAAAAGTTTTTATGGTTGCCAAATTTACATAAAACAATCATTAAAATAGCTCCAACTATACAGTCCGTGTAAAAAAGAAGACCTAAAATTGGTTCGGCAACATCTGGATATTTAATATTTAAGCTATTCTTGACACAATTACATTGACTCTATCTCTATATGCAAATAAAGTCTTAATGATGACTTAATATTAAACAAACACCAATTATTTATTAACATGCATAAAGAGAGATTGACGATTGTTTTAAGAAAATAAATATAAATATGATTTCGAAGATTTGATCCTTGATTTTTATTTTAAGTTTTACTTCAACCTATTTTTTAAACCTTGATCATTATATTTACAAAAAATATTATATATAAATAATCGTAGGTTGTAGGTAAATTAATCATAAAAAAACACGTACACTATTAGTAGGGATTAGATGTCTTCTGTAGTACCGAGTTCCATATACTTTTAACAAAGATTTTACAGATTCAATAGAAAAAAAATAATAATAAAATTTCCATTTCTACTGAGAATTTTATGAATCGATTATTATTACTCTATAGTATTGTTATAGATATCCTAAAGGCGATATAAATCGTTTTTATTTGCTTTCTACGATTCTAAACAATTTGTTATATTCACATTTCTGTTAAAATAATAAGCGACTCTTAGCGATACTAAACAATTGTTGATTATTTCAATTTCTTGACCAATCTGTTATCTCTTTCCGACTCTTTCTTTCTTTGTCGCACACACATACACACAAACACTGTCCCTCTTTCAACTATAATCGTATTTTGTAAACCAAACCATTAAGACGCAGATACTAAAGAACGAAATTAACCATTTACATTCGTGATAACATGTTCGAAAATGAATGAAATCCGTGAAATATTCAAAACCATTCAGATCCTTGCTGCTATCAAATAATGTTTTCAGCCTTGGATCGTTAAAAAATTTAAAATGGCTTTTGTCCATTCCAAACTAATTGTTCTGATACAGTAAACCAACAACCATTTACAATAACAGTGAAGGTTTGAATCGTTTTTTCGAAAATTGTTTTCGATGAGATGCCTTTAAATTTGTTTTTTAATTTTCAAACACTGATAAATGCATGTCATAGAGTATATATCGTTGTTTGGTTTTTCAACTTTCATCCGATAGCAAGGTCATTCCTATAGCGAGGCCCTGGGCAATGATCCAAGTATGCTACCCCTAAAGCCACTACTGCCTATTTATCTGCTAGCTCTTTCCGAACCACGTAACGGATTTTGATGTAGTTTTTACCGTCAGTAAGATATTTTTTCATGGAAGGTTTATACATGTAATAAATGTATACACTTGTGTATAAATATTTAAAGTCAGTATGTATATACATCAGTTCTTAGATTATGATATAACAACGTTTTTTTCGTATCGAAAAGTAAACAAAAGTGATGCGAATGAAAAAGTACTCTTCCAAAGAGATGCAGAAAATTTAAATGATTTGCGTTTATTATCGAATATCTTGATTCAATATGGATATCAATATTGAAACATTTTTATTGCCATAATTTTTCATTTTGAGTTATCATTATTTATTAGCCTAGAGCTGGTAGGTAAGTTTGAGTAAACCATCGCATAAGAATTGAGTGGCAATTGGCTTTAGCTATTTCCAATTGCTAAACCTGACAGAAAGGTCTGACAAGTTTTAACTTTCCGCTAAGAAAATCGAAGATTTTAAAAAATCGGGAAGTTATTGGTTTTACCCCATTTTGTAAAAAACGATTTTTCATCAGATCTCGGCGCTTTGAGGTTACAGGAAGCTTTCCTGACTACCCTTGCGAGGTTGTCACTATGTCTATGTATATGTGTGTATGTGTGTGTGTGTGTGTGTGTGTGCGAACCGCTTATAACGGGTCAACCGATTTCATCGCGGTGGGTGCCATTCGAAAGGGCTTGGCCAAAATGTTTTTAGAATAACCGATCTATCGATCAACACCAAAAACTAATCAGCTCTTAGCCTTGATAAAATCGGTTGATTCGTTCGAGAGATATTGTAAACGAAAAATTTCTTTTTTACACAACTTTGATTTTTTTTTGGACCGTTTTGGATGAAAGAAAATAATTATTAAAGCTCAAAAAACCATGCCGATCGCCGCTAAGAAAGTGATTATTGGTTGATTGGTTCGAAAGATATCGTTAACGAAATATTTGGGAACGAATGTTTTTTTACATAACTCCGACATTTATTTTCGGATCTCCAAGAACGTGATAATCGGTTGATTGATTCGAAAGATATCGTTAACGAAATATTTGGGAACGAATGTTTTTTTACATAACTCCGACATTTATTTTCGGATCGTTTTTGAAGAAATAGAATTATTATTTAAGCTCTAAAAACCGCGTCGATCGCCGCCAAGAACGTGGTAATTGATTGATTGGTTCGAGAGATATAGCTAACGAAATATTCGAGACAAATTTTAAGCTCAAAAACATTTAATATGTTAAATTTTAAGGTCAACCGTTTTCCAATTTTTTATTATCTAAATACATCGGCCTTTTACTTCCTTCTATCTTTCTCTCTGCCATTTAAAAATCCATATTAATTTATTTTATTTGTTGAAATTAAATAATAGGAAAAGATAAATATAAAGAATATAAACATTATAATTGTGGAAGTTAATTATTAAAGATATTTAAGAGTGATCGAATTCCGACTACAAGCAAGGCTACAATGCTATTATGAGCATCACACTGACGGCACGCTGTTAAATATGAATGAATATATACATACATTTTGAGTCCACAAAGTGTATGATAGCTTAGATATCACTTCGCTCGGTATGTAGGCTGCACTCTTTTTTTTTTTTTTTTTGATGCTTCACTCACAACTGAAGAATGGCCAGCCTTTGGTCTAAAAACATATAAATATACATCAGGTAAATGGGTGCCAACACAAACAGAAACAAACGCACTCAAATTATCTTTTTCTTCGAATGCTCACACGGAATACAAGGTATGGAGATAAAATATTTGACTTCCAAAAAAGATGTGGCAGCCTGCGGCCTCAGTGCTCGTTTCAAGCCTCAGAACGTAGTAACCGACTCCACGCATCCACCCATATATATATATAAATAATAATGGGGTTTAACTTCCGTTTTTGAGCCATACACGGCTTTAAGAGACGCTACTCACATTGATATTTTGAATCTTTATTTATATATATTATACATACAATTAAACATATGATGTGGGTGGAGTCGGTTACTACGTTCTCGTCGAAGCGACGACAGTGTGATCAATTAACCGCCCCAGTAATTATAATTGTTCAGATTACCGTCATCTTGACAACAACTTAAAGTAAAAGTGTCTAGTTTCAACTTAAACCTGACTTTTTTTGTTCAGTGAATAAAATTAAAGTACACAATACTAGTGTAGAATGTGATTATTATTACGTATGTTTAGTACCTAGACAAAATCATTATCATCTGAACTTAAGTTCTATCATCGTTAATTGCTTCGTACTAGATATTATATTATCATAATGACCGTTTTCTTTAAATATTCTCTTGAATTTTGCACTTTTAAGGTGAAATGAATGCAAAAAGAATTATTTCTTAAAATGGCATATTTAACTCATCCTTCAAATAAGATGCGAATATTTTCAAAAATTATCATAATTATTTTCAATTTTAGCAGTCACTAAACGAACTATTTATATTCTTTACTTTGTCTGTCCGAGTATATTAATTTTAGTCGAAAGATTTTAATGCTAGAAAGTATTGAAGCCAATAACATAATTCTGCCTGTCATCAAGATAAATCAATAACGGTAAGAGAGCAAGCTAAAACTATTTTGATATGGGCCATTGGGTCCAATGGATCCATGACCCGACTATAATGATTATACCATAAATTATAAAAACACAAAAATTTTATTTTTTTGAAAATAAACAACTTTTGTTTATTTTTTCATAAACTGTTTAGATTCGTCATAATTTCAGCTCAAATTTATCTGATAAGCATAAAAAATTGCATAACGTATTATCATATGAATGTATTTATAACTATATGGACTACATATTTAGGGTATTTTATAAATGCTAATCATTAAAAATAGTTCATACATTGGTACTGAACTACATGTCGAATATCTAAGCAAAACACTATAAGTTGGTACTACTTATATGTATTTTTTTAAATAAATTTTGGAAAAAACTAATATTTGGAAAATTTATAATAAATCAAAAGGTATCAATAGGTCAGTTGGTCAGTTAAACTAAAAATCCCCTTTTATTTATTAAAAACGTCCAATAAGATATTATTAATTTAAGAATTTAGAATATCTTATTGATCGATGTTAATAAGTTCGCGATAATATATGCAAATAACAGGAAACAGGAAACTTTATATTCTAAAATACTATTTTAAAAACCAACTCAACCATCAATGATTTTTACAATCGTATGTCATATCAAAACAAGAACTAATTATTTGTAGTGGTAATTATTTAAAGATAAAATAAAAATCTCATTTGAATACCACAAGACTTCCTTGTAATTTTCTAAAAATACTACTAATTTTTAAATACAAAAGCTATCATGTATTAACTTTTTTTAAATTTTTATCTAAAAATTTATAAATTCAAAATAAGAAGGAGCCGGTGAGTATAACGGAGCCGGTGATTGATTTAATTATTGTTGATCTCAATTAATTGCACTATATTCGATGGGACATTTTGTAATTTAAAACAAAAAAGATTAACTTAATTAGCCTTATTTTGCCAAAACTGTCTAGTTTACTTATTTGAGAGACGTAAAAATATACTACTGATTGAAAAATCGAATTGCGAATTTTATATAAAGGTAATGAACGTTTTTGCAATAATAAAAAATTTGGAAAACGGTTGACCCTAAAGGCCATCCCTGCAACTTCCCGCTAATTTCATACCTAAGCACTTAAAATTTAACATATTACAATGTTTTTGAGCTAAAAATTTGGTTTTTGAGCTTTGACGTTAAAAAAACACTTGTTACCGAATATTTTGTTTACGATATCTCTCGAACCAATCAACCGATTTTTATGTTCTTGGCGGCGATCGACGCGGTTTTAAGGGCTTTAATAATTCTTCTACATCAAAAACGATCCGAAAAGAAATGTCGAAGTTATGGTAAAAAAACACTTTTATATGAAATTATGATATCTCTGGAACGAATCAACCGATTTTAACCGGATTGTTGGTGATCGACGTGGTTTATCTGATTAAGCTTAATCTTAAGGTTAAGATCTGATTAGAATGTGAAATCGATTAGTTAAGCCGTTTCAGAGTTATTTTTAAAAATTGATTTTTGCGATTTCTTTCGTCAACGATTTCTCACAGACAAATCGACCGATTTCGACCCGGTTGGCGGTAATCGACGGGTTGTTACAAGGTCAAGCTGATTAGATTTTGGAATCAATCGGTCAAGCCGTTTCAAAGTTATAAGCGATTCACATACTTACACACACACATATATACATAATAACAGACGGAATGACGACTTCTCAGGAGTGTTCAGGAAAGCTTCATAGGACCTTAAAACGTCGAGATCTGATGAGAACTCAATTTTTGCACAACGGGGTGAAACCAATAACTTCCCGATCTTAGAAAATTTTCAATTTTCTAGCGGGAGTTAGTTTTGTATAAATATTCTTTAATATACATTTTCATTTAAATGCTGATATTTCATGAATCGTTCATCAAATTTTGATTAAAGTGTAGAAAATTATATGATTTAGTTTTAGGAAATATATTTTTTAATCAAATTTCGCCTAAATCTCTCAAGACGTTGCGAATGTAAAGCTATTTAAGTACACATATCCATGCATCAATTAGCAGTTCAGTATCAATTATTGACAGTCACCGATCGAAATCGTTTAAACGATGAATTCAACGGTGATGATTGGATGTTAAAGATCGTTATTTTATTAGTTTTGGTCTTTTTATTCCCTTATATTATAGATAAAGATCTACCAAGGATATTTTAATTTATCTCGAATACATATACAACCACAACGATATCTCTGATTTTCTCAATTTCAAAACTAGAACAATCATACACTTTCTGAATCGGTTTCCTCCGAATTCCAGCTCAGCTTATAAAAATAAGTATTTCGAACATACGACTGAACCTATGCTTAAATAATACGAAAGTATATGTCTCGCGCTACTGTAAGGACCATTCCGTGATTTCCACATGCTGTGACAGCACATTGCACGATAATCATCTTAGAAAGCTTGAACCGTTTTAAATCCATGCACTTGTCTTAAATACATGAATAATTATCTGCAATTTTTGTGTTGAACTTTTTTCCGTAGAACCTACAGTTTTTGAGATGAACCAAAAAATCCAATGGTTATTTTTCACTAAAGTTGTAGGTAATTTCATTATCCGTAACTTTTGTATGAAAATTATGAAAATGAGTAAAAACAAAAATAAGTGACCATTTTATAAGCCATACATTAATAATCTTAACATTGAAATATAAGTTTTAAAATGTCATAATAGAGACTTAAAAGTTTTTTTCTATTAGCGATTTTTTCAAAAAGAGTCTCTTTTCTTTATTTTTCTTTATGCCTAAGTATATTATTTATACTTTTAACCGTTTAAAAAATAAAAAGTTTTAATTAAACCTCAATTTATTGAATGCTATTCCCCCAATAGTGCCTTCACGTTTGTATTGATTGTAAAACATTTTACGCCCATTACGTTGCTTAAGGTGATCATCTTGTACACCTTTCCCCTAATTTTGACACAAAATGTTTTCATTTTCAAACCGAATTTAATTCCGAAAAATTTTTAATAAGAACGAAATATTTACTTAAATATTGTTTTCGAAGAATCATTTATATGTCATTACGATAAATTCTAAGATATACGCGCCTAGAAAAAAAATTATTTAAAGGATGTTCAGAATGGATAAGTTTAAATTGAAAATTGGATATTCAAATTTTGATATCTTCATTTATTTTTTTACAAGGAAGTACAAGTTTTTTATCAAAAATAAGTATAAAATTATTTTCAATAAAATTAAATAATAAATAAACTTATTAACATAATAAATAGATATAAAACATACAAAGTGTTTAGTGAAAAAAAAGCACCACTACATAAAATGAATGTTTACAGGCAAACTAAACGCTTAATTAGTTCATTATCCATATTATTATTTTCAATAAAACCATTAATCTTAAAAAAATTGTGTTACTCATTTTATATTCAAGTTTTTTGTAATAATTCTCTTAAATACTACCCTAGACCCTTATGCTATTATGCAGCATTAATTGTTGATAATCATTTAATTCTGAAACAACAACCATTGAATTACATCTGTGTTTTGCGCTTCTCAAGTTATACTCAAAAGTATGATATCTAGAAAATATTCCTAAAAAATTGAAAGCCAATGCGTTAGTTTTCGAGATGATTGATATTTACTGAACGGTATTCTGCATTGCTCCTTAGCTAAAAGCTAGTTTATACCGAACCTCGGCAGAATCTTGAAACGTTTTTTTCTCGAAACTGAATTGAACTAAAGACCACTTTAATTTATAAATTTCTAGGCGAAATCAGATACAATTTATACAGCTTATTGTAAACAGAAAAATTTTCTCCTTTGTCGAAGTATTTTGATTGTTTGAAAATTTATTTTGTAGGATAAAATTAGCGAATGAACTTTTAGAAGTCGTCATTTTGAAAAATTTCAGATAAAACCTTAATTATGGGCAAGATTAACAATTAAATTAATAACTTCCTTTCTTTTATATGATTGGTTTTAAATGGACCAGTTAGATGTTGTGTTCACTGCAAATCGCAAAAAAAACTATAATTTTTTTCAAACTTTATAAAAATTGAAAAGATGAATTGACAGCTCTTCAGAATTAGTTTTATAAAATATCGAATTATATGAACATTATGAAATTTATGCAGTTGAAGTTATCTGTGGAATGAATTCATTTCGTTGCTATAGAATGAATTGATGTTTGTTGTTAGATTAAATTTATAATAGAGTTTTTTGTTAGTTTTTGATATGTGACGTTTGGAAAATTAAAAGGAATTTATTTTCGAATAATTTACGTTCATTAAATCACAAGCTATTTCAGCATAAGAAGTGTGGCTTCTGTGAGGTCTTTGGATATTATAAATCGGTATAATGGAGAAGGTGGTGTGCTGTGACTGTGGGAAACAGGACCACATGGCGAATATTGGTTCTTTATTGAGTATTTCGCCAACGACTTATAGATGGATTGGGGATTCGAAGACATGGAGTTGAGGAAAGACTGCGAAATATGCAAGGAGCAGAAGTTGAGGAGATGAATACCAGCCGTGGTATACTTGCGACCCAGTCAAGAAGCGAAGGAGGAGGTTACCGCAGAGGCTTCACGATTATCAGTTGGAAGATAATCTAGAGATCTGGGAGGAGGTGTTGTCCTATTATATGAACATGTATTCAGTTGAAGTTATCCAATGAATAAATTCATTGAAATTCGTTGCTATGGAATGAATTGATGTTTGTTGCTAGATTAAATTTATAATAGAGTTTTTTGTTAGTTTTTGATATGTGAGGTATAGAAAATTAAAAGGAATTTTTTTTTTTTATTTACGTTCATTAAGTTACATAAAATAAACTTAAAACCAACAAAGCCTCTCACCTTAGTGAGTACCAAACTCCTAGGTATTTAAGTATTTTAAACATAAACATAATGTATATTTACATTTTATTAATTAAATATTAAAAAAACATTACCAACACATCATAATTAAAAAGTTTCTTAGTATTTTGTTTTAGGTTTGTCTCCAGTTCAGTCAAAGTCAATCATTCATTATAAGAACAACAACATCAAACATAATTTTTAATAATTTTTAATATCCTAATGACAATGAAATTTTCAACAATTTTTGTGTTTTGTTTTGGTGTGGTAGCAGCATGTAAGTAGGAATTTATTTATTTTTAGATAATAAAAAAACTCGTTTTAATCATTATTCAAGTAAATTTCACAATATTTTTCAAATAATTAAATGATTATTATTCGGATTTATAAACCTACCATTAAAGATATGTGCAAAAATGTAAATAAAAACCCTTGATGCTATCAAACACAAAATCGATAATAACTAAGTATTGTTTTTTAAAAGAAGTTCTTGCATAGTAAAACTTTGATCAATATTTTTATTTGCGTTTCATAATTAATTTCAACTCATCAAATGACTATCATGTAATGTTAAATACACACATCGATCACGAAATAGGGTGCTGGTAATAATTTTAAAACGCTCATTAATTTTGATTTATTTTATAAAGCTACAAATTGGACATGAGTGTGAAAAAATTCAACACCGAGAATTGTGTTACCTAAGTGTATGTCGTTACCGATTGGATCATTTTTGGTCCAATTTTCTTTTGCTTTGTGTAAATGGGGATTTGGGGTAAATTACGGTATCCATAGCGACTCGATTTGAAGATAAATTTTCAATGAAGATAAAAACAAACCAAAATAAGATGAAAATGAAGTATACCAATTTTCGAGTTTTCGGAATTTTTTTTTTGAAATTATCGTGTTTATGTCACATAAATACTACAATTTAAAACATGTCACAAGATTTAATTATTATTTTTTGTTAAATGACTGATAATTTAAACACAATTTAAGCATAAATAACCGAAATTTAATTCATTTAAAAGAAATCAACACTTGTATATTTAATACAACTATTCAACATACATGTATGCCATTTTCGACTGTTATTAACCCATGGATTTATGCGGTGTAGTTTGCACGGGTCAGGTTGGTTTTTGGCATCTACGTTCAACCTGTGATTAAACTACTCATGGATTTATGGGGTGTAGTTTGCTAGTTTGCGCGGGTCGGATTGGTTTTTGGCACCTACGTTCAACCTGTGATTAAACTACCCTTGGATTTTTGGGGTGTAGTTTGCTAGTTTGTGCGGGTCGGGTTGGTTTTTGGCACCTACGTTTAACCTGTGATTAAACTACCTATGGATAACTCGAAAATTAGTATTCTTCATTTTCGTCTTATTTTGGCTTGTTTTGCCAAAATTAATCAAAAAATCGCGGCGCCACGGATATCGTAATCGAGCCGTGTAAATTGTGCAAAATAAACAATTTAACTCTTTTTTTTTTTGAAGAATTCTTCGGTATCGTGCTGCAATTTAAGAAAAACAGTAACCAAAAATATATAATTTTAAAAAAATTGTGAGACTTACTGTATGGAAATATAGCTACTTATAAATATTTCAGTTCAAATGAGCATTTCCGTGGGCTGCAAAATCTATTTTTGAAATATATATCTCCTTAAAGGCCCTTCAGGGGATATACTTATAAATAAATAAATATTAAATATTAACTCTTAACAAGTTTTAAAAAAATAAATAAATAATAAAATAGTTGTAGCAGAATCAGTGATGGATTACCGCTTAGGCCCGTGAGGCCCGGGCCTAGGGCGGCACGATTTGGGAGGGCGGCAAAATTTTCAGAACGTTAAATTTGAGAGCCGAAAAAATATACCAAAAATTAATTTTTAAATTGGTTCTGATTTTTTTTTTTAATTTATAAAAAAATTCCTATGGACTGTAATTAATTCATTTTTTTACTGACTTTTCAATTTGAGGATGTATTATTGATATTTTGATGGAATCAATTATAATCTATCGAATAAGGTTATTCAAAAGAAACAATCAAAGTATGGGCCAAGATAGACTTAATGCTTTGGCATTACTGTCTATTGAACCTCAACTTGTTCAAGAAATTGATTACAATGACATAGTTGAAGCTTTTGTTAGAGCAAAAGCCAGGAAGAAGAGATTTATAAATTGAGTAATACATTATAATTTATAGTTCGAGAGAAATGCTTATTATTATTTGTTATGCAAGAGTTTAATGATAATTTTTTTGTATTATTTATTAATTATATTTAAATAAAAAATAGAGCACTCTCTAATGTTTCGCATTATGAGTCGTGCAAAAATCAAAGCTGTATTTTAGTAACAATTTAGAATCAAAATATATATAATTTTGCTGATCAAAAAGGGCGGCGTATCAGACAGGGCCTAGGGCGGCAATAATCTTAATCCGCCACTGAGCAGAATCCGGGTTAACCATATTAAGAAATGGCGTGCTTTGGCTTTTTCCGGATTGTTAATATTTAAACTATTCGTAACACAATTTAATTAACAGAATTTGGTGCTCAATTTTCGTATAATCAAGTCCATTCTGATCCTGGTCGGTAGTTTTAGGCAAAAGAGTACATTACATCAAAATTAAGTTGTATAATTTTATTTTTAAACAATATGTTTTTAATAGTTTACCAAATATTTTTATAATTTTTATTTAAAATTGTTATTTCAAATAATTGTTATTTAAAGCACGCTATAATTGTTATTTAAAGCAACTATAAAATGAAAATTGGAGTTTATTGATCAATATCAAAAAAAATGGACGTCATTTAAATACATGTATTTAATTTTTTCATTGGATTGAGTTTCTTTCTAAATGAATCTAGAAAAATTGCCACACTCAGACTTTAAAGCTCTCTAAATTGGTTATTTTTAACGATAAATCAAAAATATTTGTTATTCAATTCCTTACTTTAAGGACTATAATTGACCGTATTTGAAAAAATTGAAACTCCTAATTGTATTTGTCGAAAGATTTTTGAAAGATTTTTGTAAATGATTAATGAATTCGGTACATCATTTATAAACTATTTTCTGACATTGCAAAACCTTGTAACAATTTACAGCTAAAAGTTCTCAAGAGAATGCCTATGCGCTATTGGCCAAAACAAACCAAATGTTTTAATCTTTAAATGCACGAGCAATTGGTCACAGATTTCGTTAATTTTCTTTTTAAATTTTCAGTAAACGTTTCAAATGCATCTCCATTAAATAACACGAAGCATGAATTATTACTTCAACGATTACGCCGTCAAACCCAAGAAAGTGTGAATCAAGATTTATGTGCGATCTTTGGTGTGTGTGATGGACAAGCAGGTGGTAACACGGGTAACAGTCAAATTCCCACAAATCGCCCTGGTCGTCCTAGTCGCCCTGACCGTCCTAATCGCCCAACAACACGTCAACCTGATGTTGTATTAACAGATCGTCCTAATCGTCCAGGATTTAATCCCACAAATCGTCCAAACATTCCCGGTGAAATTCCAACAAACCGTCCTGGACAGCCTGGCCAACAACCCACAAGTACTGCCGCAACTGTTGTATTAAGTGATGAAGCATATGGCCGTTGTATTACTATGTGCCAAGGTATTGGTAATTTCAATCCAGTTTGTGGATCAGATGGAGTAACTTACGATAATGCATCGAAACTACGATGTGCTGCACGTTGTGGACGCCCAGGTAAGCATTTTCTGAGTAGGAAAATTTAGAGTTGAAATTTTTATTGTTGAAGTATTTGAAGTTTTTGTAAAGATATTTTCAATGTAATTTTCACAGCATTTAAGTAACTAGATCAGTAACATTTCTGCGTAGTTTCTAAATAAATTCCAACAAAAGATTATTTCTAAAACAGGTATTGATAATATTGAAACCTAGAAAATAGATATTTCTGCCACTCTAGCCTCTTAGGCACTAGCATTCCTATCTCATTTCTTTACAAATAAGTAGAACTTCTTCAAACTATAAATTTCTTTATTTCGATCGAGCTGAATGATAGGACTTAACAGGTTTCTTTTCGGATTCAGGTCAGATCATAAAAAGAAATATATACATGCCCATAGTGATCAGTAAACACTTTAACTAAGAGTTTTATGTTTTTTAATGACGTTAATCTTCCGTTCCTATAGCAAACCCTCATATGTCAAGCTAATTTGTATCCCGTCATTTATTACTCATACACCTGTCCATCCAATCGTTATAGACAGATGAAATATGTTTTCTTGTAATTCTGAAATAAGAGTACCGGTTCTTTGCTGACACAAAACTACTTCTTGAACAGCAATTTCTTTAGGCGTTTCATTGTCTTCGACTCGTTTTTTATTTTAATCCATGATCCATAAACCGACTTAAAAACCATAACAGATTCAAAAACAATTGAAGTGTAAAAAATGTTTCTTTCTTCAAAATAAACTATGAAATATTTTTTTTTTTAACTGTTTATATTTTACCCATTTCCATCTCAAATGCGGGTAATAAACACATCATATGGTTACATGGCTTATTATTATATTACAAACTATAATAAGTAATTTTCATATTTAATGTTCTTTATGAATGCTAATGATTCAAAATAGAGTTAAAATACAGATTCTCAATCTTATATTGGGTATTAAACAAATTAACATTGTTAGTTGTTATTTTCACTTGTTTTTGTTAATCTTTACTTATCACAATGATTAGGAAGCAAAATATTTTTGAACATTTTCTACATAATATGAATTATTTACTAATATATTATTAATTATTAACTATAATTAATTATACAATATATAGAAGATATCATCAATAAGTATGTAATGACTAATTAAAATTAATTTATTATATTTACAGGTGTAACTCAAACACGATTGGGATCATGTTAATTGAAAATATATACAAAATATTACCTAATTTCAACAAAATGAAGCTTTAATTAATATGACTCAAGTGCTGATTAAAGTTAAATATAATTAAGAAATTATTATAATAATAATTATCATATAATTATTATTTCATTCCAATTCTATGCATTTACAAAAATACTTGTCAATTGAAAAAAATCGTTCGTTTGTTGCTCATTTAAATACAATCTTTATTAAATAGAACAAAATAAAACAACATATCCATTAAAACTCATTATTTACTTGTGATTTACAAGGACAATATTTTGTTTAAATTTAGTTTTTTGTAATAAATATAAATAAGAGAAATTAGTTGATTTAAATCATTTGCAAATAAGAAAATAAAAATAAAAATATGTTGAAAATGTATGCAATTTATTTTATTTTATTTATATGGTTCAATTCAGTTTCATCACAATTTTGTCGTGAACAAGGCGAAAGGGTAAGTTTGATCCATTTTATTTAAAATCAATTTTATAACTTTTTAGTTATTTTATAAATTAAGATTGTTGGTGTAAAAGATGTTAATATAGTCGATTTGTGAAACCATAATTGTCATACACTTTTTACTGGACACACAGAGGTGAAGTTTTCAAGAGGCGGTTGTTGTGTTATCATTCTTATGCTCGAGAATATTTCATCATATTTCAGAGAATATTCATTTTAGTCTAAACTTTGCAACGCTAAGAAATATTGACCGCATAACCAACCGCCCGTCATCAAGATAACTCAAAAACAAAAAGAGATATCAAGCTGAAATTTTGGTGACGTATTCTGAATATAAATAGTGAGTTTAAGTTCGTGAATAAGCAAAATCGATCCATTGAGTCCAATGGATCCTTGACACAACTTTTAAACTATAAAAAAGGGATTAGAAAAATTAAAATACAAAAAAAAATATTTATTTATTTAAAACAAACATTTTTTTTTGGAAAAATTTTTTCGTAAAATGTTAAGATTCGCCACAATTTAAACTAAAATTTAGCTAATTATCACATACTGGTAATAACAATATATACTATTATTATTCAAATATTTATAACTGTATTGACTGAATATTTATTGTATTTAATGAATTACAAGTAGTCCAAACAATGAAATTCAATCATATGACGTGTATCTAAACAATTAACTGTGTGAGTTGTTATCTTCACTTGTTCTTAATTGTTTTATATATGCCAGTATATAAAATGAATTAAATTTACTCTCAAAATAAATACTAAAATTTTTTTAACCTAATTATTACCATTTCTTTACTCTTATTTACTTATAAAATTACAAAAGCTAAAAAATAATGCATGCATGTAAATTGATTCAATTTTAGGTACTGTATAAATATTAAATTTAGAATAAAATCAATAAACACGATTGACAATGGACATTTTTACTTATTAATTAATATTATAACTATGTTATTAGTAGTAATAGGGAATGAAATAATTACCGTGATAGCCATTAGGCTATCTATTTTTTTCTTTGAAAGGTGGATTCATTTTTTAATTACAAATAGTTTTTGTTAGAAAAATTTTTTCATACTATCAATAATTTGGGTATAATAGTATCAGTATTGTTGTGTATTCTCCAATCAATATATTACATATATTTTACATTTGCCTTTATTTTTATTTTTAAAATTTCATGTACTTAGTAAAATTCTCGAATTAATATTAGAATTGTTTTTACAATCGGCAAAGCAACCTAGTATTATTACACTGCAAGAAATTACACTGTGAGCGGACGCATACCAACAGATTTTGTGTTCAGAAAATCTGATGGTCAACGAACAATATCGAACAGTGCTATAAGAAATTTTGATCAGAAAATCTGAAGCATGTGCGCGCATATACACCATCGGATATCATCACATTCGTGTCAGTTCGATCTATGTTCTTGTAGTGCATTCAATGAACTTCAATTGAATATTTATCTTATACTTTTTGCGGGAATATTAAAATGGATGATGATGACTTATTGTTAATCGCTTTATTCATTTATTAAAATTATTTCACAACGACGTTCGTAATATAAATGACGGTTACTTTAAATTAATTACTTTTTTGGCTAATAGATGGCCTAATTAAGAATATTTTATGATGTTATCTCATGTAACATCGATTTTCTGATCAGATATTCTGAAGCTACAGACAGCATTATATGTACGCGTACACCATTACCGTGTGCGGGGTTTATATAAAATACATGTTATTTAGTTATATCAGATTTTCTGATCAGAAAATCTGCTCTAATAATAGCAAATAATAAAAAAGTCAAAAATATTCAAATGTACTCACAAGAAAACAAATACCAAACACTACATGCGTTTTAAATTCGTTAAAACAAAAAAAAATATATCATATCTAATAAACAAAAATCATAGCGGATATGTACCACGTGACAAAAGTACAAATAGACGATATGACAACTATTGAACAGACATTTGTTATATGAAGTATCCCTATTTTTTTCACTACCAGTACTTTGAAGTTAAATTGGCTTTTTTAATAGATAATTCGTAAATAACTTAAAATTAGATGGTATAATTTTCATATCACCAGCTACCTTTTGAAGGTGGCTCAATCATATTGTAAGCTAAAAATCAATTCGTTGTCGTCGACTAAAGGTAATTAACATCATAAGGAAATTATTAAATTTTGAAGTTAACTTTTTTGAAGTAGGTTCTATTTTTTTCGAAAAAATTTTATAATCATAGTAATTTAAGTGTACTTAGAGAAGAATATCGCGATTTCGAATACAATAAAAATGAGCAAGCCATAGGTACTCGCCATACCATAGCGAATTCAAAGACGTATTTAATTATTTTATATTTAGAGGCTGAATACCACATTTCGTTCATTTCTAGTCAAAAATGATGATGCATCTCATAAACTGTCATCTCCTATTTCAACACTTTAGGAATTTCGAAAAATCCTTTCTTAAATGACACGTACCATATAAAATAGATATTCTCTTGCAATTTAAGTGGTTAAGACTGGGCGTAAATATGTGCGTAAAAAATGGGTAGTTGGTAGAGCACACTGTCGTCGCATGGATAAGAACGAAGTAACCGGTTCCACCAACAAAATGACAATATAATTGCAGCCATGTGCTAGAAGGCATCGTAGCCTTCAGGGGGTGGAGTTTTCTTAAACTGGTAAATGAGGACCAAAAGATCGAGGAGGAAGCGGTCTCTTCTTAAAATTCACCTATATAGAATATAACATAGAATACACACACACAAATTTACATTGATAATCAATACAATAATAATTGACTCAACATATTTATAGATTATCATTATATGTGAAGTTAGTATTATTGGAGTCAAATAATATTGATAATATGCTAAGAATCCCCACAGTTAAGTCTCAGTAAAAATAATAATATTATAGTATTGGTTATCAATATAAATTTTTTTGTGAATGTGTTATATTCTACTTACGTGTAATTTAACATTATTTTCCTCTCTTATAGAAAATCACTCGGCGAGGTATATACATAATACATGTATATTCGACTACAAATAAGATGATCCTGGGTTCGATCCCCGGTAGGTATGTACTGTTGTCAATATTTACTATCTTTCATACAAATAGGATAATAGACGTTTATCTTTTGAAGTGCAAATATCATTTCTACCTCTGTAAATAATAGATATTACGTGCTAATATTAGAAAGGATGTAAAAAATATTAAAGTTGTAGAAAATGCCAAACGCACACAAAATCAAAACAATTCGCTTGTATTGTATAGTAATAACAGTGAATAAATATAACCAATATTATATTTTCTATACATACAAAATAGTTAGACAGGCATTAGGCGGACACGTTATTAAGACATTACGCGCAAAACATTTACTGCTGAATACACCAAAAAATACACTACCAATAATGGACACAAAACTTCCTCGCTATGTACGAATATACTCACATAAATAAATAACTGTATATGTGTGGTATGTCTTCAACGAAGTTGCAATTTGGATATCAGATGGTAAAATGTATTTCTATGTGTCAATCATTAACATTGTTTTTTTCCTTTACATGTAAATAATAATATTATAAAAAACAGTTTCTTAACGTATGCTTTTTTTTTATGTATCACCAAAATTATATTTTACAAATAATACCCGACAATCTAATATTATATCTCCAAAATGTGTTGGATAATTGTTTTTTGAGTTAATTGTGTACGATAAAAGATAAATACATACGTACATACATACATACATATATTTGGTAGATGAAATTCAGGATATCTACTGTATAGTTCTTGTAAAAATTACATTCGCTCCTGTGAGTAAAATATCAAAGATTTTTCTTTGTAAAATAGGAATATGCGGCTTTTACATCCGTCATTTTTTGGGAAAAGCTATAAAAATATTAATTAAACACATTTTTATTATGTATAAAATCCATTTTATTTTTAAAATTTCCATTTTATAATAAAATATATAATATGTATATTTTTCGACTTGTTAGTCATTATCGTTAAATGATGATTTATTCTTATAAATCTTAAAAATAAATGAATTTTATGCAAAATTAAAATATGTTTAATTAATGTTAGTAACTTCCACAAATATAAACAAAAATACCAACTTTTCAAACCTTTCTATGTAAGATATGAACATGCGATCGATGTGAATTTGTTAGGCGATTTGGATACAAACATCATACATACATACACGCAAATATACATACTTTCCTACATGCAAACGGTGCACATACCTGTACTAGCTAAATATTTTGTTCTCATATGCACAGAAGTTATATATGTGCGCTGCAGTATAATAAGGGGACATCGGATACGGAGCAATTATTATTTAATGGCAAATATGAGGATAATCAGGTTTTGGGGTAAAATAAGTACTATGAAACCACTTAATAAGCAGTTGAATAATTTTGGACCGATTCTTGCACAGAACACTTGTGCGTATAAGTATAACATAAATTCCAAATCTGCGTATTAGCTAAATTTAAGGATTTCCTATGTACAATTGAAATTATAGAGACATCTATGTGTAGTACTATCCAATTAGTTACAAATATAAGTAACATCAGATTTTGGAGTTAGTTATGAAATACCAAACTAACCAATGCCCAGTTAAATAATTTTAGACCAACCCATACGCAGAAGCGCTCAAAAATAATAATATGTGCGTATTATTTAAATATTCGGTTCACATATGTCCGCTGGAAAAAACTTACGTTATTCTATGGGTAGAACTTAAATAAATGGCCTATACGGTCTACTTCAGGATTTTGCGTGAAATAAGATATAGGAGAACAACCAATGGACAGTTGAATTATAATTTTGGACCAATGTAATTATTAATAAGAGGAAATTCAGGTTTTGGGTGAAAAAAGATATATGACACCAACCTCTCATTAGTATCGACCTCCTATGAAACTATAATTAAAGGAATAAGAATTTTTCAAATATACGATTTTTTCTATGCGATAAATGTTAAATGATGAGAGAAAAATATTACATAAATACAAATATTTGAGCTTCCAAAAATGAAAGTTCAAAGAAATAATTGTCTTCAAATAATATAATAAAGCTTTGCAAAAAAGGCTCCTCTGCACATCTGTATAGCAGAATATTGTAAGCCCCTCTACTCCTTCTCCTTCAAAGTCGTATGAATTTGTTCACAACTTTTATTATACATCGAAATTCAAATTTAAAAAATCGTAATATTATTAAGGAAGTACGAGCGCCAGGCGGTGTGGGGATAGGTATCGACTCTAGCGCGGTAAGGGGAACGCAGTAACCATATGATTTTTTTCAATATATAGATATACATTTAACATTGGCTAGTGGCGGCATGTATTTTTCTTTTAATTAATACACTTTAATTAGTCGGGCAAGTGTAAATGTTTTTGAATTAAATTTATCACTAATATATTTACTTTCATCCATAAGTTTTTTAAAAATATTCACCGACAGTTTTACGAGAAAACTACAGAAATGTATCAATGTTTGAAGGTTACCCCATAAGACCAATGTTAAATTACTCAACTTTAAAGTTAATTATTTATTTAAATGATCGGCAATCTCCTTCAAATTTTTGGAATTTGTTTAGACATACTTAAACTTTGTATTTAAAAAAAAATCAAGCCTTTTATCAAAAGTTGCCTTGGTGCTCGTACTTCCTTAACGTTAAAATAATCTTCTTAATAATGACCAAAATTTTTTACTAAATTACGAAAATGATTGATATTAATTTCTTGTATTAAGTCTCTCCTAATTACGCATTTAATTTTTTTATTTTATTGGTACAATTTTATATTTAAGAAGTATGTTTTCGGAAAAAAACTATTAGACACAAACTCCATCTTCATGTCAAGATTGTGCATATCAAATTTTATTCCATTTGGATGAGTAATTATTGACTTATTTGTGCGACAATTGCTAAGAAAATTTTTAAATTGTAATAAGTTTTTTATACTAAAATTTTTTTGTCAGATGTCTCTACGTTTTACAATTTCATATATAAAGTTTATAAAACACCAGATAAATGTATAAAAATGTGTGTATCTTCCTTCAGTAGATAGCCAGCTATATATTATCATCTTTACCATATTACGAAACTGAATTAATTTTATATTTTATTCAACGTTAAAATCTGTTCGTACTTAATTTATTTAAAAACAGATGGTCAACTCATGGGGATTCCGTCTTTTAACGTTTAACGTTCAGGATATAGTTATAAATTTTACGATATGATTTTAAATTAAAACTCAATTTCAGGGTCATAGTCTATCGTATTTTATCCACACAATTAAAATCAATTAGCTTTTACATAGAATTTTACCTAGAAAATACCTCCTAACTATCTTATAATTTCATTATAAACATTTGGAAATAAGGCGGGTATCACATTAAGTGACAAAATGTGGCAAGAGTCAACAGTGTGTTGCTTGGTGTAATATAATCAAATCAATCCATTTTGAAATTTTTTTAATTACTTTGTTATTTAAAAAAAAAAATCATTAAAATTATTTATATTTTTTAAATTTTGAATTTACTTGGTCGAACTGACATAAAATAATCACAGAATTTTATTTTACAAATCTCACATATACAACACTTTGGTTACGACAAAGTATTTGTTAGTATTATCGTATTTGCTACTAGTATCACCATATATAAAATATGTCAGAGTAAGTTTTAATCTAAAGTTAAAATATAACTAATTGTAAGTTTTAACGCTAGCAAATATGGACAGCACCACCAAAATTTTAGTATAGGTTATAGAATCACTTAATTTCCCTGTTTCCGTTAGTCCGCCCGCCCGCCTGTCATCCAGAATAACTATAAAACGAAAACAGATAATGAGTTGAAATTTTGTTGGAATACTCTTAACCTAAAAAGAAATATCAAATTTGTGAATAAGCAAAATCGGTCAATTGGGCCTATAGGATTCATGAACATTTTAAAACATAAAAGATAAATGCAAAAAAAAAACAAATTTTTTTTACAACAATAATAAGAACGATGTAACTGTCTCCACCCACACCAAAAATTTAATTGTGCAATATAAATCGGATGTAGTTTAAATAAATAAAGATTTAAAATAATAAACTCGATTATTATTTTTTTTATTATTTAAAACAGCTGTAACTCAAATTTAGCTAATAAACACATATACAATAACAATACATATTATTATTATATATGTATTTATAACTGTAAAGACTGGTAATTTAGAGTATTATATGAATGTAAATGATTAAAAGTTCTAACATTAATACTCAATCGTATTTCGAGTATCAACATAATTAACTCTTTTAGTTGTTATCACATTTTTAATTGTTATTTTGAATTTAAATTGTCGATACAACAGCTCTATTCCTTGTATGACTGGGGGAGGTCTAATTTTTATTAAAATTTAATTATTATATAAATATTTATTTTTAGTGTACAACGAATTATGGATGCTGTGGAGGTTGCTGCAGGAATGGCGTATGTATGGAAGAAAGTATGTACATGTTTGATATTTATGTCTGCCTACACACTACGTAAAATATTTTATGAACCGTCGTCTTAGCTTGTAACTCCATTAAAAGCGTGGAACTCACTTATGATTAGACTCTTAGAGCATTAATAAATGGAATAAACGTGCCTAGAAAGTTTCATAAAAATTGGAGCACGGGTTAGAAAGTTACCACGGAACAACCATAGATGGATACGGACAAACGAGATGCAAAATCATCTAGCTGTACCATCCATAGACGTCACTTTGCTCGGTCCAAAATAATTTGTTACAATAAATCCAAAAAAGTGTATGATACAACAAAATATTATTAGATTAAGCAAAATTAACATAATTACAAAAAATTTTATATCACTTACCGTGTTGTCTCGCGTTAGAATCAAGTTTTCCGTATTGCATTGTAGGTGCATTCCAAAATTAATACCGCCAGGTTGGCCATCACGATATGATGCAGTCAACATGTATATTTAACATGGCAAGTATACACAGCGATGATAAAATAACAAGCTGACCACTTTATTTTGTAACTCAAACTTTATGAATTTTGAAGAAGTAAAGGGATGTTAAAATTCTAAAAGGAGTACTCGAAACTTGTTTCTGTTAAAGGATATGATCGTTTTTTGTTGATTATTTTCTTTTTTAACGATTTTCACATAAAAGTGATATAAGTTTCTAACAGCTGGCAGGTTTAGCTAATAGTTTGTAATAAAACCCATTAGTTTCTAATAGATGGCAATGTAAATAATCAAAATGTAATATTTAAGTTTTATGGGTTTCATTTGATTTATCCAAAGCAACGCATGGCCGGCCCACCTACTAATTTATTGTAGAAAGAGTCTAAAGCACATTGATTTTAACACACAATGAAATAAATTACATTAATAATATTTTTAATTGTTTGCAGTATTTGGTTCATGTTTAATTGAAATGGATTTGTGCGTAAATCATTATTGTCCACCAGATATGGAATGTTACATGTATTTCCCGGATTGTGCAGGTTGTCAACCACAACCACAATGTCGTTCTACAACATTTTAAATTTTATTTTTATTTATTTTTACAAAAAAAAATACATCATCAGTTATGTAAAAATCAAAATCATTCAAATATTTAAAAATAAATAATAATTAAGTTCTCTAAATGTACAAATTGTAAAATTATAATTTTGTTTTCCTCCTTTTTCCTCCCCAATTCCATGAATTCCACTGTCTGATAAATTAATTAAACCAATGATTCTGAAAAAAAAAAAAAAAAAAAAACAATTAAATTATTTTGATATAACGTAGAGAAAGTTTTATAGCAAAAGTCTAGCTTTTTATTAGAATTAAAGAATATAATATTAAAAACAAGTGCAAAGGCGAACAAATTTTAAAAACTAAAACCAGTAACTAGAATTCAAAACTGGATTAATAAAGACTATTTACAGCATAGACTATTTGTAATCTTTAGTGTACTCGAAAAACAATACTCAAAATACTATAGTAGAATCCCCGAAGCGAGTAAATTCGTCTCAGATCTGGTAGTCAATTTTAGGCAGCAAGAAAAATTTTGAAGACTGAAGAGAAGTGGATCACCTGGATATAAAGTGGCATCCAAATGGCTTGATGTAAGGAAATTTTTTTTTACACAATTCATTTTATTTTATGTAAATCTCGACTGGCCACAAATAGAATTCTTTCGAAAGCATCAAAATATACTTTTGAAATCTGGCAAAAGTTTCAATGTGTTAATTGTTTTCTTGTTAATTGAATGCTAAATTAAAATTAAAATTATCTGAAAATCATTTTTATAAAGAATAGCTTAAAAACATTCAAGGATTTAAAAGTATCACTACTGTGAAATCAGGTGAACGGTTTTGTGTTTAAACACTGCTCAAGAAGATTTACACAAATTCCTATGCTGCTTTAAAGATTTATTTTACATCTTATAATAAGTACTAAAAAGAAATGACGAAACGATATTTAAAATTTTGTGGGTTCGAAACCAAAGCAATTTCGGATTCATGATTTCTTAGCTGACACATTAATGAAATTTCTCCACGACTATATATTTATTTATGGATATTTTGAAATATTTTAAAAATTTATATGATGTTCATCAGTAACTTTACCATTGAATTTCTTTCTTTTTTTTTTTTTTTTGAAGAAATTGACTTACATTCAACGATATTTGAAATTGAACGTTCTTTTCGATCAACCACCGTTATTGGTTCTATCAAATGACCTCCATGTTCAGAATGTGGTACGTCTGGTAAATGACATGTTTTTTCTAATTTGTAATCCTGCGAAAATAAAAATAAAATATTTTAAATTTAAATGATTAGTAATAAAGATAATGGAGATCTTACTTTTGAAACTTGTAATTT
Organism: Chrysopa pallens; assembly: GCA_020423425.1. Taxonomy (NCBI): domain Eukaryota; kingdom Metazoa; phylum Arthropoda; class Insecta; order Neuroptera; family Chrysopidae; genus Chrysopa; species Chrysopa pallens. The sequence goes on from CM035595.1 coordinate 60,656,762, forward strand.
TTGATGGTAATAATCGTATACTTTAACGACTGCTGGGACACGTTTTTCAATCACGATTGTTTGTGTTACTTGGAATGATACGCATGTATGAGAATTTGTTAGTTCGGAAAAATATAAGTTAATTTTCTTTTTCTCATTTTCATAGCGTTTGAAATCTGAAAAAAAATTAGATGGTTGTTTAATTTGTATTTTAAGAGCCATTAAGTTAATTAAATTTCAATCGATTTGAATGAACTTTTTTTTTCGAACCCATTAACTTTGGATCTTAGTATCTAATTTTCTGATAGTTAATCATTAATATTCATCCTGAATAAAATGCGACAGTCAGGCACCTGCTTATTAGAAACTTAGTAAAGGTTGGTTAAGACTGATATCAGGCAATGTAAAGATAAAAGCTGAACTTTTAATAAATATATTAATTAATCATTATCATATACGAAATATATTTTTTAGAAAGACTTGACTTTGTTTTAAATAGTCTTAAATTTTAAAAATAAACATTTTTTTATTTATAAAAATCAATTATCCTAGTTTACATTAAAATTAAAAAAGATATATTCTATCTATTTTATAACTATTTTAATTGAAAACAAAAAATCAGAAATCAGAAAAAATATTATATATATTGTGGGCGGTATATTTTAATAATTTGCGTCCAGAGTTAACCGAAAAATAAATTATCTATTAAGAAAATAATAAGGACATGAAAAAAATGTCTGTGCTCATCATCTTATTTATAAGATATTAAACAAAAAAGATTTAAAAATGTAATTAAATATAAAAAAATATCAAATTTTCAAAATATTACCCATAGGAAAAATATAAAATAATACCTTATTGTTTTGACTATAATAAGTAACTATATGCAAAATAATTTTTTACATGATCACTGATACCTTAAGAGGGGCTATCCACATGAATTACAAAAAGAAGTGTACTTCTAACAAACTCTTGGCTTAAGTTACATGTAATATACATTGGATTTCTTTCAATTTTCGCACACAAATGACTCATAAACTACTTATCTAAATTTTATGAAATTTGGCATGCACAATATTGACATGATAACGGGGTCTTGGCGAAGATGAAAAATTGTTAAGGTAAAAATCAAAATTTGATTTGATATTTAGATATGTTTTTTTTCTAGAAAAACTCTTCAACACGACACACCCTCTGTTTTCAATATTGTGTCCACCAAATTTTAAATCATTTGGGTATATATTTTTTGATTTATTTGTGCGCGAAAATTTAAACATTTTACGTAAAGGAGTGTGCTTCAGTATTATGATTCAATCCCTATTAAGAACAAGATTAAACTATTAAACTAATGATTCCCTTGATGTTATTGGTTTATAAATGAACTAGTAAGATAAATCTTAACTTCTGCGACATGATCATACAAAGAGTGTAATAAACATTGTTAAAGTTTTTTTTTTTTTTTTTTTTAATCAATCAAGTTAAAAAACGATGTAAGAAGTCTACATAGTTAGCTTTGTTAAATAAATTTAGCTTCCGTAAACAAAACTTGTTTTAAATAGTCAATATTGGACACCTATAACTGCACCTAACTGATTTGTTCATGTATTGATCAAGTAATTTAGTCAAGAAGCTAGAATTTCATTTACTTAAGGACGTTCCTAAGGTTGATGTCGAAATAATAGATTTTGCTTACTAAGTTTCCATTATGGATTATCATTGGAATGAAAAAACTTCATTTTTATACCTTCAATTAATGATTTTCAGGTTTATTAAGACAATTGTAAGAAATTTGTCCTTGTTAACTAATAAAACGTTCGCTTCAAAATCGACCATAATAGGAACCATGTGTTAAATATGTAATCTTTAACAGACAATTTTTCAAACAATTATTATCGCAAGGTTTGAAAAAAAATTGTTTTTTCTACATTTAGAAGATATTTCTAATCTAAATATTTGTATTTATAAATTTCCTATATGATTCTAAGAAAACTGATTTTCTTTGGAACGGTTCTTAACGAGTGTGAATAAATATTTTAGGCATGTAAGTATTTAGTCAAGTTATTTAGTTAAGTAGTTTTTTACATTTTTTTTTTTTTTTTTTTTGGGCTGGTTTGATTTATCGACTGAGCAGATATGAACATATTAATTTAGTCAAGTGATTAGTTGAATTTATTACATTCTACCATAATAATGATTTTTTAATATTATAATTGAAATTTGTTACTCACTTGAATTATTTTGTCTTGATAATTGGTCTAAAGATGATTCGATTGGTTCGTAACCAGATACCATATTAATTTCTAGCACAGCCATATTTGATATATCCGATGAGAACTTATACCATGTACAAATTTTAATATCTTGTACCTCACAGGACGAATGCGAAGTGTCGATATGGATATCGATACCAAATGCATCCGATTCTTCAACGTTATGTACATTATATTTTAATGTGTTCTGAAATCAGATACAATTATTTTAATTATACCAACAAATCAAAACAAAAGAATCACAAAAAATTCGAAATAAATAATCATATAAGCAAATTTAATGTTAATTCTTATTGCAGAATATTTATTTATAACATGAACAAATATAATAATATTTATAAAATCTATTAAATATTTTTTTAATTTTTTATAAAGATTGACTTTTAATTTATAGTCTTCCATGGAACTCGATAAGGGGGGAAGGACGTGCAGTTTTCCCTATCTAGGGTATCTAAGTACTGAATTCTTTCGTTTACGCTGTTAAATAGCATAGAGTAAACTACAGGTCCTCATACTTTCAATAAGCCTCTATATGCTCGTGGTAGCGCAACAAACTTATACATTATCTTTCAATTACTGCGCGCGGTTTGCACTTTGAATTCGTACCACACAACACGATTTATAACAGAACGAGCAGGGTGCCGGATTGTGCTGCTTTTTCCAACACAGACTTGTTTATTATTAAGCTCCTTAAAAAAATGTTGTGCTACAAATTTACGCGTTATTATAATATAATTTGTATTTTTATTGGTTGTTAATTTATGCGTGTGGCACAAACATCCGCGGAAGTAATTGAAAAAACCATATAAATCTGAGTTTTTTATTTGTCATATATTTTTCCCCCACTCCAGATTCAACGGCTAACATCGTTCTTACATTAATCTATAGTTAACCTGTACGTAAATGTAATTAAGTCTCTTTTATTAAAGTTTGATGCGTTTTGTTATAAATATTTTTATAAAAACATATTATTACCCATATTTTTTTCAAATAATGGTTCGCAATTTTCAAAAACAATCGTAAGATTTTTAAATATTTAACCGGTCTATATAGATATAATATTAAAGTAGGCGCTGGAGATAGGTACTCGAATATGTAAATATCACACGGTGAATTATGTCGATTGATTCGAGTTAAATAAAAAAACTCAATTAATTTTTTCTTCCATTGCTCCTATTTCTCCTATTCTCCTATTTCAATAAAGTATAAGGTATGAAATGATTTAAATAATTGTTCCATGTATTTTGGACAAATATATACACTTATGATTTTTGTCGAAAATACTCCAGTATCGTATTATAAGTGATTTAAATTCGAAAAAGAGTAGAAACACATTTTTTTTTTTAATATAAAGTGGATATTTTTTTATGGTAAGTACTTATAGTGATAAATACTTTTTTTCATCATTGACTATTTTGTTTTTGGTTACTTTTTATGAAACTATATTGCTCACAGCTTAAAAAATGAAGGATTTTTCGAAAAATATTGAAAGATACCAAAAGTGTTTATTTTTTCCCCAATAAATTAAATGATTAAAATGACTCTTTATCTTATACCACTTAAAATAGCAAAGAGCATTCAGGTTCGATTTAAATTATCTCCAGCGTATGTTCTATATGTTCTATATGCAAATAGCGAGTATATTTACGTTACATTTAAGTATAATATTAGAGGGACTTTTGCACAAAATTGATTCTAAAAAGAATGATTTTTTGAGACACATATTTAAAATTATTTGTTTCTTACCTGTAACAAAACACAACCATCTCCAGAAGTTTCGAGTGCAATAGCAGTTGGTAACAATGGTAATGTGACTTCTTTCAATACTAGTTTATCACTTTCATCAATTTTAATTGTATCTGCTAAAGATGCAGCTGTCACTGTTATATTTAAATTTGTATCTTTATCAGTTTGTAATGATGTTGCATACTTAGCTAACGCTTCCAACGCTAAGATTGTATCTTGTGTTGAAACAAAACCACCTTTCTCATTACGATGTGACGATAACCAACGAATTGCGTTATATGTTAATAGTTTGTAATCATCACTCTTTGAATTTATTAAAGATAAAATAACGTATGATGTGATTTCGATTGTTAACTCAAGTGCAGTACTGTCTGTAAAGAAACAATTCAAAAAACAATATGTTAAAAATTATAAAGTCAAAAACAAGTTTTTTATGTCAATCTTTCTACTTATTATTCATAATTCAATTCAGTTGTTTTTTAAGAAGTTAAAAAATTGCTAGTTAATATATTCCAACAGAAAAATCAGTTATTATTTTTATGAAATTAGTTTTGATTTTCAAAAAACTTGTCAAATGTCAAATCCTACGTTTTATGCTCGATAATTCACTCCAATACAACGGCTAATTCTTCAATTTTTGATTCGACTAACAAACTTGCAAGACAAGTTAATTATAAGTTTGTAATAACCGAGGATATAACTTAATATTTTTTCCACTTTATATTACCCGCACGATTCGAAAAATAAATATATTAAATGAATAAAATTTAAAATTATTTTTTTCGTGAATCGATAATTCTCAGTATGAAGTATATTTGATTACAATAAATTTAAGCATGTATATGCAACTTACATTACATGAACGTTTAAGTTCGTGCATAAACAATAAAGAAAAATATCTAATAAAATATTGTTATAAAGTTGAACTTTTATATAATAAATAAAATAGGAAATTGGACAAAAAATAGTTTTTATTGTATTCTGAAATACATGGCCCTTTAACCATACACTAATTATTTTTTTTGGAAATAAAAATAAAACAATTATTTATATGAATAAATTAATTTATTTAAAACAATAAATTTGTCATCTTAATTTTTAAAAAAAATGTTAAAAAAACATTACAAATATTTAAAAAATTTCGATTTCATCAGATTTTGAACTATTTTTCGATTTTTTAAAAACCGAAAATAATTTTTTTGTTGATTTGTTGTTGGAATCAGAAGATTGTTTCAAATAATCAAATTCTAAGATGGCTTTCTTTGTTTTTTTCTTCTTAATGATTTTTCGTAATAAGGTTTTATTTTCTGATTTTTCTTCGTTTTCAATTGAAAACTCTGAATCTGTTGATAAAATTTCCGTATATTCTTGTGATAATTTTTCATCCAAAATATTTTGATTTTCATTGCCTTTTTTAATTTTCGGAATATGTTTTATCACTGATAAAATTTGTTTCCTATTTTCATACATTTCATGAATATTATTATATTCGATATTAAACTTTTCTGTTTGAATACAATTTTCACTTGTCATTAAATATTTATCACGTGGTTTTTTAAATATTTGTAAAAGTTTACCAAATTTCGATTTTTTTGGTATATTTTCTATACAATTATTACGATTTTCTATAATACATAAATAATTTCGTTCAGTTTGTACACTTGCATCAATAGTATTAATTGTCTGTGAACTAACTGGAACTAATGTTGAACCTTTTCCACTTTCACTACATTCTTCGTCACTTTTATTACGTCCTCGACATAAATCAAATTCATCACGTAACGAATCCTTTTTTTCACCAATCACTTCCTTATATGTTGTACAAAAGAAATCAATTGTGTCATCACCAAATACTGGAATATCATCATCTCCCTCCTCTTCCACTGTGGTTAATTCATCATCACTGATATGATAAAAACTTTCAATTTCTTGTTCTAATTTTAATTTTTCATTGATTAACTGCTTTAATTCTAATTTTAATTCACTTGTTTTATGTTTTTCTTCTGTTAAAAGATGATTTAGTTGCTGAACTTCATTTGTTTTTTGCTGATTAAACGTTAATTCATTTGTTTTATATATTTCTTCAATTATTCGAACTTCATTTATTTTTTGCTGATTATTTGATGTTGCCAATTCATTTGTTTTTTGTTGATTTAAAAAACCATCATTATTTGTAAAATTATATAAACCATTTGTATTGCATATTTTATTTTCTAAATCATCGATAATCACCGATAAATCATTAAAACAATTATTATCTTCAGGACCAATCACAACTGTTGCTAATTGTAGACATGATTTTTTTAAACTTTTTATATCACTTACAATTTTCTCAATTTGTTCATTTAATATTCCATGTAATTGTAAATTTTCATTTTCTTTTTCTGTTAATTGTACTCGTAATTTGTGAATTTCATTCATTAATGTATCGATATATAATTGATTATTTTCATTTTGTGATAATAAAATCGAACAAGTTTGTGCAATCATTTTACTTTCTTCATTTGACCAAGCTTCATCACTTAAATATTTTTCGATATCGTATAAATATTGTTGTTTTTGATTACTTTGGTTCGACATTGTTAGTTAGAGTTGTATAAAAACTAAATCATTGGTAAGTACAATACAATTCATATTAAATCTTTTAAAAAAAAAATATGTTTATTGGTAAATTATATAATTATTTTGGAACATTGAAAAACAGTTGAAATTAAATTGAAGTGGGGATAAGAAACAAATAATTGTCAGGTGTTATTTAAGAGACGTCATGTTGATTTTATTAGGTATCTATCTATACGGTCTTTAAATATCTGGATTAAAATTTTTGAGATTTATTTTTATTACATTACCTATATATACTTTAAAGGATCATAAAATTTGGGGATTCAAAAGACTTGTTCAATTTTAATCTAGATCAACGGTATCACATATTATAGATATATCTTTAAAATACAGGACTGTATTTTAAGATTATTAAGATCCGCCAAAAAATTATACTGTTTTATTTAATCATATTCTCAGAGATTGTGTTTGATATGAAAAAGAAAAACAATTATTTTACATTTTTATTGTTTTTGAAGTTATTTATTATAGCAGAAGTTAGAGAAAAAAGGACGTTATCTAGGAACTGACCAAAACTACTCCAATTTTGAACTCAATTTTGTGTGCAAGTAATTAATTAGTGAAGTAAACAACTCACATTTTAATTGTTAAAATACTCGACATAGGGATGTGTATCAATGTTAAATATTATTTTTAATCAGTAGCATGCATAAAATACATTAAATATGAAGTCCATGTAGAAGGTAATTATAATATGTGGAATTTATTTATTATATAAATACATATAATGAAATTAATAAACAATATTAGAGTTGAAATTTCGGCGAATCAAAACAGATTGCGAAAAATTTTGCAAGCCAAAGTTGTTTGCTTCGAAGAAACGAAAATATTTTGTGTTTGAATTTTTCCTCTATGACTTTTAGGATGAGGCATGAATCCATTAATTTTTTGTTTTTTAGTTATCTTGATGACGGGCAGACAGTCAGAAAGGCAGACAAACATATACAAATGAACTAATTAGGTGATTCTATAAACATCCGTACCAAAGTTTTATTAGTATCCTTAAAATTTTCGAATTTTAAACTTTGTATTAAATTTAATATATATGAAAAACAAATAAAAACTGAAATTTAAGTAAAATTGATAATATCACCCAATGAATTAATAATCTGTTTTTCAATTCCAAATTTCAACTTGATCGCATCATTTTGTGTTTTTAATTTATGTAATTTTTTTTAACTGTATTAGTGTAATTTTATAGAAATTAGAAAAAATTACAGAAATATTCAAAACTATTATAATGCTTGATTGGGATTTTTAAAAATTTTAAGGAGTCCGAAGTAAACAGTATAAAAGTCTTATTAGGCGCTTGAACAAGTATTTAACAAAATATCCTCTGAAAATCCTGTAAAAATAGAGAATTTGATGATCCTACCAATTACACATCAAATAATGAGATTATTGCTTGGGATTATTGAGCCAATGTGATCTTAATGCGTGAACACGAAATGACCCAAATTTGTATATTTATATAAATGGCATATATGTGGGTATATTATACTTAGTATAAAATTTGTAACGCTATAAAATATTGATGACAATACTCAGGTTATAGTAATGGTGTTGATAGAATACTTAATGCATCCCATTTCGTATATCTTTCATCAAGATATATAGCTCTGAAATTTTGATGGCTCATTCTATTGAGCTAAAGTGTAAAATATTAATTGAGTAAAACCGGACAATTTAATCTCATCGCCTATATTTAAAATTTACGATAGAACAAAAGTTCAAGTACAAAAAATGGTTTGCTATTTAAAAACAAACAACTTTTGTTTGAAATATTTTTTCGTAAACTGTCTAGATTCGTTCAATTTCAGCTCAAATTCGGCTAATAAACACAATTTTAATTGTAATACAGATAATTATTATAGGTATAACAAAATTTCATAACGGTAGTAGAAGACAAATTTTTCTGAAATTCAGCTAATGGTTGGATTAGAAATATAAGGTAGAAAAACCAAGGTGATAGTGTGCTCATAGTTGGCTTGTATTTTTATCATACTTATTTTAGCTGACCATGATCTCATGATTGGTTACAGTAATTAAATTTTGGTTCACAGCTGTCATAAAATTTTTTACATATATCATTTGATTCTAGTAACATAGTAGCTTATGGCGAGCTAATATTTAATATTTGGAGATGATTTAGTACCATTATTTAATTTTGATTTACTATTGGCTCACAATAAAATAATATTTTATTTATATCATATTTTATTAGATGGATATTAAGAGAGATTTTCTGCAATTATTTAATTTTGACTCAGCGTAACCTCACAGCTAGCATAAAATATTATTTTTTTCAAAATCACTTGTTTTGACTTCAGTAATTGGTTATGGCAAGCAATAGTAACTACATGGAAATGATTTTGTACAACTGTTAAATAATAAGTCATGGCGAGCCAATATTTAATATTTGAAGATGATTTTGTACCATTATTACACTTGAACTCCGTTTGCGCATGATCACCTGTCTTTAGTTTAATATTAGGCCAATATTTAATGTATGGAAAAGATTTTCTATAATTTTAAAATTTTGTTTAACTCTCACAGCGGAGACAAAATAATTTTTTACAGATATCAGTTTTCAAAGTACATGAGCTTACTTAAACAATTAAACAATTTTTTTTGTTAAAATGAACGATCGGCAGTCGTGGCCAGATCTTCCATTTTGTACCCTATTTTCATCACTCAATCCAAAGTATAAATACTAGTGATGTAGTTTCAAAATTAAATATCTTTAAGAAATTCTATGCACTCTCAGAATCTTTTTTGAATTTTAGATATATGTATCAGTTTTTGAGATCCGCGAAAAACAAAACGCTTCTCTTTATTACTAAAATTTGTATACAGTTACAATTTGTTTTATAGGTCCCAAATTTTTTCTAGAATATTTTAGATACCATTAATAATTCGAATGGCATCATAATCATACTTTTAGGTAAATACGAAAATGATTTTATTAAATTGCAATTGTTAACTAGACATTAACATGTGTACAATATACATGTTTCTAATTTTCTGATAAAAAGAGCTAGGTTATACGATTTATTTCAGAAGGGGAGAATTTCCCTTGAATGAAATATAGAGAAAGATTCTAAAGATTAAAGTATTTCTAATAAAGTTCCTTTAAGACATTTCATAAATTAACAGATCTAATGCAATAAATTAAGTACATATTACAGAAACAATATTTACGAATTTTAAGTACACTCCACACTGTTAAAACTTACTCTATTTTTTAAAATTACAAACAATAATTAAAATTTTAGGTATTAATTTTATTTGATATAAAATATTTACAAAATCGAAATTTTTAAATAAATAAAGAGAATATAATTTATTTAAAGTGTATGCACACTTGCAGATTCTTGAACATGTTGACTCATCGTACAATTTGGTAAATACATATGTCCATTGTAACATGACTCATGATAAAAAAAACTGTAGATAGATTAATTAATGCTTTTTAACAATTTGTGCATAAGATATGTCCAATTTTTTTAGTTTATTTATCGTCTCCTTAACATTTGATGTTATTGATGAATTTGTTTGTTCAACTTCTTTAACTTCTTCGGTATTTTTGTGTCCTGAAAATTTTTTCCAAATACGTCGTGGTGAATTTGGTGCTGATTTCGTTAATAAATTCCCATCATTTTCTATTTTCTTTACAAATTTTACTTGATTCAAACATTTCGCAACTTGTTTTTTACTTGCATTATCGCATTCCACCGTAACATTTCCCAAATTAATTGAAAACATATTTGTTGCTAAATCAGTATTAATACCAATCGACTTATGTTTATTCGAAAATTTTCGACGTAACATATTAAAAATTTCATGAACACGTTGGGTTCGTGGTATTTTCATGAAAGTATTCGTAGTGGCATTTTCGAATACACTTAAATTCGTATTATTCTCTGCAATATAACAAACAAATTTTGCATCAGTTTGGATTTCAATGCTTTTGCAAATTGGTCTCAAGACATTGGTCTGTACTTCAATAGCTTGTGTTGACAGAGGAGAGCTTGTTTGAGATGAGGTTGATGGTAAATCCTCTTCATTTCCACTATCGATAAATTCGATTACATCCAATAATTCATCTTTTAATGAAGTCATATTGTTTGTAACAGCTGCTGAAGATGGTTGATGACTTTCAGGATAATTTGAGCAAGTACATTGTGTTTCATTCAATTCATTGGATACTTTCGTATATTTATCTTGTAATGCTTGAAAATCTCGATAAATTGTATCGATATTCGATTTTAAACATTGATTCTGTTCAATTTCGCGTGTTAATTGTCCATTTAAATCATTTAAGACGGTTTGTAAATCATCGAATTCATTTAAGTTTTCCACACTTTGGTTTGTAATGAACTTCGTCGATGAGTTCGTAGTAGTTGCATTTTTTAATAATTGTAATTCATAGTTTTTTTCATTTAATTCCATTTGTAATGCTAAACATTTCTGTTCTAAATTTTCAATAATTTCATGTAATTGTTTCATACATTGATCAGATACTGTTTGTTCATCTTTATAATTTTGATTTGTTCGCTCCAAATGATAAATTTGTTTCTCTAATTCATCATAGATCTGTAATCGTTCGTCATTCACTAATTTCAATTCATTATTTTTATGTTGTAAATGTTTGATTTGTAGATCTTGATCGTAAACAAATTGTTCATAGCTTTGTACCTTTTGTAAAAGCTCATACATATCATTTACACATTGTTCGATTTCATCAGATGCCCATGGTAACGTCATTGTTAAAAATTGTCGCATATTTTCAATTGTTTTCTCGTACGCTGAATAACGCTGTTTTAAATCCATTGTTGTATTTATTCTAAAATAAACAATATAATTGGTTAAATATAACTGTTATATACATCTAGATACAAAAATCTGTCTATCTACCTACCACAGCCAGAAAAAGTATTCAAAAATCATAATAAAACAAAATATTTTCAATTTTATAAAACTACTAGCAGACCCGGCCACGCTTTCCTGTGACAATTTGGAGCCCCCGGTATTTCGTGTAGAAAACCCGTGCCACGAAATTTTTATATTTAAACCTCGTATTTCGTATGCGACACCGGGTACCTCTGAATTGGCCCGGTACCTCGGCCCTTTGAACCACGGGGCGAAATTTTGTAGCAGATGACGGTTATTTTTATATAGATATTAAATTAATAATTAAAAATACATCGCTTCGAAAATTAGCCATGATTTGTCACAAAAAGTAAATGATAATAAATGTTATTGTGGTATATCCATTAGAGATAGATATATACCATAACCGAGTTTTCTGTAGACCTTTTCAATGTGTACACTACTTAGTACATTATTTTGATAAATCCCGCAAGATTCAGCCTGCGTTTGCAATGTAAGCGGGAAAAATGTAATTGTTTACGACATCACATTAGAAACCTCAAAAATAACAGTATTTCTCCACTATTAAATGGATGTTATTATACATATAAACCTTCCTCTTCAATCACTTTATCTATTAAAAAAAACCGCATCAAAATCCGTTGCGTAGTTTTAAAGATTTAAGCATATATAGGGATATAGGGTCAGAGGAAGCGACTTATTTTATAATATGTAGTGATTACCAAAATAATGGTTATTAGGATAGATAAAATCCAGTAATATGAAAATTTCTTCGAATTTTCTAACAAACCTAAAGAGATTCAAATAAAAGTTTAATAATCTGTGGGTGCAATTCTAAACCTTTTTATGTATATATATTTTTTTACTTTCCTGAATTTCTTGCTGGCTGTGGCATAGGGAGCCTACATATTTAGAGAACAACTTATTTTTAATTATTCGTTACTTTACATTATTTCATTATATAGTTTCATATCGAAAAAGTGTAAAAATTTAAACTTAGCATTGTTTATGTATCATTTTGAAACCTATACAGCAAATCAAATTTAAAACATTTGTGTTACTCTCTATTTTTTTAATGATACACATAATATCGGAACTTATTTATCCTATTTATAATAAGCGTAAATATGAACATAAAAGATTGAATCAAAATTTTGTTCAAATAAAATTAAAATAATATTATTACAAGTTTTTCACTTACCTTTATTTTTTTTAAAAATGTTGCACGTTGTTAAAATTTGAATTCACTAAACTATTCTAATTAAAATTTTGCACACTATTAGTATTTATTTGAAACTAAGACTAACAAAAAACGTTTCTTGTTAAAATGGTAAAAATGTATGACTCATCAACGAGTATCGGAGCATACGTCTTGTAAATCCTTTAAAAAAGACCGAAAAACTAGTAGGTAAAATTTGTATTATTATCAACATCAAATCATATAGCATCAGTTCATTTTTAATCCAAAAAGTGGTAAAATTTGGTAGGTAATATAAAATTATTTTTATCCTTATCTGAGATATTACTGAAAAGTACAGTAAAACCTCGATCAGTTCTCAACCTTAAGGTCAATTTATGTATTTTATAATATTTTACGGACAGTTTTTGAGAACCGATGTTATTTAATCGTAAATAAAATCGACTAGTTCGGGACGCGACATTTATATCGTGAACCTGACCTGACCATTTTGTAAATTTTATCTTGGTAGGAATGAAACGAATCATCAATCTTAAGCGAGTTCGTAATCCGATTCGGGCCTGCCATCTCCTAAGTGGATGTATATTTATGCACGTTTTATAAACTTTTAAAATGTTTCTGACATAATATTTGACTACAAATTGATGATTTCTTCGTCAATATTCTTTCAAGATTTTTAAGGTTTGAGATTTTTACTTTCTTGATATCGCTTTTTCCCTAGAAGGAATTGGCGTTTCCAAATTTTGATAAGAGTATTGATATCTCTTGTTAGAACTTGCTAGAAAGCCACCAAATTGAAGGCACCTGACTTTTTGTCTAGAGGTTTCCTTTTTATCACAATAAATACACAAACAAAATATTGCAAATTTTGAAAGTCAAAATTGAAGAATAAATCATGAATTTGCAGACACTTTTTTTGCGAACGCCAATTCAAAATTACTTACAACAAAAGCACAAATGTGTATAAAATCAGAAACTCAAGTGACCACTATTTTTTTAAATATAAAAAAATAAATTTTACACCTTTAAATCCTCTATATGTGCAAACAGAGCCCATTTTCTTTTCATTTAAAACAAAATGAGAGCCAATTCACATTATAAAATTTTTAAAAATAAAAATATCAGATTTTAAAATTATTATTTTTCAAATATTCATTTTAGTTCTATAAATATTGTAGCGATTTCGTATTTTCAAGTAATGAATTATCAGACCTTGTGAAGAAGGAATCATTTATTTTTTTATATAAATGAGTAATATAGGTTTTACTGTATTTAAATTTTATCAAATATAATTGCCTGCAATAGGACTTTGAATATTGAATAAAAAAAACCACCCATTGAGTTTATAACAGTTTAAGGATAACAGTTTAATAGAAAATATTCAATATGCAAATATCCAAGTTATTTAGTTTAAAACAGGTCATTTACAAAGATAACATAAATAAATAAAGATTAAATAGTTTAGAATCCAAAAAGTTTTTTTAATAAAATAGGTACAGGTTACGCTTACCAATCAAGTAATTTAAGAAAGTTATTGAATGTTGAAAATAACATAGAACTGACCGACTTTCAAATATCTTTTCTTTATATTTATGTGCGAGAGGCTTTAAATATATTCATCTGATAATATGATTTTATTATATACGCCATAATTATAAATGTTAATCAATTTTATTTTTCCCAATAAATAGGTTTGCCAAGAGACACGAATCATAATTATCGAAACTTAAAACATGAGTAGTGTCGAATTAATATAGTATAGTATAGTACTGATATTAGTATCGATTCCTTAAGTTACCGAATACTTTTTGATATCATAAAATATTGGCAACAAGGGTTTCGATTTTTTTCTACGAAGTATCCAAACCAATTAAGGTACCGATAATATTTCAATACCTCAAGATATCGGTAGATTTTTTCCTAAAAATTTTATATCTAAAAAACTATGGATACTTTTTGATGCTTTTATTTAATCAAGTTTCTGGGAAATAGAAATGATTATTCCCGGTGCCTCTTATCATATCTAGTCATTGATATTCACTTCCAAAAATTTATATGTGGTTTAATTATCACTAGTGTAACAACTTTTTCTGTACGAAAATTCTGAGCGGGGCGTTATCTTTTTCGGACTTTCGGAAATTTTCGATCATCCACACAGGTTTGAAATTGACGGACATCTGTTTTTTTTTTTTTTTTTGTTATTGTTATCGGAAGATCTTTTAAAGACAGGTGCAAATACGAGATTGTTCAACAAGTGACAAAACGGAATGTTATTTGACCGACAGTATCACAATTGCAATTTAGGGTGTCGGACAACAGACATCTGATTTTATAACGTTGCAGGCAAAATGATTTTGACAAAAAAAAAAAACAACAAAAACTGTCATTTTGAAGACTGTGGGTGACAATAAACAAATTTCAAGAGCTCCGAAAAAGAAAACAGCCTTTTTTCAGAATTTTTGTAGACGAAAAATTTGTTACACTAATTATAATTAAGCCATATAAAAATTTTTAGAAGTATATTTATCGATCACTTGATACTCTACTAATACTAATCTTTTACTTGCTTACAACCTAAAAAGTACTACAAAACCCAATGTTGATGTGTATTTCGCATTATAGCAAAATCATATCATTGTATTGGACATGTAGTGAAATTCTTTATCGACACTAATAGTGAAATTCTTAATCGTTAAAAACATTAAAACAACAAAATAATAAAAATAAGCAGACTTACCATCATTGGTCCAATATGCTAAATCACCATCTTCATATTTAACATTTTTCACTAATTTCTGTAAGACTTCTTTAGCGTCCTTCCGTTTATCCAATAATGATAAAGCATACGCAGTTAAAGCCATTGTATAAGTATCGCCCTCACTGTCTTTGCTGCTAGCGAATGCTAAACAATATGTGGCTTGATTCAAAACAGTTGGTTTGATTTCTAAACCAGTTTCTAATAGTGATATAATAACATAAGCAGTTAAAGCAGCATTTGAATCACCTCTTTGTAAACCACCCTGTAAATAAAAACAAAACACTATTTAAGTTACCCTACTCAAATGTCTGTAAGGCTTTGAGGTCCTTTTGCTAAGCTTTTTTTGGGAAATTTTTTATATGTTAAGAGTAAATTTTGTTCATTGTTCATATATGTGGAAAAATAATTGTATAAAAATTTTTTTGCGGTTTTGAAAACTTTTCATACTATTTTGAAATTTTTTTTTTTGTATTTTGACATAATTTTCATTTTATAAATATACCTATAACTTTTCCTTCTCCAATTTAAAAGAAATCAAATTTAAAAAACCGATAAAGTGCGTGAAACACACATCAACATACGATTCAGTGGCTCCTATTAAGTTGCAATTAGTGAAAGCAAAAATTGTGGATATCTATACAAATTTTCAAACAATCTTGTCCAAAAAATCATTCAAAACAAATGCAAAATTTTTTTTCAAAACTATCAAACTCATGGAAGAAAACTTTGAAAGAGCATAGCGCTCTACTGATATGATTTTATACGAGAACATTTCAAATTGCGTTCTTCATTTTATATTAACAAATTCATCATTTTGTTTACAAAATTAAAAACATATTTAATTTTCAAAATTGAACATCTCATCAAATGATATATGAAAATGTACTAAATTCACCACGTCTCTACATAATATATAGAAGTCGTATTCAATTCTATTTACAATAAATAAAAAATTAGTAGGATTGCACGGGAAATTATTTTTTTAAATGTTTTCTTTCATTTTTCTGGACTATTGTTATCAGAGATAATCAAATTGAACTATGGTTAAGTCAATGTTTGAACGATATGTAATGATAAGCATTCTTAAAATACTCTAAGTATCCACATACACAGTTAAAAATAACATATATAATAATAATATGTGTTAATTAGCTATTGTGTTTTAAGAATGTGGCGACTTCAAACATATTTAATGAGTAGCACCGAGTTCAAATTTTAGTTAAAATTTATAAATGATATTTGGTAAAAACTGTCATTTTTGAAAAAAGGTCAGACTATTTGATTCATCGTTTAAAATTTTATATAAATATCACAATAACTGCAGCTTCACGAAAGAATCACGAAAACAAATAAATGAAACATCTTACCAATAACTCTTTATGTAAAACTAATCCAACTGTTGGGAAACATCCATTTTCCAATTGCTTACTAATAATCCAATCCATACTTTCTTTCAATTTCTCTTCATCAACATACATATGGAATCGTGATTGAGCAAATGAACGGACTACGAATGATGTTAGCCACAATGAACCTTCTGAATCGGATTCACCAAAAGCAGAAAATGAAGCATCTTTATGTCGATAGCCTTGTTCACGTTCATAACCTGTACTCAACAAATATTTATTAGAAATATGGATGATTTTATGGAAACGTATGGGAATGATAGAAATATTCAAAAAAAAATATTTAGGTTTTATAAAGTACAGTCAACTTCAAAAATAATACACTAACCTGAATGTTTCTTGTATATTTAAAATCAATGCTTTACTTAGACACAAAATTATATCCGATAAAGACTATAAAAGGCACCATCAAAATCGTGTATTTTGTGATTTGAAATCAACATGGAAATTCAGACCGGCGTGATTTCTTTTGGATTAGACTATACTTATGACAAAAATCCAGTTTATTTGAAAAATGTTTTTGTGTTTTTCGAAATAATAATTTTTTTATTTTTTGATGGTTTATTGTGATTTCGGCGGATAAGATAGTTTTGAACAATAAAATTTAATACTCTAGATTAAATAGCAATAAAAAGAATTGTTACGGTGATATTGACTATTAAATTAGAAAATATCAAATTTTGAAACAAAATAGGTTTATTTTGCGAATCAAAAATGAATTATATTGAGTTTAAATTACCCTTAATTTTTCAAAAAATAAACATAATTTTTTGAGTTTTTATTTGTGTTTGCAAGGAATTCAAGTAGTGAAAAAAAACCAAAACAAACCATGCAGTTCTCTCAAAATACTATCAAATTTAAGATCAATTTTCGATGATTGTTTCAATGTTGAACTAAGAGTCTAGAATTTAGATGATTTTTCGAATACTATTCCTATAAATGATTAAATTTGAAACTGCGATTGAAATACTGATTACCCCGTAACAAACACATACAAATAAATCGTTCAACCTTGCGTGTACCTAAAGTGTAGGATATTTTGGCTCTTGTTGAAAAAAATTCATTGCCCTATAATTATAAAAATAGTTTACCTTTTTTCATGTAAGCTAAAGCTTGTTCCTTTAATTTTTCATTGTCTGATTTAATCGACTTCAAATAATTGAGTACATGTAGATTTGGTACCATCAACAACATGTTTTGTTCACCACAACCCATGGGCAGACGAACTAAACTATCCAAATTCGATAGAGCCGCACCCATTATGTCACCAATCGCTGATACAACGGAACGGGCAGAATCGGCTACTAAATTCTCTGGTAACGTTAAGTCCCATACACGTCGAACATTAGTATTATTTGGATAATCTAGAAACAAATTTTATGTTTTATATTTATTTTTTTTTTTTGTATTGAAGTTATTTTTTACCGTTTGGACAAACATAAGTTGATTTGGAAATTTCAATTGGAAATCCTTCTGGTTCAATTAAAATCGGTTTGACAATTACATCTCTGAAAATAAAAACATGTTTTTATTTAATAGGATATTGCAAAAATCATCCTGAAAAATTAGGATTTAAATCCAAGTTAGAGTAAAGAGTGGTCAAAATTAACAAAAACCGAAATTCAATCCTATTGACACTGAATAGGAATAGAAATAGAAAATCAATAGGATTCAATATGAAATTTCAATTCTTATTCAATCCAACTCAAAATTTTGAATACGATTAAATAAGAAATCATTTCCTATTCAATGATATTTCCTATTAAATCCTATTGATTTCCTATCCAGGATTTTTTTTATCAGGGTTGTTGCCCAGACGGAAAAATTTTTTTACAGCTTTTGGTCTGCATCTTAATCAATATTAACCTACTTTAACATGTTAGTAAAATCATATATTACAACATTGTACAAAACACAGTGTACCATGTTCGTGGCATAATGATTGACATACGATCGATAGTCATAAATACAAATTTTCTAATTGATGTTGTTCGTATATATAAAATTACAATATTCGCAACGTGCTAAAAATTATTATTATTATTATTTTTTTTTTTTTGAGTATTTTATTAGTTCTCGAAAAAAGTACTGGGTGGCCCGTATGCCGTTTGCAATTTGTGCATATTTTTTATATTTAACTCACGTTTATTTAATCTGCATGTTTCTAACTGTCAAAATTGATGAAAGATAAATTGATTGTCAAATTTGTTAAAAAATTGATGGAAGAATTATTAAAGTTTTAAATTTGAATGAGATAAAAACGGTTTTAGATTCATACTAGAAATAAATTCTACAAGTTGCTTGAGTACGTATAATTATAGAAATTTTTTTAAAATATCTCAGAAGTTTTAGATAAATCGCCCTATTATTTATTTACATACATTTTTTTTTTTCAGTAAATTTTACTAAAAAATGTTAAAAGGGTAAATTATTAAATATTAAAGTTAATCTGGCATTAATTTTTTTTAAATAAATAACTTAACAAAAAAGAAGAAAAATGTAGACATTTTAGTATTTGTTAATATTTTGAATAATTTTTATTATTTTTATTTAAATTAAAAATAGATGTATCCATGACAAACTATTAAAATCTTTTTGTTTAAGAGAAATGATGGTATTAATCGTATTCATGAACGATAAAATATGAAACTGAAAATTTAAAGCCAAATAATTCAATAAATTTTAAAGATATTAAAATTTTTGTTTGTCTATTTAAAAAATGGGAATCTTCCTAAATGTATTTTACTTTTGAGATACTTTTTTCATTATAATTTATGATAAAGTATTGAAATAAAACTTAATAATAATAATTTATAAAACAATTCAATTGGTAGAAGCACTTACCGATAATCAGTAAGAATATTCGTTTCACATTCTTTGGCATCCTTATCCACTTCAGCTGAAACGGTCACATTAACCTCACCTAATTTTGTTGCTTTAATCATAAATATTTCAGCAATATTCGAATCACTATCAACACAAGCATTAATCTGTGATTTTTGATCCGCAACCAATTCAAAACCATCCGAATAATATAATGTAATTTTAATTGGTAACTTTTGATTTAAATAATTAAATAATCCAACTTTTAAATGTAAAATTTCACCACGTTTAAATGAATATGGTGTGATGTAATCGACAAAGAATGGTTTAAAACCACGAATTTGTGTGGGTTCAGCAATACCTAAACCATCTTCATCTGATAAACATGTTACTGTTGTAATCCATTCAGTTATTGAATCGGGAATTTTTTCATCTAATTTTCCAAGACCATTTTCGCTACAAAATTTATATACAATATGTTTTAATTTTATTGTAATTCACGTTCCCAATTTAGTTGAGTTCCTAGAGGTTTTTTTACCACAAAATTCTTCTACAGTGAATGTATTGGTATCAAACTTTCTATGTCAAATAATAAAATTTTTACCACTTTATTTTGTGGACCGCTTTCCACGCACGCCAGTAGGCTCCTATTACTATTTTAATTATTTGTGATTAAAAATATCATATTTTTATTTAATGAAAACTATATTTTTGAACGAATAGAACTTTTTTCAATGAATAACTCGAAAACCTTACACTTAATGGAAAATTGTCACAATAAAAAAATCAAAAAGTAATACATGTTTTACATTTCTGTACATACATTAAACAAAATTTAGGTTCTTTTAAGGAAAATTGAAATGTTTTTTACTAATTTTTACTAAAAAAATAACGAAGAAAAGTCTTCAACCCTTTATTAAAGTACCTACATGAATAGACCTTCGTAATGAATCTTTGTTGAAGTCGTTAGATATAAAACTAATGGAGTTATAATGAAATCAAAAATGTTTACTAATTTTTTTACCAAAAAAGCGGTTTTTTAATGAATGGCTTTCCTCCTTAAAATTTATTAAATGTTTTAGTAGCGTTTGTAAATTTTTTTGTAAATCTAAGTATAAAAAATTCATTCTAAAAAAAGAGTTTAGAGAAAAAACTCGATTTTAAACAAATATTAATTTTTTATTTTCCTTGTGTACCGTCATTATACCATCATTATTTTTTCAGCTATTACAACAATATCTATTCTCTGATCTATTACAACAATAACTCATTTTGAAGCTTTTTTTATATACTTCAATCAAGGTCAGATAAATTTTCAAATTGTTCGTTTTTATGTTATTAAACGTTAAAGTGATTAAATTCAATTTTCCTCGAACAAAACATCACCTTCAACATTTCTAGCAATATTTCGGTTAAGCGACGCATGTGGCACAGCGTAACGCAACATGGTCTAAGTGACAGACACGACGCGATCGTCGTATTGGACGTTTATGGCCACGCAGTTCTCTCGCCCAGTAGACACGTGTTTTTGTTTATTTTGTGTTTTGTTTTTATTTATTAGTTTTTTATTGTTAGACTATTGAAACTTGCGACAAACTGTGCCACGCGTTTGTCGCTCTGGTTAGCTTCGTGTCGTCAATTTTCGCTGACTCATTCATTTTTATATGTAACAGGCCTTATTGTTACATCTACAGGAATGTAAATCAAATTTTTCTATTATTCTTGATTTTTTATAGGTTTTAATTTTTAACCTTACACTTTTTTCAATAAAATGTAAGGTTTACTAGTTATTCGTGAAAAAACTTTAAAAAGTTTGCATTTTTAGTTAAATCGATAGTTTTAATCACTGAAAACTGAAAACGTATTTAATTGTCAAAAAAACTTTAAAGACCAGTTTTTGCTGTATATATGTCGCTTCATCCGTTATTTAAATTTTGAAAAATTAAAATTTAAATGAGTAGACATTTTATTATTTAACATAGCATATAAAGAATAATTAATAAGATTCCGCATCAACAAATTCACTAGTAGAATTCGTATCTTTTCATGTTTAAACCTCTATAGGAACTGCACTAATCGTAGAAATCTGCAGTAACCATAAATAATTAGAGTGCATAATGTAATTATGCATAATTTTCATGAATCAACGAATCACGAAATAATTGATTCTTAATATTGTTATTAGTGTTAAGCAATCGTTAAGATGTAAGAAGTCTAAAGGGTGAGACTTCTTACATCTTAACGATTGCTTACATTTGCGAAATTTCAACAAATGTTTTATCTTTACCGTGGTTATGCAGATTCCTACAGTTATTGATGTCTGATAGGCGATTATGATTCATAAAAAATGAGACATCTTTAAAAAAATCCCCGATTTACAAGAGATCTTAAAATAATGCAATGTTACGCATGTACCGTCCTCACATAAAAACGGAGGTCGTAGTAAAGACTTTTATCTTTAGAAATATTTTTTTTGCGAAATACTCATCTTCAAGATTATCGTTTTAAGTTCTTTTTTAAGTTATTTGTTATATAAAATAATGTCGTGTCACTATGTAAATTTATCTTTTAAACCCTTTTGTTTTATACAAATTTGATCATTTTGAATTATACAAATTATACAAAATATACCATTAAAACTGACTAGTGGCCAAAAAATATTTTTATTTTTTCTAAATGTTTAAATGGTTTATTATACTAATTTAGAAATTTAATTGTTTTTTTTTTTTTTTTTTTTTTTTTTTAATATTTTTTTTTTTATGTATTATTCAATTCTTTTTACGTGATTGAGCATAAATGAGCCCTTAAAAATCTAATTTTTTAATTTAAATAACTCTTTAAAAACATGTCTGAACTTATTACATTCCTACAACATTAAGTTATACAGCATCTCACTTGTAATGCTTTTATATTTTCGTATTTTATCAAATTTTTTATCTAATCTATTATTAAAGGGTATGGTTGTAGAAAATTGATTGATAACTAAATCGAATTAGTTGATAATAATTTTTTTACATAATTTTTTTTCGAAAATAGTGTTATAAAATAATATTATGAATGTCGATGTCTCATTTCAAATAAATCATGCTCATAAATATAATATATTATAAATGAAACTTTTTTTAGTATTAGATTGATTTAATTTCCAGTCACGTCAGAACAAATAATTGCATGCAAAGTTTTGGTAAGAATACAGATGGAATATCCGCCTTTATTAAACGAATTAGACGTATATTGGTATTTTTACTGGAATATTTTCTTTTTTCTAGAATGAATTACAGAAAAGACACTATTTATTGAATGCTCATATAGGAGCTAAATGTTGTGATTGTTTAACCGATTTTGTTCTAACGTTTTTTTGGAAGATTGATAGAAGTAAGTTTACCAATAAGAAAAATTGAGATTTAGATCAAGACTTGAAAATTATCACAATTACAGCTAGTCTGTTCATTATTTGTAACGATTAACTAATTCCACACATAGAAGCTCTTGTATAATAACCAAAAATAGTAAAAATACTATTCCAATTATGTCAAAATTCAGGTCTCGTTATGATCGCTATTGTCTGTATTGCTACGCTTGCATACAATCTCCCAAAACGATCGACAAGAGAGATGGCAGTGGATAACAATCTACAACTATTAATAAATAAGAAATTTCTGTATCACAAGTTCTGAATTCTACTAAGATAGAACAATATCCTAACAGTATAAACTGATATTATCCAAATCGAATTAAAAGAGTTCATAACTTACTAGAAAACAAATTTAACAAAGTGGTGTATAAATATGTTTTCTATTTTAATCAAAATAACCATTCATGGACCGTACAATATAATGCAGAGATAAGTTTTCTTATAAACGATAAAGAGAATATTGTCCAATTAATATGTAGAGTTAGATATACAGTCAAGGCGAGCGATTGTTCAATATATACTTAGTAGCAATTAAATTCCAGAGCCATGTTTCCGGAAAATATGAACGAATTACAGGTGTCGATCCCAATGGATTGTTTAAATTATTTTCAGGAATCATTTCAGCATATTCCAGATCTTGAACCTGATAATATACTACGCTATCCTCATTTTTCTCCAATACCAGATAACCTTAAAAAATGTTCAAAAATTTGCTAATAAAAATAAATTTTCAGTGAAAAATACACACAAAAAATTCTAATACACATTTTACTATTGAACATTTTCTAAGTATTTAAGTATTTTATTTTTCGGTTAATACGAACGATATCTAAGAATTCCATTGAGATCGTCCAATTAACAAAATCAGTTCACCAATTTATATGAATACAGACCAAAAAAAGTTTCATTCAAATAATTTAAAGAAATACAATTAATAATTGCGGAATTACCACAATTAAAAAATAAACTTTTCAAGACATTTATTTATTTTTCCAGAATAGTATTTTTTTAAGTGTGATTATTCTGCTGTTTTAAATTACTCAAAATAATAGCTTTAGATGCATCAACCAATTTGGCATAGATACTATATTTAGAAGCATAGATACATGCAACTTTTTTGAGCATATATACCAACGAAAAATATTCAAAGATAGAAAATTTAGAAAAGAAGTATGTTAGAGAAAGAGATTATGCTTTAAAGAATCAAGTGAATGAAATTTAGCTAATAGTACATTAGTCCAATAAAAAGCCAATTCAATATGTATTTGAGAGAAAGAAATTTTATTCCAAATAAAGTCAAATCTGCTAATTTGAGTCTTTATAAGCGCATTTTTTAGTTATATAATAAGATTTTCTGAAAATAAATCATGCATTCCTCCTCATTCTTCAATCACAACGTACGAAACGATTTCAAAATTTTATTCTCAATACAAAACTAAATTGAGCTCGACATTTTTAATTTATCCTGTCTAATTGATTTCCTTACTCAAATTCATTGTATGAAATAAAAAGTAATGCGTTTCACGGTGGTTTACAGTTAAAAGGTTGGGTATGGAAGTTTCTAATCTACAAGTTTTTACTTTCTTATAATATTTTTATCTTCGATTAATAAGATCCCACTAAATAATTTAATTATAACTGCATCTGTTAAGATTTTAAAGTCTTTCATAAAAAATTTTTTTTGAATAGCTCTTACTAAGATATTACGAAAATCGGTTTAATAAAATGTTTGAGTTTTGCTTTTCAAAATATCGATTTCGATTTATAGTATTTTGATTGGCATATCTAATTTTGTTTGATATTTGCATCTTTTAAAGGACAATTAAAATTTTTTATTATTACTTCATACTAATCAAATTCCAAAGCCATGTCTCAGGAAAATATCTACGAATTGTTTCTAGTGGGGAGATGGTAACGTGGCTCTCAGAAAACAAAACTTTACTCTCCATCGCAAAGCTATCAAGAAGAGATTCGGGTAATACGGAATCGAAATCCATAAATTGTTGACGCATATCGGCTCTTTTTATTATCACATCACCATCAAATTCTCTGTAATCATCTAAAAAATAATCAAAGCTAAAATTTGCAAACCATAATATATTATATTGAAATTTTAACTTTTTTAATTATCTACGTTTAAAGTTTCCCAAATTTTCCTAGAAATATAACCATAACAAAAACAAGCAAAACTTTGAAAGGACTCTCAATCTTTTATTTCCTAATTCTATATTTATACAGAAGATTTTTAAAAGAAAATTATCCTAACAAAAAGAAAATTTCAAACTGAAAAATAACTAATTGCTCGTTTTGCTTTAAAGAAATCATGCATCTCACACAGCATGTAAAAAATACGTGCAAACTTCGATATAGAAATTTAAGAAATCGAAATATAACAATCTTTATAAATAAGAAATTATCAATTCAACTAACCGTAGAATTTACAACGGTTGAAAAGGGTTTATATTTTATCTTTAAATTATCTATATTTCCAAAACTACTAGTCAAGTAGAAATCGAAGCATCAATATCAAAAACTATCCCAAGTCAATTTTTTTACGCGATTCTTTTTAAATTTTTCTACTGATATGAATGTATGTTGCCAGGAGGTAACTCGGTGCCATATTGTTCAAACCGCAATTGTTTTAAAAACAATTGCAAGGTATTTTTTTTTTCAAACGGCGAAATTTGTTATATTATTTGATGAATAACGAATAAAAAAGATCCTCTTACTTTTAGTTAATTCCGTTACTTTTGACCCTTTAAAAATATATAATGAAAAAGAATGACGTCTGTTGTAGACTTGTATGCATCAGGAACGAAGATAAAATCCCACCATCATTATTATTTACTATTATATTAAATAAAACATAAAATTATAATATTGGCTTCAATTATTTTATTGGCAATTTTTGTGATAAATCTGTTAGTTTTTGAGACTTAGACTTTTAAACATCAAACTACAACTGGTAAAAGTATGGAAGAGAGACAAGCAGGCCCCTTATAACATTTTTATGGTGATGGTGGGAATCGATTATTGTAGTTGGTGTCATTGCCAAATGAGCTAACAAAGACCGCTATTACCTGAACCTAACATTTCTTTTATCAATGGCCCTAATCTTTAAATAAGGTTTTATATTCAATTTTATTTTCGGCTAAAGATTGTTATATTTTTTACATATCATGGCAAAAACGTAAATTGTCGTTGGCAGCGCTATTAATTCTTTAAATGCAAATAATAAAAACGTATAATACTAAATGGAAATAAGTTTCCAAAGCCAATTTTCTGGAAAATATGTACGAATTGATGTTTCCAAAGGTATTGATATTGATTGGTCAGCAGTTGCAGCATGTGGTAATGACATAATTGTAACTCTAGACTTTGTCCGCGATCTACCCTTTCCACGACGCCATCCCCCTTTAAAGAAAAACACGCCCAATATCAAAAAGATTTAAATTAGATTAATTTACATGAAACCTATTATCTCAAAGATTCTTGATCACTATGTCCTCAAAAGAATGTTATAATTTTCAATTAACAGCATGAAAATACTTATAAGATTTGATACGAAAAAGTGGTGCACACATGGATAGACATAGAAAACATGATTGTAAGGAGTATAAAGAATAGCTATCAATAAAATTCTTAGGTGAATTATTTATGCAGCAATAGAGAATTTTACTACTCATGAAAAATATTTAAAATAAGTAGCGAATTTCTATTGAGCCGAAACACAAAAAGCTAGATTTAACATAATAATCCCTACATTATTCAGAGGAAACGGAACATTTTGATTTAAAAAAATATAACACAAGAGTAATTACATATCCATTAATTCAAAAATAATGCGATTTTTATTAAAATATTTTTTATTTGATCCTGCATCTAATATTATACAAAAAAAAAATGGGAAGGACAGAAACCGAAATTTATGAGAGCTTATTAAAAAATAAATTTGAAACAAGTATAACTGTAATCAGAAATATTTTTATTTTTTCGTTGATGGAATGTGGAAGTTTAATTCCAAAGTCAAAGTCATAGCTCTGCATACTGCAAAAATATGTTAGAACTTTATTTGTCAAAAGTGTATCCACATGGAATAATAAAAGAAATAATAATTTTTTTTTTATTTTTTTATTTCTGGCTTTAGCTACTTTTAGCTATATAGCCATTAACCAAAGGGGATTATTATTATTATTATTATTATTATTTATACAACAACAGTACACAGTACTGCTAGGTGGTCACCCATCCAAATACAGATTGTGACTGCTGTTGCTTAACTTTATAGATTGGTCTAAGCCTGTCATTCCGTTACGTCAGTCCGGGGTCGAAATAATAATTTTGCAGAAAATTAATGATAGTAGAAGTTTTAGTTTAAGAACCTCAAAAAATGTCCAAAAAAACTTCATCTCTGTTTTTGGATTTATTTTGTAGCTAAGTGAGATAAAATAAATTGATAAATCTGTTTTTCTATTTGAATACACTTAAATAAGTTTTCAAAATCTGGAAATTGAATGGTTCTTAATGTATTCCCATCATTATTTTATAAACAATTTGTACCTAATCGTAAAATGAGCTCCATTTTTTTAATTTTTGGTCCAATATTATCTAATACGACACACTTTTAATTCAAAATAAAAAATTTTGGGATTTTACGCATTCTTAAAAATTATTCTTTTAATCATCAAATAAACTATACCTACTTATTTCTATCAATTTCGCTGAATAAAATCGAGAAATCTAAAAAATTGAATATGATTTACGATAAATTTTGAAAAATTGAATTGAAATTCTAAATATCAGATAATCTGATCAGGTAAACCAATTACAGGTCCAAATGAATTTTTGTATTGTATAAACAAACTCCTTCAATGAAACAAAAAATGAAAATCTAAACAAAATATGAAGAAATCAAATCGCTTTCTCAAATTAAATCTGCCGAATCCAATGAAAAGAAACACAATAAAGAAAAATTCATTGCCAAAAGTGTCAAAATAATGTATTATTTCTGTATTTAAAAACCTTCACCAAATATAACTTGACTCAAATAGAAACGAAAATTTCAAAATAACCAAGAGATAATCGAAAACATCTTTAAATATATTTGAAAAAAAGCTTAGGCGGAATAGACATAAAATTTGTTACTTAGTGGAAATCAAATTCCAAAGCCACGTTTCTGGAAAATATGTTCGAACTTTATCAGTCAAAGATTTATCAAGATTATTATTAGAATTGATGGAAGTTAAATCATTATCATTTCCCTCTAAACTTTCTGGTATTCCTGCAGCAAACGGAAATTCCTCTTGTCGAATATCTATAATACCATCTTCCAAAACTTAAAAAAAACGTGTTCAATTTAAAAAATAAATATCAAGAATCATTAGCATTCTGAAAATTTGGAATTACAATTAAATATATCATATCATATCAGGTATTTCAAATGACATGAGTAGTAAAAATAGTTTTGCATCAAATTTTGCAGAGAGGTAGTTTTTAACGATATAAAGTAAAAAATTGTAGTACGATATAAAAGTATTAACCCTCCCTGTCAGATGTAATAAATTTTCAGTTCATTTTAGTTGTCAACCACATAAAAGATAGGAATTTATAGTTTTTAGTACTTATGTTTGAACATTAAAATTTTGCGTCGCCGGTATAAAAAATAACTTTAAAAAAAAAATAAATAAATATATTAGTATGTGCCTAAATAAGATGTAATTTACTGTGACGTTTACGAAAAACTATTAGAAAAGAAAAGATTACTTTATAACAAATATTTAGAGTAATCAAAAGTGAGTTATTGTACAAACAGCATCGTCATCGTTACGAGTTGTATGTAAACAATGTAAATTGCCATTTGTATTGAGTGAATTACTATGCGCACAGATAAGCAATGGATCATAGTGATGGTTACAGCATCGTTAGATTTGCAACACCAATACAATTACTACTTAAAGCGATGTTTTTTTACGTTTTTTAAAAGATTGCGTTCTCTTTCATGTCGTTAGAAATACCTTGAAATATTTTATATTCAGAAGAAAAATAAGTTTTGATGAAAAAATATGTATATTTTACTATTGAACGTTTTTTAAGGAATTTTATTTTTTCTAATTTTGATGTTAGATGTAAAAATTTCCATTCGGATAAGAGAAGTACTAAAATTTGGTATGTTAGGAAAATTATCACATAATCTAAAACTAATCTAATATGAATTTCTCGTTAAGTAAAACTGTAACCAAATAAAAATGAAATTTAATATGTCTTGATGTAAAACTTTAACAATGTGGTTGGAAACCAACTTAATAGTTTCATATTTCAATTTATTTCGTTGGCTATCGCCCTTAAAGTGCTTTTAATATAACAGATCTTGTTTGGAGAATATTTGTATGCCTGCCCTATTTGTTAAATTTTAAAGAGCTTTACATTACTGGTTGTGGAGAAAAATGTTTGAGACAGGAATCAGGTCGTTTAAAAAAAGTCTTATATAATGGTACTAAATTTTTCATAGAAATGCATTCCAAATACGCAAAACGACCAAATTTAGCAACGATTAACATCTTCTCGGATAATTATTATGATTAGCTAATTTATACTGATGATGACTACCTTGTAGCCTAAATATGTATTTATAAAATAGAAAACAATTTTTATCGAGGAAATTGGGGCAAAAAATCAAAATTTATACTTCAAATAAAAAGAAATGCTCCTAACTTTATGGTCAGAATTTAGACAAACAAAAGCAATTAACAATTAATATCTTCCAAAAGATGTTACGCTGATGGGAACAGATACTGAGATAACAAAAAATTGCAACAGTAATAAGTGCTACAAAGACCTCCCCATGAATGACAGCAGCACAGAAAGTACACAAAGAGACAACAGGTAATCAAATTTGAAATTGATCAATTTGCAATTTTGAATGCACAAGATAAGCCAAGATTGAAGGTAGCTGAACTTTCAATGATATTCGATTGTCTGAAAATAACGAATTGGTTTGGTGGGAGCAATCAAATTAAACTGAGCAGAATAAATAATTTTAAGAGTACTACATTTTTAATGAAATCTATCTCAGATATAGATTTAGCATTCCGATACAACATATTGCGTACCAAACTCGTACCGCAAATAAATCTTTTATAGAAATTTATCTAGAAAACTTCAACAATGTTTCCTGAATGTAAGCAACATGTGTTCCATATGTAATTGCAACGAGTCAGAAAACATACATCACTTCTATATAAAATACCCAATTTAATAAGATTAAAAGACCAAGTATTTAACCATCACGATTATTATTACATAGAACTTTTTCACATAAAATCTAAAGAACAGTTCAACGATATTTAAAAGTGTTCAAAGTGTGCCTTTCTTCTAAGAAGGCGAATCTTGAATAATTTACCTTTGATATTGTCAAAAAAGTGTGATCTATTGTGTAAATTTTTATTCTTTGTCTGTTATTTAACCAAAAAACCGAAGACAATATTATATTGAACATTAATCATAAGTTTCATTTGTGCAATTATTTAGAGTAGTGGTATTGTTGACTTCTACTTGCCCGCAAATGATCTAACAACCAATTAAGCATTAAATATTATGTAGAATGCATTGGAAATATTTAGAAAAAATATTTTTGTCAAGTGTTTGAAATTTACCTAAGTATTTTAAACATGAATTATGGTAATATAAAAGTTGATTTCTACTGTGAGGTTTTGAGGTAACAATCTTTCTTTAAGGCTGTAAATATTTTCAGTGTTGAATCATTGTATGCTATGTACGAAAACCATATTTTGGTATCAATCAGCACGTCATCATCTTTTATAAATTTGAAACCAATAAGACTTGGTTTGGGTTAAAAACATCTACTGAGATGCGTCAAAAGACTGTTTCTTTTACTATTATATAATTAGTATCTAAAATATTATGTGGCTAGCTAAATATGTTTACTTGAATTTTTCTATCTTATTTGATTTTTTTCCAAAGAGATGTTTTAAATAAAAGTTATAGAACTTAAAATGTTTTAAGATCACACTAAGATTGAAGAAACTCGTTGAAAATAGATGAATAAAATGGTACAGCTGGTAATCCAATTTTAACCAACTAGAGGTAATATGGAAAAGAAAATACCAAGTTTGGTGAATTTTGGATAGAGCGTTTGATACGACATCACTGTCACACACAGGCCAATTTCCTTTTCTTACTATTCCTATTTGATCCAACACAAGTCTCGCCGCTTTCAAAGATGACGTGTAAAATTGATTACCTACTAGAACATGGTTTGTATATATGGAAACATTACCATGAATTACCATGGATTTATTACTGGAAAAATGTACAGACTTACGGAAAGACCATTTCTCAAATCACTCACGGGCTCTTAAACTAAATTAAGATAGTTATAAACATATTACTTAATAGATATTATATTCCATAGCCACGTTTCTGGAAAATATGTTCGAATTGTTTCTTTCATAGTTACAGCAAAATCGAAATTAGAAACCATCGAAGATGAAAAATATTCTACATTTCCTTCTAGAGGTCTCCCATCTACTGAATCAAATGCAGCAGATAATAAAGCAGCACCACCCCAACCAGAAACTTTATCCTCACCTTCAAAAAAATAACGTTCAAAGTAAAAAATTTAATTAAAAAGTAGATATTTTAATTAATTCTACTTCAAAAACTAAATTTTATTTTAAAAAAATCATTTTTCTGTATTTTACTATTGAACGCTTTTTTCTAGTACACCCATTAAATGCTAAATAGTTCGATAGTGCGTTAGTTATAGAAACAATTAAGAATGTTAGATAATTTTACGAAAATATTATAGAACAAAAAAAATAAAAAATTACTTTATGGAAATTAAATTCCAAAGCCATGTTTCTGGAAAATATGTGCGAATTGCTTCTACTAAAGGTGAATCAATATTCTCCGTCACTAAATCGTCATCCTCGATAAAGTCTGAAACTACCGAATGTGCTATATTTTCAGGTCTAAATGGAGCTGGGCTGCTAATAATTATTTCTCCATCATTCCATACGTCATTTCTGCTGCCTTCCCAAGGTCCTTAAAAAACGTTCAATATTCGAATAAATATTAAATTATTTTATTTTCTGTTGAAAAATGACTTTTTTAAGTAAAATTGTACTATTGAACGCTTTTTTCTGATTATCCCAAACTCCCAATTTCACCAATCATACCAAATATTAGTCACATAAACAAAAATTAAACTAAAATACAATAAATATTTGAATTTATTACTTAGTCGAAAGTAAATTCCAAAGCCATGTTTCAGGAAAATATGTTCGAAGTGTTTCCGTTATTTGTTTTTTAATATTTTGATCGATTGAAGCAGATGGAGAATATGCTGCACTTGCCCCAAATGCCCCAAAATGTGCACTTTGTGGTACAGCCATAGCAAATAGTGGTATGTTACCACCCACTATTCTGTCTTCCAAAAAATTTCCGAAAGTATCTTAAAAAAAATCGTTCAATGTTAGATCAATTAAAATATATATTTAAACCAATTCTAATGAAAATTTTTGATATTAAACTATTGAACGCTTTTTTCTAGGTTAATAAATTTTCGTAAAAAAATAAATTTAGACTCTAATACAAAAGAGTTATAAAATAGAGCAGGAATAAGAGATATACTTCAGTGTGCAAAAATAGAGTACCTCATTCTATCAATAGAACTTAAATATAAAGGCTCCGGATGTTAACGATCCAATTTTTTTCAGGAACTGTATCCTTTTTTGATGGACTAAATGCTTTAAAGTTATTACTTAAATGACCGATTCATGTAATTGGACAAAAATAACCACTTTTAAACTATTATCATATTTTTCAGAAAATGCTTCGTTTTTGTGCCATACGTGATTTAAGACCGAATAATTATCCATATTATGTTATAAAATTTGACATGCATAATATTGGAGAGATTGTTGTAGAATTTGTTTCGAGAAGACACCTCTGAATATTGATACAGTTGTAAAATTTGGTGTAGCTGGCGGTCACGCGGGTTTTGAAACTTGTTCGTAAAACTCTTTTTACCTCTTAATATTAATATCTTAGTTTTTTCAATATCTTAGTATTTTAGTTGTTATTCTTTTGGTGTTAAGTAAATGCTATTAATGTATATGATATTGAAATGTACTAAATGAATTCTTGTATACCACCATTATAATACCACCATTAATAATTAATGGTCTATAATTAATAATTATTATTATGTATTCCCAAAAACCCGTAAAAGAACCTTAAACATGTATTCTAAGTTTATTAAATTTTTTAGAAGAATATTTGAAGGAAGAAATTTATCAAATGAGTATGAAGAAGGTGGTGGTCCCAAAAGTGGTCAAAAAATGAAATCTCTAGTTTACTTCGTCAAAATTACTGAAATCTTATACCAAACCATAACCAAAGAAAATAAAGCTGCTTCAAAAATAAACCAGACACAAACAATGTAGGGTGGACAAGAAAGCCCGCCTGTATGTTTGTCACATGACTATAATTATTATTAATTGATTTGGACGAATTTTGGTTGGAAGATATATTATGTGAACCTCTAGAAAGTATGAGAAACCTCATATTACATTAACATTCTTAATGGAATTACCCTGACTAATGATTCCATTCGAAAACAATAAATTTCAAATATTCTTAAAAACTTGTACGCATAAAATGACCATTACTATCGCTCTACTCAGCTTGTTTACGTCTGTTTCACCTACGAAATAGTTGATTTTTGGTTTTGAAAGCTTGTATATTCTTATAAAAACTTATCAGATTTATTATGAAAAGAATAAAAACGAAATGAGGAAAAAGAAAGAAAGATTTCAATAAAAATTAGATTTTCAAACAGAAAAATCAAGAATACTTGGAAATATAAATATTCTAAATAGATATCGAATTGAATTCGAATTAATTTATATCATATACTTTATGAAAATTAAATTCCACAGCCATGTTTCTGGAAAATATGTACGGATTTTCTTGGACTGAATATTTAAAACATCATCTGAAACTCTGGAAACCTCTTCTACGGTACTTGCTATAGGACGAACGGCGGATGGTCGAAACACAGCTGGATTTAGTCCAGGTCCTAGTAGAGCAGGTGCAAATTGTGGACGGTGAACTAAATGTTTCCAAAAAATACGTCACAAAATTTTAAAAAATTCACACACAGATAACGAGTTTTCTCGGATATTTAAGCAAATACAATAATAAATACACTTTCAACTATTATTTTGAATAATTGATTATAAAGATAATGCTAAAGATGTTTTTATACTTTGTTTTTACTAAATTCCAAAGCCAAGTTTCTGGAAAATATGTACGTAATGTTGTACTTGATGGACTGTTGTCTTCCATAATTGTTTCTTTATAAACCATTCCTGGTATGCTTGAAGCTATAGCCGACGCCGAAGCATAAGCAATTATGGGTCGCATGGCACCCGGAAATGCCATTGGTGGTGGGACATTCAGTAATTGAAATGTTTTTGCTATAAATGATCATACCAAAAGCATACATGAAAAATTTTAAATTAATATAAGAAATATAAGAAGTTTACTGCTAAAATACCCTGCGTATTTCTATGAAAATAATATTTTAAAAGTTTTAAGAAAAATATATCCCCATAGTCCTCACCGACATTATACCATGAAACGCTGTTCAATGTATCAATGTTTCAAAATTTGAAACTTCTCTTGACTCTTTTTTACATTTATCGATATATCAATTTTAACCATTTTTCATTTTCTCAAAGACTGAATTTCCCGGAATTCAACTATGTTCACTAACATCATATATAACTAAACTTAATGAAAATTTTCAAGTTTCTAGACCACACGGGCTTAGCTTTGCGTTGTTTAATTTTTGTGTTCGATTGTCAAATTCTTCAATATTTTTATCAGTTTTGTTTTTATAACACACATATGCAGTTTTACAGAATTAAGACATGGTGTTTCCATCTCTATAGATATACAAACACTTTTTACTCATTTTTTTTTTTTTTTTTTTTGAAAAATAGAATGCAAAAATGAACAATTAGCTTGTATTCATAATAACAATAATTGATAAATTAATCAAGACCGTGTTTAAGTATAATACACATTATATATACAAAACATACAAAATAATTAGAATGAAAACATAACATGTACAATAACATAACATGTAACAATATTGTTGTGGTCGCGTTAAAAATGTCAATTCCTGAGCTATTATTTTGAGTACTTCATTCCATATAACATTAGCGAATTCTTACTTAGTGTTTATTAAGTTCCAAATCCATGTTTCTGGGAAATATGTTCGAATTGTAGCGGAAGGTTGCGGATTTTTAATATTTTGATCAGAGTTCTTAGGTCGACTGACCATTTTTCGACGAAATGAAAGTGATCCACCTAAATAAGCAGAAACTGGTTGTCCTATAGGGCCACGTCTACGTAGTCCAGGTACTTGTATTATATTTCTATACACTAAAAATTAGGACTCTTAAGTGTGTAATTTATAACCAAAAATTCTCGTAAATGGGGCGTTTTGTTTTACGAGCATTAATTTCGTACTAAACTTAAAGTTGATAAAGTATTTAAAATCATTAGAATTACAAATACACTCCCAATCATAGACAGAGCTTCCTAGTGATGTATGTATATGTTATTTCAAAGTTAGCTATCTATCGAAAATGAGTTCAATTCAGTTGCAGTTTTAATATTAGGTAAAGAAAATGCATTTTCTAAATTTCATTCTTATAAAAATTTCTGTAGAATATAACAGGCTACCCTTTTTTCATTTTCTATTCCGATTGTTGCTTCTTCTTAAACATCAATTTTCCCGAAAAATCAGTTACAACAAAATTTAAATAATTAATGTGAAATTATATCACACATCCCTATACAAAATTTCACCAATATCGGATTGGATATTTGTGAAATAATACAGATAAGTAGGCGTTCCAGCAGACCCACAGACAGGCCCAAAAACAAAATAATAGTTAAACAAGAAGCTTCTAAATGTCGATATATATATAACAAAAAACAAAAACGGAGCAGTAAAAAAAATTTTTTTTTTTTAAATCAAAAACAGTATTTATTTACGGATATACCAGAGAGGTAATAGCGGATATCCGCTAATTTGAAGTCGTAACGTGCATGAGAGAACTATATAAGAAACTTCGAATGGAGGAAAAGTTATAAAAATGAGCATAATTAAGATACTGTGTAATTCTATCTAAATATATAAATGCGAAGAATGTTGTAATGTGACCCATTTATGTTTCTCATACGAGAATAGAAAATTTTGAGTTTAAAATTAAAAAATTCAAATTATGATCAAAAAATATTTTGGCAAAGTAAACACGATTTCTTGCCATAACATTACAATTTAAACATTTTTATTCCCATAAAAACTGCCTCTTTTGATGACGTAATACTGGTATGACATATTAATAACAAAACATAACCTAACACGTTCAAACCTTTTTTTACTGACTAAGGTAACTGTTTAGATTGAACTGACAGACAACGATTAAAAGTATATGACGATATGATATCACACCATGGCAGGTCATGTTTTAGATCACGTGATATAAATATTAAAAATTTCGACTTTTAATTTTAATTTAATAAAACAATAATATGCTTTTATGACTCAAATTCAGAAAGACATAAGTATATTTCTACATAAATTTCGATTTTTTCATAATTTATTTTTCAGTACCGAAAGTATCGTATCATTGATAACTTACTGATACCGTGACTATATATATAGTCACGGTATTTTATAGATAAGCACTTAGTGTGTCTAAGAAGTAAGCTAAAATAATTGGATCGAAATCTATTCAGTAGTTTTTGATTGCGCAAACAAAAAATCATTTAGTTTATATATAGCAATCGAATTCCAAAGTCTTATTGCTGGAAAATATGTTCTTAATGCTGTTTATATGCTATGGTTTAAATCAATGATAATTGAATACAAGCTATTTCTGGTTAACGAGGAACTGACATTCTAGAACAAATCTCTAATGGTTGTTGTATCACAGCTGTGCATATGGATTATAATCTATAAAATAACTTCCAATACAAAACATACATAGGAATTTTAAATTAAGGATGTACGGTTAAAAAAAGTTATATACCTAGTCTACTATTTTATATATAAAATTTGTTCATTTTACGTTAAGTTTTGTTAGTTAACGAATTATTGGTATAATATACGAAAAAATTGTTTAATTTTTATACATACAATTAATTATTTTATACACATATATGCATATTATTAAAAATGTTTTACAGAGGAAGTGCTGCTGAAGTCATATTGGGAACTAACACGGAAGCGGGGCTTAAAAACATGTCAGAAAGTAGATTACACTTTTAAAAATATAATTGCCAAATTATCTTGGATGGGTAAAACACAAATTATAAAAATATTTATGATACTGAATGAATTTTGTTAGTCGGACATTTATGGTACTGAACGAATTTTTGTCATCGGTCCGAAGAGAAATAATCGCGGACAAAGTGATAAAATGTAACAACGATTACATGCCACGTTTTGTCTACAAACCGCCTTTTGTAAAGATAATGTTAGAAGCGTTGAAGAGAACATATTACGAAAAACTAGTAGATGAGGTCTGATGACTATGGAGAAAAATATTTATGCAAATGTTACTTAATAATAATAGAATATTAGTATGGATTATTAAGTCTACATACATGTTAAATTAAAGTAATATATTGTTGAAATACAAATTAATTAGTTTAAATAAATTTATGATATAATCACATAAATACTTATTATAATTTTACTTTGTAGCTTCGATATTTCGTTGTAAACAAAAGTAATTGTTGTGTTACTTCTAATAAATTACGAAATATTTAATATTTAAAATTGTTGATTTGATTAATTTCAATTAAATAGTATTAAATATTAATTTTGTAAGATTTTAGTAAATATCCTGTTAGGTTTCTACAATTGTGTCCGACATTGTTTAGCATATAATTGAAAAATATTCGAACCGTTGTTCTAAATTAAATTTTTTTTCAACAGAATACTAATCTTCTAATTCCTTGGTCTGCGAAACCTGGTTTAAAAAACGATGTACCATTGCATCTCAAAAGATACGTTACGCAGACATCAGCGTTGGTAACAAACCAATATAATAAATTTTGTACTTGCAAATATAGTATGGAACAAACAATTGTTACCTGCCGTCAGTGAGTGCGGAATAGCGTGTTGAGATCCAAAACCCAAATATAAGATGTAAAAGTATGTGTTAATAAGCAAAACTACGCGGAGCACTACCTGGGTGCAGTGTGATGGGACAAGGAGAAAGATAAACCAGCAAAGAGATAGATGGATGATATTAAAAAATTTGCAGGTGGTTGTTGGTCGAGGATTGCAGAAGATAAACCTAAATGGTACTCTTTGAGAGTGGCCTTTGTCCGGCAAAATAGGCTAGATTGGCTTGATATTATTATATTAATATAAGGTTTTACCTTATAGGATATCAAGAAGATATCCTATCCTCATAATCCCACTGCAATACAAGAACTTTACATAGTGCAGTTTTTGATTCTTTACATAAAATGTTCGTTCACAAACACTCCCATTGTAAATCGTCAACAAATAATATGTATATTAATGTATGTGTATGAAATATTTGTATGTATGTATACAGATTGTAATGTTTTATATAAGAATATTTCAAAATTTTTTTTCGTATTCCAATAAGTCAAATAAACAAACTGTATGGTTGCCACATGAACCTTATAATAAATTTCTTGCAATAAATTACTATAAAATTTTAGAATTACTATAGAAGATTATACTGTAAATTTCAAAAAATTAAAGATAAGTACTTTTGAGCTAAATTGGTTGCTGTATATGGTTCTAAAAGTGATATTTTGATGAAACTCAGTATTGAGGAATTTAAAGCATTAATAGAAATAAAACGCAATCAATTTTGCAAACACAATTATGCTTTATACGTTTTCGATTTTATTATATTAAAAAAGTTGTGTATATTGAACCACACAATAGTCTAGCAGGAATCGGCGCATGAGTACCGAAAACTATTCCACCTCAATTTATATTAAAATATAATCGAAACATGTAAGTAAAATTACTTTTTTATCAGTTTATATTACTTTTTTGTTATTATCATAGTAATTTTTGCATTTATATCAACAATAATAAGATATAATGGTATTTGACTATTTTTTGAAATCACAATTATTTATAAATAATAAAAATATATTGGGTACACTGATAGAAGGATTTATTTGTATTAAAAAATATTTGTTAATAGTTAACAAATCATTTATTAGAGACCACTTTTTAGTCCTTAATAAATATTTCTTAGTATTTAAAAAGATTTATTAATATTTAATAAATGAATATCAGATTTATTAAATACAAACAAATCACTTTAAGTACTAAGAAATATTTGTTTGATACTAAAAACTGGTCTCTAATAAATGATTTGTTAACTATTAACAAATATTTTGTAAAATTACTATGATAATAACAAAAAAGTAATATAAACTGATAAAAAAGTAATTTTAATTACATGTTTCGATTTATGCTTAAATAACTTTTGAAAAATTGATTTCAGAAAAAAATTTATATAAAACAAATTGTAGACAATTTAATTATTAATAACATTGCTCTCTTTAACAATCTGGATAAAGTTGATAGTTTTTAAGATAAATGATAAATAATGATTCAAGACACAGAGAGGCCGACGCAACGCATGAGTCAGAGAGAGACAGCGATTCTTAAAGGTAAGCGACGCATACTTGTGAGCGCGCGGAATTAACAATTAAAAAAAAGATATAAACAATGAAATGTTTTAAAATCTCTTTTAACAATATTATTAACAATTGTATAGAGAATTTAAAAAAAATATTACTTAAGACATTGTTTTTTTTAAATATATTTTTCATGGGTCGAAAGTACCCAAATTTGAGATTTTTCGAACCTTTAAAATTCATATCTTTAAAAATATTAACTTTATCGTTAAAAGTCATGGGACCTTTTTTATTGGTATTTCAATAAAGAATATAAAAAAAATGTTATTTTCCGGTTGAAAAATAAGAATTCCTTGCAATTGTTTAAACAATTTCGGTTTAAACAATATGGCACCGGGTTGCGCCATGGCAACATGCATTTATATCATTAGAAGGGCAATTTGAAGAGGATCGCATAAAAACATAAAAAAATTGAGGTGGAATAGTTTTCGGTACTCATGCGCCGATTCCTGCTAGACTACAAGTCTATGTAATGCTAAATCAAACAAAATCTAGATTGTTCTAAAAGAAAGACACTTCTCCAAAATTACAGCGTGGTGACAATTGAAATAGAGTGACATAGATAGTATACTTGGTACGAAACGTGATTCGTGCATCCTTAATATCAAAATACACATTTTACTATTGAAATGTTTCAAAGAACTAAAATTATCATTCACTGAATTCATGTATTTACACAA
The DNA here is from genome assembly GCA_020423425.1 of Chrysopa pallens. NCBI lineage: Eukaryota > Metazoa > Arthropoda > Insecta > Neuroptera > Chrysopidae > Chrysopa > Chrysopa pallens. The sequence goes on from CM035595.1 coordinate 60,697,361, forward strand.
ATCCACAAAACTAGTTTAAAATACACTTGGATATAAGGTGGAACTTTAAAGTTTTTTGTAGACGGAGGTAGAAATGACTTTTGTACAAGTTATTAAGTAAAAAAAAAAAAAATACTTTTTAAAATCCAAGCTTTTATAGTATTAAGAGGTAAATGAGATATGCATGAAAGTTTATTTCTTGAATTTATAATATAAAAATTATTAAAGGCGTATTTTTATATCAAATGGTGGAAGCACAATGTAATGAAGAAGAACAAAGTTTTTCAACGTTACCATCCTATTTTTTATTTTATTATGTCATAATATTGTGTTGTCATCCGATTTACATATGTACGTCCAATTTCAACTCCATCTGTAACCGGGAAGTAGATAAAATTTAACTAATAGCATGATTACAGACAAACATCGGGATAGGTGAAACAAAATAAAAGCTTGCAAAAAAGTCCTAGAATGAATTTGATAAGCGGTTCAATAGAGTCTGATTGACCGAGCCATGGATAGATAAGAAACATGTTACTAGAAATAGTTTTACTTTTAAAACTGAGATTTTTTTTGCCAATTTAATGGATATTTATCAGAATCAGATATTAATCAGGATGTTTATCGCAGATCAATACTTGCTCCAAACAAATGAAATTTTATTAGTTTAATCACAGCTTGTATGCAAGGTCCAAAAAACCCGCAGGCTCGTATTAACCCCATGTATCACTTTTAAATTATTGCACTTAGCAGTTTGCGGCATGTTTGTTAACAAACATTCTCATTTCTTCCGATCACACTAAGCGAGACCCTTTGTAAATGATAAATATATAAATTAGGATACTAAGAAAATGGCTATTCAATGAATAGTCTCATTGAATAGCAAGAAATTTATTAATTTTATAATGAAATATTTTCTTTATGGCTAAAAGCTACTCAACTTGCATTGATTTTAGACAATTTATTTTTAGATTTCCATTTTTTTTCTAATTTTCTTTCAAAATCATTCTTAAAAAAATTGTTTAAACTATAAATATGTTCGTAAGCACAACGGTTTGAGCACTGGATTATAAACTATGTTGGGCCATTTATTTTTGGAATTCCGGTAGTTATTCCTAGACTTAATGACATGGGTGAGTGTAAATTATTTAAAAAATTTGTTAAACATTTAATTTTGCGCCATTAGAAAAACTGAAAAGTGTGGTAATCATTGCATTCATGTTTTAATACAATTATCAGACTTTTCTATGAAATATTCGTAGAAAATAGGGTGTGGCGGACGGTCGAGCTAGTCAAATAGGCACGCACAATATATTTAAGGTTTCAGTTTTTTTTTTTTTTTTTTTATTAATTAATCATAATCATCAATAAATTAATTACTTGCTTTCAAATAAATGGCCAAGTTCCTGAAAAATATATTGGTTGCTTTTGTAATTTTTTGTAAAAAAGCTTCTGTTGGACTCTTCATTCTAGGCTGATAATATCATTAATCATAAGGGCCTTCTCAACGTGGACGAAGCCTTAAATGATACCTTCGTAGAAAGCATTCAATAGTAAAATATGTTTTCCAAAACTATATTTAAATTCTCAATTAGCTTCGATAATAATTTTTTAGCTAATTCATACAAAACGATATCAATCACTTAAACTATTGCATGTTTTTAAGTGCTGAATAATCAATAAAATGATTTTTCCTACGATTTTTCCATCAATCAATCAATACAAATTATTTAACTTGAGAGCGTACGTTTAACTGCTTACGCTTCAAGTCTCAGCGTTTTGTTAATGTATAAGTATATCTAAAAACGTGATTTTATTCTGTGTATAAAAGAATTAAATTACAATAAATAAAACTAGCAAACAAATCTCTATTATGGTTACACTTTACACTATTTACAATCACATGGAAACCATATGTTACGAGAGTAACCAAAGCCAACATTGTATATATTTCTTTAAAAATATCACTAATTTTAGTAAGTATTAAAATGGAGAATGAAAAAAACGGACCTATTTTTATATTGTCTGAATAAAATTTTTTTTTATAAACTTGGTTTCATCAAAAAAATTTTAATATTTGATAAAATTCGTTAAGACTTAAAGTAAGTAAAGAAAATTAAGCTCAATTGACGATTAAACAAATAGTTTCTTAAATATAGGTTTAATACTCATTAACTTTATTAAAATGTACAAAATCTAAACTGTTTACTATATGTAGTGGAATTATGTATGAGTTGACATATTTTTTTTCACATATGAATTTAGTAACTCAAGAATAGTTGAGCGACTCAAGCTTGAGTTAAACCTATTGAGATGACTCAAATACTTTATGCAATGTTGTTTTAAAGAACAAAGAATTCATTTTCTTAGGGTTTAGCTATAATTTATATACATTAAAGTAAATCGATTTCTTTAAATTTTGTAATAATCCTAACATAATCACAATGTTAGGAATATTTCGTTGTTTTCAATATTTTTGCCGAATTCAAAAAAGGAGTAGGGTTTCAATCCCACTGTACTTTTTTTAACGTTACAAACTTCATACTAAATTTAATATACCTATTCCATGCATTTGTTCTATATATAATAAAATGACCATCGATTAAATTTAGTTTGAGTGGAAAAGGAAAAATATATGTTATTAAATTGATATCATTTTGTATGAAATGAGCTACATTGCCAAAAAATTTATATAGGTACTTATAAATTGGGTACTCACTGTAATATTGTCTACATGGTCGAGTTTCAACGGACAAGTTGGTCATCACCATAACACCAAAATTCTAAAACAAATAAAAAATAATTCATATGAAAAAGTTATTATTATAGCATATAAGTTACAAAAGCAAATTGTTAACATAAGATTATTGTTGAAGAATTGGAAAATTTAATGATAAAAAGTGTTTGCGATTATACAGAGCAGTTCGAAGCACACTACTTTATGTTAGGAGTGTGCTTCTAACAAGGTATTGACTTTTTTCTTTCAATTTTCGCGCAGAAATAAATCAAAAATTACTCATTCAGATGTTATGAAATTTGGTATCCATAATATTGATTTGTTTTTCTTGTAAAAAACTGAGCAAATTCTATTACGAATTAAACATTATTAAAATAATATAAATAATTTCTTTTTTGGGTACTATAATGATAATTTGGCCTAGTTTTTAAAAAAGTTTAGTAAAATTACTATTTACTGTATAGTGGCAGGTAAAAATCATTTAATTAGTCAAAACTACTCCAATTTTGGTGATTTTTTTAAAACATATATAATTTAAAATGGTTCAAACTTTATAGATTAAAATTGATGCTCTAGTGGAGGAAGTGAATAACTTATTTCTTGACTTAAAAACACAAGATTCTTTATGAAAAAAGTTAATAAATTTATTTTTGTGGAGCAATTTTTACGTACTTTATTCGGTTAAGCTTGCAAAAACTGGCAATTTTTAAATAACAAATGAAGTTAACAACTAGCATAGTTTAGATACTCAACAAATGATTATATAATAATAGGAAGTATTATAATTATATGTGTTTATTAGCTAAATTTGAGCTCAAAGTGTCGAGAATCCAAACATTTTATGACAAATGTTTCAGACAAAAGTTTTTTGTTTTAAAAAATTATATATTTATGACTAAAAGTTTTATTCATACAATAAAATAAAAAGGTTTTGATTCAGCAGAGAAAATATTATTTAAAAATTTACATTTCTTATTAGGGTTGATAATATTTTACTTGGGATTAAAGGAATTCTGACCATTTTTTATCAACTGATTTACGCATAACCATTAGATTGGTTTTTATAAACAATAAATTTACAGCAACCACTCACTTCGTTAAATAAATCATCTTCATTCTAATTGAAGAAATTTTCAAATTCATAAATAAATATTCTTTCGAATTTTTTGGAATTTCAGTCTTTTATGTAATTTTTAACCAAAAAATTGAATTCATTTTAAAATTTTACATGAAGATTCATTATCGCTAAGCCCTTTCAGACGATATTCCAAAAACTATACAGGCAAGATATATCTATTGGAGTGAATTAGAACGCGATATTTTAGAAAGAGGGAAAATATTGGTATCTAATTAATAGTTAGTTGTATTAGTGAAGTAAATGTGGCAATACGGTATAATTATTGTTAGTTAGTGTAACAACCTTTTCTTTACAAAAATTCTAAATAGTGTGGCGTTTTCTTTTCCGAAGTCCATAAAAATTTCGTTTGCCTCCACTTCGACTTAAAATTTATGGAAATTTGTTTTCTTGTTATTATTTTCGGAAGATCATTAAAAAATAAATGCAAAACGATTTTCTCTAACATGTGGAAAGCGGGATATCCTTTGTCCATCAACATCAAAATTATCACGTGACAATAGGAAAATTTGGAATAGGATTGAATAGGAAATAAAATTTCCAATTCAATCCTATTGATGTCCTATTCATTCCTATTCAATTTCTATAGGATTGAATAGGGAGTTTTTATCAACGACTTCAAATGAACTATATTTTCTGGCATTTTGAATTTAATATACTCTAAAAGAGCCTAAGTACAGGGAGAATATATTTTTTAAATTCCTATCATTCTTCTTTGAGCACAAGGCAACTCATTATAATTCGGAATTACGAGACTCAATTTATTCACTTGATGCATTAATCAAATTTGGATTATGCTTTTTTTAGTTTTTATCAGAGCCTATGTTAAAAATTTGCCCGTAAATATTTGAACTTACCTCAAAAGCGTGTATGGCATCCAAATCATAACTTGGGTATTCATTGTCTCCACATTTTTTCAGTGTGTTCTTTTGATGCGGTTCAGTATTTTGATCAATTTTAAATTGATTTAAACCCTCATTGAATACTTGTGATTTTGTAATTTTTGATGACTTTGATAAAAAGCTTGTACTTTTGTCCACCGCACTTACAGAACATACAGCATTTGGTGATGACTTAATGTTCAATGTTGTCATTTCACCAGGATATACTTGTTCAGAATTCCAATTTGCTTTTACCTATAAGCAGATTATAAAATTATTAAAAATTTATAAATTATAATTATTATTTATTAATTAGGTTTAATACCATTCTTTACAACTATTTCAAAAATTTTCTTTAACAACACGTTTTTCTAACGTAATACAAATAATTTTCTATATCTTGTATTTGCGTGCAGAATTAAATTATTATTTAAGACCAATAAATGAATTTTTCTAGACCAGTTTTAATTGATTTTTGTAAATTAAAAAACTTTGCAACTTAGCTATAGATTCTAGCATTCAATCTGAAACTCTCATAGGCACAAAATCATAAATTTTCGCGCTATTGAGATATGGAATATATAATTATATAAATCATCGAAAATTTTATTTGATTATATATATATAATTTTTTTCCATCGTTTTTTTACACAAAACATTAATTTTTAAGAAAAAAAAAAGTTTTTTTTATAAGATAAGATTTTGAAACCTACTCGACAACAAACACTCGAAGATCTGTATTCTTTGTTCATAACGAAAATTAATAATTACACGATTTTTATGATGTATTTTATAATTTATTCGGGTTCTAATTTTTATTACCTGTTTCTATCTAATTTTTAATTGATTTAAGAAAATTAACTATAGAAAAGTACACAATAATAAAATGTAGTTTTTTTATTTTAAATAGGTATGAAAGTCTTAGGTGTCGAATTTTTGGTGTTGCTGAGATACCTTCTCATTTAAAATAATGAAACATGTCGAAATCTTAAGAATTTTTCATATCAGCACTTATATTGTTAATATTCAATAAGATTAGACAGTTTCAGTCTGGCCTAAACTGACCATTTAAAAGTTAAAAACCTTATTAGGTAAGTTGAGCCCAGCTTTCGTAAAAAATGTATACAGTTTCGGAACTGTATTAATAAATTTGAAATTCAAATAATAAAGAAGGAAAGACAAATGTAATCATCGATCATAAAAGCCATAATTTGCTTTTAAATAAATATAAAAACAAAATGACGAGAAACATAGTTGAGAATTGTATGATAATACAATCTTTAGGGCCAGCGCACATCGTAAGATTTTCTGATAAGAAATTCTGATAAAAAAATCTAATAGTCAACGCACACCATCGGACAGTCCTATAAGAAAATCTTATCATACATCATACAAAAATCTTAAGCAAGCGCATATCATCTGATACATGCAACGAACCACAACAAACGAATGAACTTTCAAATATTTTTAATATATTAATAATTTTTTTAACTAACAGATGGCCTACTTTAGATATCATCGTAAGATATTCTTATAAGAAATGCTGATGATTTGATGTTAAGTGTTACATTCGATTTTCTGATGGTGTGCGTTGGGCCTTATGACATAATATACTATAAATATTATGGTACCGTAGCATTGAAATAAGAAATTGTTTGTATGTCGGCCTGTGGTTTCCACTATATTTTGATACACACGTTTTTTATTTTAATTAAATATTATTACAATAAACTACAATTTTTAATTTAAAGTTTAAAAACTGTCCCGAAAATTTGTGATTAGGAATTTTGAATAGCCATGAAAATATTTTTAAGATTAAATATACGAAAAACATGCTGTAAAAATTTTTTTTGTATATATTTAAGTTCAAAGTTCTGTAGGCAGTTTGCAGTGACTGGTCGATCTTTGTTATTTAAATACGACATGTTATATAGAAACTAAAGGTACTTACCTTATTCTTAAGACAGTTTTGTATTTGAAGTGTTGTTGATGCTGAGACAACCTCACGATCCGATCGTACATAAAATATTAATAAATTTGCTAATGGTGACATATCAGCATCAATATCAATAATTAAATCAAATTTGTATAATGTTGAATTGAAATTATTTTCACTAACATTTAGTACTGGTATTCCAAGAATATTATCAAACGTTGAGAAATCATCAATTTTAGTTATTTGTGGTGATTTGATAATCTTTGATTTAATTATATTACCACGTGATTGAATCTAAATAAAAACAACACATTTTTTAAATTAATTAATATACTTATATTATTCAGATTAAATTCTATTTACAGTTAAACTTTCAAATGTCATTACAGTAAATAAAAAATTACTGAAAAAAGTCATATCCGGTTTAATGAATGGCAGGCATATAAATTATATTAGAAATTTAACAACCTGCGAATATCATTGCAAACTATAAATGAATAAAAGTATGGTAATTCGTTAATGTAGTGGCTTTATCGACAAAAAGAAAGAGATTCAAGGTACTAAGTTGGTTTAGCATTATAAATTGATACAAATACATATAATTTAATATTCACAATAAATTTGACGTGAAATTGTGGCGAATCTAGTTGTTTAGTTAAAGCTTTAAATAAAGATTTTTTATCTTTAACGTTTCCATTTATCTTTTATGGTTTAAAAGATAGATCATGGATCCATTTGACTCAATGGACCGATTTTGATCATAAACGAACTTAAACTCACTTTTAATGTCTAGAATACGCCACAAAAATTTAGGCTCACTATCTCACGGACAGACGAACATATAGAAATGAACTAGTTGATTAGGTGGATAACTGTATTCACTCGTAAATTCAACTTTCTCTGTTAAGAATAATGAAAAATACATTTAAAGTATAAGGCTTGTCTTCATATATGGTTCTGAACGTTTCAATCTAACAGCCAATTTTCAAAAGTGAAAAGGTAGATACGGGAAAGAAAAATCTATTACAAAGATATGCACGTGTGTGATGACGTAATGAAGAAGGAGAAACCTCCAATTTCAAAACATGTTTAAAGATCTAGGAATTTTCACTGAAATTAGGGAAAGTAGAAAAAAAATACTTTGAAAGAATTAAAATCCAGCAGAGTTATCAGATTATATTATACCATGGAGTTTAAAATTTTACTGAAAAAACTGAATAATAATAAATTTATATTAATTATTAGTTATGTTAAAAAAATTGTTATTAATTTATGCAAGTAATCATAAGATATTAATTAATTAAAAAGTTAACATTTATAGAAGGTTTTCATAATTTATTTATAATACCATCTATCGAGTGGAATGGCTCAGTGGTAACACACAGAGATCTCATGTTGATGGTCCCGGATTTCTCTCAAGCCTTATTTTGTGAAGATCCTACAAATTAGATTCTGATATTAGATTCCGTGGTCTTACAGTGATGCAACGCCACACTGCATCGCGTCCTAGAGCCAGGTTTTCGTAAAAAATAGGTTATGCGTAAAATAAAAATATTACACTAATTTGTCGGTTGACAGTTAAAAAATCTACGAAAGCGAAATGTACAATTTATTCGGTTCAACTTTAACACTACCTTACAATTTAGAATACGATTATTTTCGAACATTTATACACGCAAATCATGCTATCTATGCTCTCTTGATGATTACAAATATACTTCCACAAATTCATCGAACTTGTTGAATAAATTATGGTCATTTCAATTTTCAGTCATTTACAAGAAAATTCCTCTATTCTGGTCATAAAAAATAGATGTACTTGAAAATACGACAATCATTAACAGTATAAACCTATAGTTGACAGTATCAGTGAATTGTCAATAAGGTGGCTCAGAATAAAAATTATTGACGAAGGAGCAAACACCTAAGTTCAATGAATAACTGAAATAATTAGCGGCTGAATCAAACGCGGATCCAACGAACCAACGATATGAGCACGATACACAAGTTGAAAATCCATTTAGGCCAATAGTCTTCATTAGAGTTCTTCTATCTAAGCTCAATGTCAATGGCAGGAATTGTGACAAAAACAACTTCACCAAACCAGAATGGATAATTCATCTTATTAAACATTTGTAAATTACATAAAAATTTTATAACTCTCCCACTCAGTTTCTACTCTGCGCAGAGTAAAATCCTGGTTGCAAGCTTCAATGACACAAGAAAATTATGCGGGCTAGCTATCCTATTCATCGTAAAATGCTTACCATCTTTTATTAAATCCTGATATCATTAATCAATCTAACTTATCTTTATTTTTTTTCCTTTCATTTAAATAAAGCCTCTGTACTTTGAAAATAGGGTATTCAGTTAAAAATAATGATTTCTAAAAAGAAACATACCATATATGTGAATTTCAAATCGTTCAAATTATTTGACATTTCATCATCGTCGTTTGGTAAATTAAAGAATACATGATAACGTTTCTTCTGACCGCACTTTACAGTACGTTCATTATCATTCGATATTAATTCAATTGAACTGTTTGATGGTGAATACCATGATTGAAAATGGATATATTGTGATGTATTATAAATTAATTGTTGGTACCCATAAGATCCACCATAACCATTCATTAAATAATCATTTATAGTTTCTGTTGTTGTTGACTCGCTTTGGGTTGTTGACTCGACTATCGCTTTTATCGATTTGGGTTTCGGTTTGTATGCTATTAACGCCTAGAAAAATATAACATTTATAAGTATTTATTCGAAAAGTGTACTGCCAAAAATAGGCATAGAATTTCCTCATGGATATGTTTGCTTCAATAGCATTATCAATGGAATTGCTAAATCAAATGAGATGAAATTCATAAATGAAGTGAAAAATTAAATTGTCTCCATTTTAATTACATAAAATTTTTTGTAGCATTAAGCTAGAGAAGCTAACTTGCCAGCAAACGTCTAAATCAGAAAGACTCTATTAAGAAGTCTTTATTAAGATGTCTCAATTGTGACTTCGTGATTATTTGTTTTTTAAGAACCCATAATTAAGAACTCTTTAAGTAGTATTTTTTCTGACCTCGCAAAAAGTCAGAATTGTGAATTATTTAAGAAGGCTTTTTTTCTGATTTTTGAATGAAGTAAAATCATGAGTTTTGTAAGAAGTCGGAAATACGATAATCTTAAGTTATTTGTAAGACTACTGAAATATGAGGTCTCTCGATTGGATTTAATTTTTCTTATGTGCATTTCAGTCAAATTATCTAAATTATCTATCTACAGTTTTCAAATAATAACCTACAATTTGATTCGTTTTGTTTCATGGTCTTTGTTTTTGCTGAAATTTATTTTTGGAATTCTGTTTAAGATCCCAAAGTTAGATGGGCGGTGTTAATTATTCTTGAAAAAATCTACGTCTTAGAAAAATTAAAAAAAAATATTTATGGATTCTTGTTAATACTATATCTAATATTTGAGTAATATTCATTGGTGTTTAGTAGATAGAATGACGCCAGAGTATCAGTATTTGAGCCTTGGTATATCGTAGATTATTTTTTAAATTTATTTTAGAAATGGTTTATTTAATTTCGTAGTCGAAACGAATTTATTTTAGTAGTCATAAATACGAATTTTTTGAGCATTATTATTTATGAAGTCTTAAGGCGTTGAATAAACGGCGTCTTAATGACTTTATAAAGGGTTTTTTTTTTTTTTTTGAAGATAATTCTGACGTCCAAATCATAAAGAACAATTCTGTAGCAATTCTACCAGAAGTCATATTACTTTGTGGTTAAATTTTTCAACAAAGTTTATGTAACTAATGTAAAGCTATTTCACGCATTTGCTAAAAAATTTATCAAAATCGAATGAAATATTCACCAGATAATGAAAAAATAGAGGGGTAGCACTGTATCTTCGGAAGACCAACTGTCCTTATATTGCATTCAATAGTTTATTAGAAGAATAAAAACGAGAAAATGATTTCTTTATCTGGCTCAGTTAGTTTTTATCTAATTTTCTCTTTCTTTAAACAAATATAGGACCAAAAAATTCATATAGAATTTAGCAATTTAATTTAATTTCATTAAAAAAAAAAACTATAAAATATCTACAAAATACTATAAAATATAAAGATGTTTCAAAATTATATGCTACAAAAATTTTTAATAGATTTAATTTTTAAAGGCAAATATAAATGACTCGCCTTTTGGGATTAGGCACAAATACACGCTTAACCTTATTGTCTTTGGCTTCTCTGCCCTTTCTTAAATATGGCGAACTGAGAAACTGCTCTTCGACTTTAAATATTCACATTTTTGGCGACATTTGAATTTATTATTGAAATAGAAACACAGTATATTATGATTTCGTGTTCTGTAGAAATAATACGAGATCTTGTTAAGTTCTTTAACAAAAACGTTTTAAATCTAGCTAGTCCTTAAGCACAAACGCATTTTAAAAAAGAAAAGGCTATTTTAAAAAATAATAAAATATTTCTGGTTTAAAGATATTAGATTATTTCGAACAAAAGAAAGCACGCCTTGCACAGCAGTTGCAAGATTAGAGAGAAATAAATATTTGGATCTAAAAATTGAAAAAGTATCTTAAATGTGCCTTGTCTTTCCTAATTAAATGTTTAATTTCTATATTTAATTTAAATACACAGAAATAAAACATATAAAAGAAAGGTTTTAGCTAATAGATAGTAAGGAGTACAAATTTTTTAAGAAGTTCTCATTATATTGGTCACAAATAATTCCACCCATTATATATTACAACAGACACGGGACTATGCAATTTGTGCTCCGTTTCAAAACATCGAAGAGGATCCGACAGAATACAATTTCAGAACTGTATCAAACCTTTATTCAGCTTCATTTATCATTGAAACCAAAATTAATAAATTTTAAATTCAAATAATTTCTAAATTGAAATAGTATTTTAACCGTCTCTACAGTAAGAATTCAGTCGTTTTAGTTTCTTTAATTATTATTGAAAACACTTATAATGACCATAATTTGCTTTCGAATAAATATTTAAAAAAGAACAGACTTGAAATACAATTGAGAATTGTGTGATGATAGAATATTTATGTCATAATATACTAAATACTTTGGTTCTGTAGCATTGGAGAAAGTAATTGCTTCTATATATAACAAATAATATACTAACTTTTCCTTGCTTATACGGGATAGAATGAATTAAATTTCAAAACCCTAGTTGTTTTAAGGAAAATATATACTAGTATACTGCCTACATGACTAGAAATAAAAATAATTTCCAAAAGTCAAAGTATATCGAATTAAAAACGGCACTAGATATAATACGATTCAAATTTATAATAAATTTTCATATAATCCCGCTATTAAAAACATTAAAGATACGAATTTATTAAAGATACTAATTGTAACATTTACCACGTCTATAGCATGCCTGTTATAGATACTGAAAACTTAAACTTTCTCTCTCTCTCTCTCTCTCTCTCTCTCTATATATATATATATATATATATCTATATATATATATATATATATATATATATATATATATATATATATATATATATATATATATATATAGAGAGAGAGAGAGAGAGAGAGAGAGAGAGAAAGTTTAAGTTTTCAGTTCAGTTAGCATTCGCCTATAATATGTTTGTTTAAAATAGTTTAAATTTCCATAGTATTTAACTCTCAAACAGGAAAGTACCAAAACCTGCCAACATCTCCCATTCTATTATTCTTACCTCTAAATTATAACGAGGTTCTAGTTCGCTACTTGGAGGTATAATTAATTGTACAATACCATTTTCATTTGTATTGAATGAATCACAACTTGTAGTATACTCTGGATAATATTTACGTTGGCAAATGTCTACAGGTTGATTTACAGCTGGTGTTTCATTTGTACTATGTTTTACAAGTAACTGCAAAAAAAACAAAAATTTTATTTGATTTCAAATACTCTAACAATTTAAAAAAAATAGTGAATACTGATTTTAATTTTATGGCCTTGACATTGAACACATACCGGAAGTGTTATATATTGGCGACAAAAGCCAAAAATTAATTTTACTAGAATCCCTGGAGATAAATAAATTAAATAAAGTCCCAAATTTTACAATTTTAAATAATCAAATACCCCTTAATAACTCCCCTTTATTAAATTTGAAATTTTAAGTATCGAAAAAATATTTATCAACTCCACCCATATGAAGAAACTCATTCAAAATAATTGTACTTTCCCTATGTATTTCAAAAATAAAAGAATAACCAACCATTCATTACTTGATAATGACTTTATAAGGTGAAAGTGCACTGGTATTGAAAAAAAAATTTTAATTGAAAATTAGATAAAGTTAAAAGTTTCCATTATTATTTTATAAAAATGAATTTTCACAAAATAAATAATACATCGATTTATTTTCTAAATAGTAAATAATGGTATTTTTCTCTTGAAGTAAGGTTTGTTTTTGTTAATTTCGGAAAACACACTGTAAGTAATCTGATTAAAGATTTGTGTGTGGTAATCTTTTTTAATTTTGATAATTTGAGTCTTTATGAAAGTTGTAGACATTGATCAATGGTATCATTTTGGACCTACCTGCAATTGAACTGGAACATTTAATTTCGTGTACGATGCCGTATCAACTTCAATTGTAAATTCATTACGCAATACTTTTTGTTGAACGGTCACATTTTCAATTTGATTCGTTGCGTGCTCTTTTAATGAAGCTGATATAAAGATTTCATCTAGTATTTTATTTTTTATTATTTCACTGGATGGAATTGTTAAAAGTTTACAGCCATCATGTTCCAACTATAAAAGATATTTTATATTAGAATTATATAGAATGATAAAGAATTTGAATTCACTGCCAATTATGGAGACAAAACTTCCTCGTTAAATACGAATATGCTCACTTCAATAGCTATATTTCCGATACGTCTTCAACGAATGAGTTGTAATTTGGATATGCAATGAAAAGATGCATTTTCTACATTTTAATTATATAAAATTTTCGGTACCTTTAATTAAGGTAACAAACCTAACTTAATTTTTTTGCAATTTTTTAGTTTTTTCCGTCAATATCCAGAATAATTAATTTCAAAAAAATTAAAATCACTGATGTAAATTGCATCATGTAGCCAGGTACATGGGAAATTTCTTCAAAATTGAATTAATGGTACACGACTTATAGGCTATTATAAGAAAATACAAATTATCGAATATCTTGTTTCAATAAATAGCTATGTTTCTGGAACGGCTTGACCGATTCAGTTTCATATTGGATAAGAGGGGAAAAAATACATTTTTTATATTTTTATCACATAAAATTCTATGTGTCAGTAGGTGCACTTTATTTATTTTTTTCATTATTATTAGTTCCGATTGTCGATGTTTCTTTAGAATAGGTTTTTTAGAATATTCGATTTTGATACAATTTATACTACTTATGCCAACCTGTACCATATATGTACTAGTTCATCAAAAGCAGATGAACGGTTCAAAAGATATCGGAAAGTGAAAAAATGGTAATTTAGAAATGAGATGTTTCTAAAGTGAACATCTCCACTATTGTTTACCATAAATGTTTAAATTTTTGTTTACTGCTTGTGAAGTTATTCGTGTAAAATGAATGCCACAGATTCTGAATAAGTGCTACAAACCAACGGACGCGAAACAAAAATTGCTCGGGAACTTCCAAAACGTCGACATATTCGTCGTTCCGAAGTCTGAAGTAAAATAGAATCTTGAAACTTGATGAAACTTATTGCAAAAATTAATCTCAAATATAGAACAAACAAATTTTATTGACATTTGAGCGTTTGGTTTTTTGTTTTTTTTAATTTTTTTAAAATTTATACACTGATTTGTAAAATGCTTACCGTAAGATTATTATATTCAAACTGTTCAGAGGATGACCAAACTTTGGTATTCACTTTAACAGATACTTCACCTTGAACTGGTTTTCCGTAACTATATTTGCCACATATTTTATATTCAAGTTGTTCAGCATCATTTAAAATATTTGATTCATGTGCGATGGTCACTTCAAATCGTGGAAGAACATATTTTTTAATATCAAATGTTTTTGTAACGGGATTTGATTTTTCTGATGATTGTACGAATAATTTCCATGTACCCTAAAATAAAAATTAAACAATAACAAAAAAAAATTCCGATTCAATCCTATCCAAATTGTATAGAGTTTAATCGAACATTTACGTTTCCAATTTATTTCGATTAAAACATTTTAAAAATTTTTATCGAAATAAATCGGATTGAATAGGAAATTAAATTCATTCCAATTACAACCTAAGCATAATAGGGATTCAGCCTCTTCGATTCTGAGGCATTCTGGTTTTCAATTGGATTCAAACAAACGTTTTTAATAGAGAAAAAAATATTGATTTATATATTTATAAAGGCGTATTTTATGTAAATTTAAATTAAACTTATTATTAGTTCAACAAAAAATTGCTAAAAATAATTCTAAACGCCAGAATCTACTTCGAAAATAGAAAAGAAGAAGTGGGAAGTAGGATGTGCCACTCAATATTTAAAATGCATTAACGTTAGATAACTGAAATCAATTACGCAATGCCAAGGTTTATTGAAGACCAAGTCACACTCATCAATCTGTAAAACTGTTTATGGATCAAGCTGCATAGCTATTTATCAAGACCTAACAGTAACAAAAGGCATATGATTAGTTAAAAGAATAAACTTTATTAGAAAACTAACAAACTCGGTCCCGCGTTGCTGTGACAATTTGTAGCACCCGGTATTTGTTGTGGGACATCCGTTATGAGTCACCCGGTATTTGGTGTAGGAAACCCGTGACACGAAATTTTTAAATTTCTACTCGGTCTTTAGTATGGGCCACCCGGTACCCCCGGCCCGGTCTTCATGATTGTAGCCAGCTATATGATTGTCTTATGGATCAGACACACATAGATCAAAAGGTTTACACCTCTGAAATTTTTTAATTTTTCCCGCATGTATATTACTTTCGACAAGGAGAATAAAAGTGTCGAACTCAATAAAAGATATATTTTTTACAAAGAATTCGAAGCATGAGAGCGGGCAACGATAGACGCTTTTTTATTATATTTCATTATCGAAACCTTTGTTTTTAATTTCAATTTAGGTCCTGTGTTATATATCCTGTGTATAAATCTGCGAAAAATAAGTCTAAAAATTATTGGAGATAGCTCATTCAACGCGATGAAAATTGTGATTATTATAAACAAAAATATACGACCTAAAATTTTTCTTTTATATCTTGAAAACGAAAAGTGTTATTTGAAATCGGATAATTAAAAAATAATGTCACTTCTAAAAAATAATTTCATTTCCAAAACTTACACTCTATAATATAAGATACTAATTAGCCGTTGAAAATGAGGTTCTACGTGACTGTTTTTGCTTGAGAGTGTTGCCGTTAGTTAGAGAGAGTATAATCGAAAAAAGTTATTTTTAAGTATAAGAAAAAAGATTGTGAGCCGTCACGGGACACCTGGCAGATGTGAAACATTGAAATTATTTTGTAGGTTACACTCACATGTGTATAAATAACACTATACATACAATAGATATGCGAGCTCAGTGTGGCGAGAAAGATTACTTACAGTCGCTTGTGCATTACATAAAGACTACATATAGTACATATATTCCACCCTATAGCTTGGGGATGCGTTACCACGACATATATCGCCACGCCAACAATCATGTTTACCCTCGCCTATAGATGTTTCACATCAAAAATTATATCAAATCAATTTAAAAAAAAAATTACGGTATAATCTGAAAACTATACTGAATTAAGTTCCGTTGGAAAGACATTATTTAATATATTTTCGAAAAAGGTAATCTAATATATAAATTTTTCCCAATTTTATATACAAAAATCAACATAAAAATTTAAATAATTGTGCTAAAAATTAATACTTTTTAGAGGCAATTTCGTTTTCAAGTTATAAACAAGAATTTGTGGTCATATTTTTTTCAGTTGTTTGTTTAATAAATACTTACAATTATCCTTTTCAGAAAAAGTCTTTCTCAACTATCTCCCATAATTTCTCTACTCCTTCTAACTTTTTTTCGCAGATATTTAATTTTTCGACTAGACTAATAACCAAGCTTTTCACGAAGATTCAACTTGACCATAATTAAGAATTGACCAAAATTCAAATGTACCTACTGATTTCAATTGTATGTTTGCTTCAAAACATCTTATTTATTAATTATGAAGTAATTTGTAAATAATTATTTATTTATATACTTAATTGATTAATCAATATTTTAAAATAATCAGAAAGGTACAGTTCAAATAAATAGAGGTTTTCATAATTTCTGATAAGGCGTCTGTTTCAATTTAAGATAAAGCGTTCATTAGTTTGTTATTTTGCTATGTAAGCTAGGAAGATGCAGTTTTTTGCAATCAATGATAAGTGAATTACACCAATTT
The DNA here is from genome assembly GCA_020423425.1 of Chrysopa pallens. NCBI lineage: Eukaryota > Metazoa > Arthropoda > Insecta > Neuroptera > Chrysopidae > Chrysopa > Chrysopa pallens. Next base: position 60,714,502 of record CM035595.1, read on the forward strand.
TTTATGGAAGCTGGGAAGTTGAGGTTTTTGTAATGGATTTAATGAGGTCAATAGTTGTATATAGCTCACAGATCTACTAGTAAATATATTTGGATACAAAACCAAATTTACTTCGGTATCAGTAACATAGTCATATATTTACGAAAAAAACATTACTAAAAAATATATAAAATAGCGTATTGTGGAAGCTCTTTAATTATAATTTTAAAAAAAATTTGAGATTATTTTCTAAATTTTCTATACATACGTAGGCATCCGATAAGAAAAGATTTTCCGAAATTTTACCCCTAAAGGAGTGAAAAACGGGAGTAAAGTTTGTATGGGACAAACTTTCAACTTCTCACTTGAAGTTTATTACAAATCCTATTAGCACCATTTCCATCGAAACCAAAATCAGTAAATTTGAAATTGAAAATAAAATTTATTTATCTCTTCTCATTAGGAGTATGTCAAACTGTCAACCGTATAAATGTGCAAATCGCATCGTTCACGTCTATTTGTTTATTTTGCTTCTCTTTATCCTGATTATTAAAAGGTTTTTTAAAGTTTTCTTGTGATAAATAATGAAATTAACAGAATTAATAATCAGCATTAACAGTTAAAAAACATTAAAGATAAATATGTAAAAATCAGGTTGCAAGGTACAGAAAAAATTTAAAATTAATGATGTGAATATTATATTTTGTATTTATTGGAATTTGATTATAAACAAATAAATTACTTTACTCCACTTAATTACTTATTTATTGTTCAAGTATTACCGGCAACATTCGTGGTTCTGGAGGTTCATATACTTTTTAACAAGTATATGAAAACCACAGGTCGAAGTACCGGATGTCCCACATCGCGGGGTACCGGATTTCTCACATCACAAGGTAATGGATGTTCACACAAATACCGGGTGCTCAACAAATACCGGGCATACGAATAGAAAGCATTTTCCGAATTGGGGATGAAAAACAGCCCTATGAGGATGAAAAACAGGTGCAAAATTTCTTTGGGACAACGTGATTCCTTGGTCCAAAGTACTTCAAATTTTGTCTAAACATTCATTAACAGAATTAATGGAAGACGTGTTTCGTAATTTATTCAAACATATCGCCTAACGAGATTAAAAAGAGATAGAAAATGATCCCCTATTTGTATCCTATGGAAGTGCTCGAAGGAAAAGCAACAAAACGAAATTGGCATTTAAACTAAATATTATTCAATTTGATATGTTTTCGTACTATTACGGTAGCGAAGCGGCGAGTATCAAATCAGCTAGCTCCTTGTAGCTCCTTGACATGTGTACCTCACTTGAAAATAATCCAAAAACCACATCTTTCTTGATAACAAAAAACAGAGGGTTCGGCAGTAAAAAGGATTTTTCTTATTTGAACTGATCATTCCATTTCACGTCGATTATAAATACGCGTTTTCATACCTTCTATAGAAATAAGATTCGCTATTTTTAAACATTTTCCTGAATCATAGGAGCTTAATTGTTTCAGTTTTCCTATGGTTCCTCACCATCTCACATCCATAGGTATTTTAGAAATTATTTCATCTCAAGAGGAGAATGCAATAAAATAATAATATTTTTCAATCGTTGCACGATCAATGAATTTTAATCATTCCACGCTTGCATAGAAAAAATGAATTTTTGAAGATTCTCTTCAAAATGGAGAGGGATGCAATAAAAAAAATATGCATTATTTCTATTTTCTCTTCTTTTGTTAAATCATTTTACATCAATTGCAAAAACAGTATCTGTCTATTACGTATAGAAAAAGTTGGTATATTTTGAGAATTGCCCAAAGAGAGGATTTTTCCTGAAACTGTACAGAAAATTTCCTGAATGTGATATAAGCAAATGACAACAAGTGAAGATAACAACGAGCAGAGTTAATAGTTTAGAAAATCAACGTATGATTAAGTATCAATATTTGAAATACTTGTGATCTGCATTCATAAAATACTCCAAATATCCAGTCTATACAGTTATAAATACATATATAATGATTTAAAAGTAGGGTCAAGTATTCTTTGGACCCAATCGATCGATTTTGCCGATTAACTAAATTACTTTCAGTGTCTAGAGTACTTCACCAAAATTCCAACTTGCTATCTCTTTTCGTTTTTGAGATATCTTGATGACTGAGGGGCGGGCGGACGGCTGGCAATAGACTAATTAAGTGCGGCCAATATTTGCTGGCTCTACACACTTTAGACTAAAGTGAATATACTGTGACATATATGTCGAGTATAAAATGATGCCAATGGTTATAAATAACATAAATTGACTTATTTTTTACATAAATGTTATGAAACTTGCCTAGCTTTAAAACTATGAAAAAGAAAACTCACCAAATGTGGTTCAGTAGATAATTGTATTTCTTCTTGAACAAAACCATTATTGGATGATGCATTTAACCATTGTGCAATACGAATTCCTGATGGATTTTCCAACCATATTTTTGAAATATTATCACGTACCGGTTTCAATTCTTGATCGATTGTTAATACACGAAATTTAACAATTTGACCCGGTTTATAAACACCTTTATCTGTTTCCACAAGTACAACTTTTGGTGATGTATTAATGTGAACTTCTTTTGAATTTTGTATTGTCTCATATTGAGTGGAAGTTGGAAAACTTATCTTTAATTTAATTAAACCATCACTATCCAAAGATTCTGGTATGTCAATGGATATACATTTTATTTCATCTTCGATAAGATCTTGATCTTTGAGTGATGTTAATATTTTTTTCGATTTAGATTCTAATAATTCCAAATCAAATTTAGCTGATGTCGATGAGATATTGTAAACAGCAACGCATACTTTTTCTTTTGAATTAATTGTTAATTGTTTTGGTGTTAGAAACAAATAGCTAAAATAAATAAAACAAATCAAAATTAGCTAAAAGAACTAATTAACCTAAGTTTATAATTTTTCCTTTGTTTAAGTTTGTTTTATTTGTCATAATATAACGTTATAATTTGTAACTTTTTTATATCTATTGAATTATATTGAATTAGTGAAAATTAATTGTAAAATTAAAAAAGAAAATTCGATTTTTATATGTTCAGGGTATATTTTATATAAATAAATCATTGTTTTGATCCTTAATCTTTTAAGAAGAAAATCCTTAGTTATAACTTTTTGTTTATCCGAAAATATTAAACCTAGATCAAGTCCTAATGTCTAATTTTCTCCTGGAAAATACGAACTTCATGTCAGCATAAACACATTGTTTAGATTAATAAACAGTCGGGGAAATTACGATATCCGTGGCGCCTCAATTTGACGATTAATTTTGATAAAACAAGCCAAAATAAGACGAAAATGAATAATACCAACTTTCGAGTTTTCGCCTATTATTCGAGTTATCGACACTGACTTTTTAGAAATAATCGTGTTTATGTCACATAAATACCACAATTTAAAACATTTTGTAAGATTTAATTATTCTTTTTTTGTTAAATAACTATAATTTAAACACAATTCAAGCATAAATAACCGAAATTTAATTCATTAAAAAAAATAAACACTTGTATATTTAATACAACTATTAAAAATACATTACATGTATGCCATTTTCGACTGTTATTAACCCATGGACTTGTGAGGTGTAGTTTGCACGGGTCAGGTTGGTTTTTGGCCCATACGTTCAATCTGTGATTAAACTTCCCATGTTTTTGTGGGGTGTAGTTTGCACGGGTCGAGTTGGTTTTTAGTCCCTACGTTCAACCTGTGATGAAACTACTCATGAATAACTCGAAAATTGGTATTCTTCATTTTCGTCTTATTTTAGCTTGTTTTACCAAATCCATCAAGAAATCGAGACGATACGGATATCATAATCGAGCCAGCAGCCGAATATTAAAAAAAATAAAAAATATAAAAAAAAAAAACTTTATATATGTTATATTGAGAAATGATTTTTTTGGAAATATATATTTCAAACAGGGTAAAACCAGCTATTATTTATAAAATATATAACTATATATTGTTTATTTATGGTTTTATCGATTCCAAGTGTATCAACTAGTAAACTATAAAATTATACCATAAAAATCGTGTGTTTTACAATATTTATATATATGCAATCTTTTAAATAAAGAACAAGAATAATTCGTATATAATAATCGCATTAAATGTATAGTCAGTCTAATTGATAGAAAGCGAATTCAAGCGGGATTTTTAAATAAAATAAATTTCATCTTATGATAGTATTCTATAAAACTTACTAAATTGAAAAAAATTTGACCTGAAGGGATTATGTTTTTAAAAGAGACCTCTATAAAAAAGAAAATGTCTTGTGTACCATATGATGTATTATTTTCAATTTTCGCGCGCAAATAATTCAAATATAAATTAAAATGGGATTCTAAAGTAAAATAAAGATTTTATTTTATATTTAAAAACGTTCCGATTGATTTTATCAAATAAAATGGCCAAATGTAGTTAAAAAGCTAGCCACTGACTAGTAGGGTCATCTTTGTTTCAAATTTAGTGATACAAAATGATTTAAAAATATGCACAAATAACTCAAAAAATAATTATTCAAATGTAATGTAATTTGGTATTCAAAATCTAACCATGAAAGCGGAGGACGTGGCAAAGTGGGGTTTTGTGTTAAAAACCATTTCTAAATATAAAATTACGTTTTGATTTATAGTTGAAAAACTTTAAATTACAATTACTTTATTATTTTAAAACATTATAAACTATCAATTTAAAACATAAAAACAGTCGACTGAAAACCGGACGAACCCAAAATCAAACCGAAAAAATATGAGGAGTATCGCTGCTTTTCGACCAATTATTTTCAACATAAATCTAATGGGAAGTTAGTTACATGATGTGTTATTCAAAGTCTAAATTTTTGAATTTTGATGTACCGCATAATAAATAATAAAAGAAGTAGCGCTTGTTTCCAAGCAGCGGTTATCAATCTCAATCGGATAATTCTGATTTATACAGTTACACGGAAAGATCTACAAGTATACTAACAAATAAAAACTCCAAATTCTGGATATTCCGATGACGAATTTCAATAACAATAGTATATAAAAACAATAGTCGGTAAACTTCACAATTTTAGATGTGTAATATTTTTATAAACTAATTGCAAAATTATCTAGGAGCACAAAAAAAGCGGAGGACGTGGCAAAGAGGGGTTTTGTGTTAAAAACCATTTCTAAATATAAAATTACGTTTTGATTTATAGTTGAAAAACTTTAAATTACAATTACTTTATTATTTTAAAACATTATAAACTATCAATTTAAAACATAAAAACAGTCGACTGAAAACCGGACGAACCCAAAATCAAACCGAAAAAATATGAGGAGTATCGTTGCTTTTCGACCAATTATTTTCAACATAAATCTAATGGGAAGTTAGTTACATGATGTGTTATTCAAAGTCTAAATTTTTGAATTTTGATGAACCGCATAATAAATAATAAAAGAAGTAGCGCTTGTTTCCTAGCAGCGGTTATCAATCTCAATCGGATAATTCTGATTTATACAGTAACACGGAAAGATCTACAAGTATACTAACAAATAAAAACTCCAAATTCTGGATATTCCGATGACGAATTTCAATAACAATAGTATATAAAAACAATAGTCGGTAAACTTCATAATTTTAGATGCGTGTAATATTTTTATAAACTAATTGCAAAATTATCTAGGAGCACAAAATATCTACAATCAGTTCCTGGTAACTATTTTTTAGCCGTAACAAGTGAAGATTGCAACTAATAGAGTACCTATTTAGATACTCGACATATGGATCAGTATCAATGATTCAACTATTTTTAATGATAATAAGGATTCAAAAAATACACACATAATAAAATGTATATTCAAATTATATACATGCTTATTAGCTAGATTTGAGTTGAAATTGTGTAGCAAATCTAAACATTTTTATTTTGAATGGTTTAAAATTTGGATCAAGAATCTATTGGATTCAATGCACTGATTTTGCTGGTTCACGAACTTGATCTTACTTTTTATGCCTAAAGGACGTCACCAAATTTTAAAGTCGCTATTTATTTTGGTTTTTGAGTTATCGTGTCCACGGACAGACGGACAGACATAGGGATATACCGAAATTGACTAATTAGATGGTCCTATGAACATGTATACCAAAATTTTATTAATATGGTCAATAATTTCTAGCTTTACAAACTGTACGACTAAAATTATTATACTCTGACATATTATTAAGAATAATAAAAAAATATCTAAAATTTTTCTATTTTGTTAATAATATAAATTAAAGAATAAATAAATAATAAATTTTATTATTAAATTTATAGTAAATACTCGTATTATAAATGAGCTTAATTTTTATCTATTTTCTGCGTTTCTCATTTATAGAAACAGAATATCAATTTTTGTTTCTCTTGACTTTAAGAAGCCTTAACTGCATGATAGCTGGTATGTTGATCGTAAATACCTCTGCCCACGCTCATGTACGATCCATTATGTTACAACACTGTAATTATTACATTACATTTAGTTAGTTATTTTTCAATTTTCGTCGCATAAACAACTCAAAAAATAAATTTGGTATATGCACAATACTGACATGAAAAAAAATGGATTGACGAATAGTTTTTCCCGAAAAAAACTTTAATGAAATTTTAAAAAAATGTTTTTTTTACAAAAACTGTGTGACAAGACTCACGTTTTCATGCCAATATTGTGCATACCGAATTTAATAACACTTGGATATTTATTTTTTGAGCTATTTTTCCGCTAAAATTGAAAGAGAACGCATTAAGAAGTGTGCTTATTACAGGGGAAACTATCAACCCCCCCCCCCCCTAGTACATCTAAAAATCTTTACAAGGCGTTCCTAGAATTACTCTTGAATATTACATTTCTCCATTTGTCATGTAAGCGGTTACCACTCAAACACTTGGCGGTTCATTTTAATTATAATTGAAAAAAAAAACCGGTATTGACAAGAATGAAAAAAAACCAAACTGTTTTCTGTATAAATAAAACACTTACTCAGGTGTAATCAATTGTTCAGCATAAGCCGAATATAATTGTAACACAATTGTAAACACAAATATTAGTTTCAGAAACATTTTACGGAAAGTTTGAAACACTGAAACCACTCATTGACAATGATAAAAGATTGACACTGTTGAGCTCCGGTGAACAACAAAATGAATACTGAATTATAAAATTATAAACAAATTAATTTATATATAGATATTTATAATCGTATTAAAAAAAAAAAATATGTATGATAATTTGTTTCTTCTTATTTTGTGATTGTAGCTAAAGAGCCAAACAAAATGACCTACAGCGACCTTATAAGATCTTAAGTCTACACTAATGTATTCTTCACTTGTAGAATTCATGTTTATATATTTATTTATGAATAATTATTTTTATGTATGACTAAAAAAAAAAATAAAAAAATTATTTTACAATCACAGTGGGATTTTATTTTCTGAAACAATATTATTGGTAAATACAATAAATATACCTATAACATTTTGTTTATTTTATTTTTATTTTTTCAGGGATCCGAATTTACATGCTTGATCCAATAATTTTGTTTTGAGTATTCTATTCAAAACAAAACTGCCGATTACAGTTTGGATTAAAACTTCTAAAAAAAAAAAACTTTGTAGACTTGGTATGATATAGGCATAAAGGACGGCGCATTCGTTAGTTCGTTAGTCTCGCTAAAACTCCAGAATGGCTGGACCGATTTGGCTAATTTTGGTCTTGAAATATTCGTGAATGTTCAGGGAAGGTTTAAACGGTAAGAAACATAAATAGTAAGTAAAGGAAAATACTATAAACGACAATTACATTTTCGAATACAAAATGTTCCTAGCTGTGAAACATATTTTGTCTTTTTTTTTCTCACATGTTACAAATCATCATTTCCATAGAAACCAAAATCTAATTTTGAAATTCAAAATAAAACTTCTTTATCTCTTCTCACTAGTAGTATGACGAACTGTCAACTATATAAAGTGTGCATATCGCATTGTTCAAGTATTACCGGAATCATTCTTGGTTCAGGAGGTCCATATACCTTTCATCAAGTGTATGTGTACCACATCAAAAATTATCGGGTGAACGCGGTCCCGGATGTACCCCAGCAAATACCAGGTAAATACCGGGTGCACCGATAAGAAAGGATTTGAAATTCTTTCCCTAAGGGTAGAATTGCATCCGCATGTAAACGATGTAATATCATTTATTAAAATGTGAAAAATAACACAGCAACGCGTAAACCGGGTGGGTATGCTTCAAAATATAAATTAATATCATAATTTATTCTGATTTTCCGCAGCTTCATTATTTAGTTATAGACAGTTGAGAATATGTTATTATATTTAGGAGATATTGATGTTGATTAGAAATAATTTATATAACAAAACAATGTTTACCCGGGTCAGCTATTCAAAATAGAATTTATTTATCTCTTCTTTTCTATATTAGTGGTTCTGGACCTCCTTTTATTATTTTTCATCAAATATATGAGAACCACAGCACAATCTACACGAATTATGGGTGCACGAGTACCGGGTGTCCCACATCAAACACGAGTGTATATTTAAATATTTCGTGTCACGGGTGTCCCACACCAAATAGTGGGTTACACATCAAATACCGGGCATCCCATAAGAAAAGATTTTCTGAAATTCTACTCCTAATGGGATGAAAAGCAGAGGCAAAGTTTGTATGGGACAACGGAATTCCTTCGTCTAATCTGCTTCAAATTTTGAAATATGTGGCAAAAAAATATTTTCAAATTTAGAAATATGTGGCAAAAAAATATTTTCAAATTTAGAAATATGTGGCAAAACGACGTTTGCCGGGCCCGCTATTAAGAAATAAATCTGACTAGATCTGAAATTATCAGCTGTCTATTACAGACGTGAATACGACAGTTCTTTAACGGTCCCCATACTAAGATTCTATTTTCTTCTACTAATACTGCGACCACTATTAGTCGATAACGAAAACACATACTGATATCGTATCAGGTCAAATCATAATAATAGCCTATATTGAATTATTTGTTTTTGAAAAACAGTGGTTTCAAAAGATTTAAGATTGTCCCCATTAAGTTCGAGAAAATAATGACCAATCGCAGATCTGAGGGGAGTTTTTTATTCAATAACCTTGTTTTAAATGTAGCGAAATCAACTGTTCAAAAATAAATATTTAAAAACATATGGTTAGAATTCACAGGACAAGAGAAATCATTTGAGCTCTTTCAAGAACTTGTTTGAACAAAGTAATCTAGAAAATGCACAATTTCAGCAGGATGAACTAAAACTGAAATTTCAGAAAGGCAACTATTGTAACTCAATCAGTCATAAAGATGAAAAATAAAAAATGCTTTAGGCTTTTATAAAAGTAAAAAGATTGAAAAAGAGTCACCATTTCGTGAAAATTCAGGCAATATAATCTGATAGATCTCGGAGTACATACAAAGTTTATAGAAAACAAAACTTTTAAAGTTAATGCATAAATAGGGCAACACATAACACATATGATTATAGAATGTGACCCATTAAAGTAAATTATTTTCAATTGAGCAATTCATTCATCAAGAAAATACGGTGAGTTTATTCATTAAATATGATGTCTTCTACAAATGACCATTCATCGTTTAGGTAATTTTAACTTTTTAGGTATTTTTATCTTAAAAATTGTTCATAGTTTTGTGGTGTACCTACACCTTGGACTTAGGAGGAAAAACCTTCGAAAATTTAATAAAGTCAAGGTAATCCAGTAAAGTTTAAGGTATGTATGCCATAATTGAACTTAAATATTTATCTGTAATATACGAGTCCCTTGTTATAGAAGTCAAGCTCACACTTGATCACTTTTTTTTTTTAGTTCAGCTGATTAGTTCATAGCCATATAGAAGCTGTACATGCAACGAAAAAAAACTTGTTTGTAATTTAGACGAGTAAAGTAAGGTATCATAAAATTTAGCTGGTCCTAGAACAAGTTTTTTTCGATGAGTTCGTTAGACAGGTCGTTAACTACTTCACCACTCTAACTAGTGGCCTTAGACCAGATACAGGCTATTTTTAAAATAATAAACCTAGTAAAAGCTTGGACATTTCTTTTTTAAATTTACTCTATTCATTCCTGTCACAGCATTGTTAGTCGACTTAGTGATTGCAAAGACCAAAATGGAACTTTTCAGTTTCAGCTGTTGTTTCTTCCGAAAAATTGATCGAACGGAATTTGGCTGACAAGAATGAGTTCAAAGTGTTCTCTTTTGATTCACTAAATTCAGTTTTGAAAAAAATTCTGGTTTCATTTCAAAAAACAATATTTTTCATTTACCATTTTTAACTCGAAATTGGCTACAGTTTGAAGAAAAGAAACTTTTAACTAAAACGGTGCAAGATTAGTTTTGGACGCCCAATATTTATCATTAACTAGACCAAAAAAACTCGTACATGATTAATCAAAGTGGTATTTCAAGGATTATTCAACTTTTATTGAATTATTCGTAAAAAATGTTTGCATCCTCTGTAGTCCTGCAAAATTTGTATGAAATTGTGGTAACTAATCTTTGAAAGTGCAACATAAAGCAGAAGACGATAAAAAGTTTAAGCTCAAAATTAAAAAAACTTTTAGTTTTGGTCGCAAGTTGCAGTGAAATTTTATTACCATCTGCTTTATAATATGAAAACCATTGAACAATTAAAATTTTCCACATTTATTTCTAGATTCAACAGCAATTTGACTCGACTAAGTATAAAAAAAAATATCATAATTTTTAACGTGTATTCATTCTGTTATTTCAAAAAATCTATCATTGGGATTTTTTAAGAAAAAAAAATTATAAAGTGGATGGATGATAGCACGTGTTATAAAATATGACATAAGCATACATAATAATTAACAGAGTTAATTGCTTAAATGCACTTTATCATATTGTTAAGTATCACTGCTTAAACTATTTATAATTATTTACATTATAAAAATAATCGAAATTATGAACAATTTACTTTACATATTAATATACATAGTTAAAACTTGGCACATGCATTAAAAACTATTCTCATCACGCTCTAGTCTCAGACGGTCACCCATTCCAGTACTGCTTCAACATCAAGTTGCCTTACTTCGACGATTATGTGAAAGCAGTATCATAACAATGAAAAATTATTTATATTTCCTACAAATAGAATACCAGGCTCTATGAATACCGAAGATAAAGTATTTACGATACAGATGTTTTACGATATCAGAGCCTTAAAAGAGTGTATTGTTTTACATTGATTTCTCATGTCATTTCATACACTTTGCAAAAAACCGTATCTTTCTAATTTAATTAAAAATTAAAGTTTGTATTTTTGTAACTTTTTCTCCCAAAGGAAGAGGTTTTATCAGAAAATATTATTTTTCACTAATTTAGAAATTAAAATTGTTAAAGCTGCTTCTGTAACTAATAATAAACAAAAGAAAATAAAACGAAAATAATGCTTATTTTACAAACTTGAAAATGTTAAATTTTAAACCAGAAAAACCAAAAGTAGTATATATAAAACTATCATTAACCGATAATTACATATGGCAGCGAAACATGGATTCTTGGTAAAGAAATGCAGAGAAAACTGAGAATATTCAAAATCAACGACATTCTTAATGGAAAAAATATAGTAAAGTTTATAAAATTACAAACGTTAAGATTCTTTGGGCATGTGACTTAAAAATGAGGATGAAAAACTGGAAACAGAATGGATCTGCCTTGTTTTAGAAAGTTGAGAGAGAAAAACTTGTTATTATCGCAGGTTTAACCACAAAAAGTAGGGGTGAAATTAATAAATGTTATTTAAATACAATTTTCACTCCTCTCGTTGAATGCAAAAAACCACATCTTCAAAATCAAGTCAAATAGAAAACAGTTGTTATTCTAGGAGCTGTTTTCCGAAAGAAAGAGGTAAAATTTAAAAATATTCTTTTTCCCTGGTTTCGCAATACCATTCTAAAATTGATTGCAAAAAACTTCTTACTTACTTACTCACAGCTTACATAGAAAATAAATTCCAATTTTGAAACTCTTTTCAAAAAGCACTCCCCCAAAGAGAGGGAGTGAAAATTGTCTTTTACTTTGATTGCTCGTTACATCGAGTGCAAAACGGTCGGAGCATGTATATATGTGAAATAAATTAAATATTATTCTACTCAGACCATTCAAGCCAGCTGTGTCCTTTGATCTCAGTGACTCTTTCACTCACTTAGTACTCTTTTTCGCCCATAGATTCACACAAACATTCACCAAAATGGCATCAAAGTCGACCCAGTTGTTTATTAAGAGTTCAGTCGTATTCACACTGAGAAGATACCAATATATATTCATAAAAAAATTATATGGCAACAAACAGAGTTTTGTCTGCTAAATTAATGCGATAAACCAACCACCCCATTTCATGTTATGAAATCTGTAAATTATTTTTTTTTTAAAATTCTTAATCAGCTCTTCAAAATATTACTTTCATAAATTCATATTAAATTTGTATTTATTTTTTTAATTTTGCTTCTTTGAAAAACTATACTGTAAAAATGATTTTTAACATATTGGCTTTCTAGTTGTGAAATAGGTTTTAGAGTATTTTACGTGTGAAGGCGTAACAACGTAAGAAATAAACAAACTGGCAAACAACAATTTTGTAATGCCAGTAAATATCGAAGGCGCTTGCAAAGTTTTGGAACAGCTGTTCATAGAATTACTTAATTATACCATTCCAAATAAGAGAAATCGGTCCATTGGGTCCAGTCGATCCATGACCCAACTTTTGAACAACAACAAATTTAAATGTTTGTTTCTCCAAAATAAACACTTCTGTTTGAAATATTTTTTCGTAAACTGTTTATATTCATCACAAAATATATATTTAATTAATATAGATTGAATTATGTATATATATATATATATATATATATATATATATATATATATATATATATATATATATATATATATATATATATATATATATATATATATATATATATATATATATATATATATATATATATATATATATATATATTTATAACGGTATTTTATGAATATATTTATAGTATTTTACGAATGCCAATGATAAACATTACACAACATTGAACATTGATATAGAGCCATTTGTCGAGTATCTAAACAATTAACATTGTTAGTTGTTACCATCACTTGTTATATAATTAATAAGTAAGAGCTTATATTGTTTTTTAATGTTAATGATAAATGTTCAATCATTGATATTCAACCATAAATGTCATTATAATGTAAAAAATTAAGTCCGTTACTTGATATCTTCACTTATTTTTATAACATAAACAGGCAAAGTTCTGGGAATTTGTTTTTGAATTGTTGGAGAAAAAGATAACATAATCAGTTCGAAGAATAGGAAATTAAGGAAATATGATATTTAATAAAAAAATAATTTGGAATTTTTGCTTGTATGTACATTGTAAAAATATATTAAAAACATTTTAGGTCAAGTGTGTGCATATCGATTCATCTGAATTTATATACGATAAGATGAATCTGAACAAGTACTATCATCTTACATCTTAAAAAAAGTTAAATGTAGAGTAGGAGGCCAGTTTATGAAAGTTCTGGGGGTCGGATTCATTAAACAAGGAGGATCTGGTAGAGCGGAATCTCTGCCTATTAACTACAATTAAGTTTTAATGATATTTATGATGAGAGTTAAAATCAAACATAATCCTTTTCAAATGATCATTTTCATTTCTGCTTGAATAATTAGCGCCCTCATATTTTTAGAAAATATAACTAAAATAAACGCGGGTTTTTTGAATTCATACATTCTGATTTTAGTTTTATAGTTATAAATTTAATATAAATATATAATCTGTAATGTAAGGACAAAATCATGAATAGAAAAAATTTAAGTTTTAAAATTAATAAATATTTTTCATTTATTACACAAGAGTTTTGAATAGTCAATGGAAGTATTTTTCGAATATAGGCAGTAGAAAATTGACCGATTTGTATAAAAAATGTCGGTAAGACTGAATTTGAACCTTATCTTTTGCTTTTATTCAAAAAGTACTTCCGTCGACCATTCAAATATCTGTTTACATGATTATGAACACATTTATCGTAATAAAAGCGTAAAATTCTTGAAATTTCAAAGAACATAAAAACTATTTTATTCCTAAAATCGATCAAATTAATGACATGAACCAAATTTTTGCCGTAGTATTTCTATATATCTGAATATCGACACTTTTGAAACTGTTCAATTTTAACCGCAAGCATGTTACTTCCGGTTAGTGCCGTCTTTATAAGCTTCAAGTGTCATCTTAATGTATTTAACATACAACAATCAAGTTAATATCAAAAGAAAGTTTTCGAAAACTGAAATAAAAGTGTTGCCCAACTACCATGTGACGACATTTACTGAAGATTTTTTTTATATAAAAGTCGAAACATCGTAGTCTGAAACTAGAGATAGTCAACGCTAGAAACTTTTATTATATCTCCTGATGTAATAAACATTCGCTTAAATGGAAAACTTAATGAAAGATATGTTAACAAGTACAATACTATTCCAAAAAAATTCAATAAGGTATTTTTCATAGCAAAAGTTTGAAAAACTTTTATGAATGAAGACATTATTTCTAATTTGTTTACCATATTATTCAACTTAATACAAGAAATTTTTTTTAATATTTAGATATTATAATTTATTTTATGACAAAAATATTGAATTTAATTGTTGTAAACGCGTGAATACAATTTTATTATTATTTGAAGGTAAATAAAAATTATAAAAAAACAAATTATAGTTTTTCAATCTTTTATTATTTTTTATTGGATACCCCTCCAGTTCCCCGGGCTCCATTCTCCTAATAAAAATTTACCTTTATTTAGTAGTATTATAATATTTTTGAAGTTAAGCGAAGGCATGTATATGGTACAAAAAATATTGGTTAATGACTATAAAAGGGAAAAAAAAAGATTAAATACTGCTCTGTATAAAATAATATAATAACTATACTTGAATACCTAGTTTTACATTGCACACCACGCAGAATACAAACGGATTGGTTTCTGTGCAATTTGTAATTCTATTATTATCCATCTCTACAGTTTGATTCATCTATGGTAATTCTTTATTTTGTCTAATTATTTTTTTTACAATGAATATTTTGTATTATTTTTGGTACTTTTATAACGGACAAATAACTTAAAATATTTTTCAAAAAAAAAAAAAATCGCTATGATTTTTTTTTTTAAAATTAAAATGAAATAAAATGCTCTGTTGAAAACTCTCTTACAGGCTTTACATTTTCATGTTTGTATGAAAATGGTGTTGTATATATCAAATTTCATAACTTTTCAGTACTTAATAATATTTTTTTTTTAAAATTTTTTAATGCCTAAATTTATCTGAATGATATCTTTACAATTAGCTTGTTTACCTTCTTTTGGCACAATTAGAGACGATTACAATAAAAAAAAATCTAACTGATGTGTTTTCCAACTAATCCGACATCTTTTACATAGTTTTTCTTGATATTACAAATATTCATACTATAAAAATAAAAGGCAATTATATCTACAGAAACGGAAATTAGCATTTGAAAAGAATTTCGTTTGATTTTAATACTCACGCTATGTAAAAACATTCACTGTAATTAATAAGAAGTTTCGTTCTCTAGCATCCGCCTTGATTAAAAAAATTATAACAAACATTATTAAAGGCATTTATTATAATATTTAATAACTTTTACCTATTATTCAAGTTAACGTTTAATCAATGCAATATTTTCGAATATTACTGAAATACAGATGTCTCATTCTGTGATTTATCCAATCTTAGAATAATATAAATTTATGATTAATTTTTCATCTCTGGGTATCTGAGAACCATTCTCAGTGATTTTGTCCTGTTGGTCAAAGCAGTTGATATTGTATGTATCAGAACATCTGCATTGGATACCTGGATCAGTGAAGTCAATCATATTAGTTCAAGATTAGTTCAGAATGAAGTTTTAAACAGTTTAATAATAACTATTTGTGCTACGAGAATACATAATTTTATTATTAAGTTAATAGTCTCATTTAACTTGGATTGTTGGGTTGTATTTGAACATAGAATTTACTGGACGCTGATTTTATCTTCAATATTGAACAGTGGAATCCTATGGACGTAACTCCAATTAGTGTAAAAGTACTTTAATTTGCAACAAAGGCCTTACGAATATGTACCTAATAAAAACAAATGCTCTAGTGGTATTGCTCGTGCTAACCATATCCCAATGCTAACTAGCTAACATTTGCCATGCCAATTACTGATAATACACATACTGTAACTATTTGTGTAATTCCTTCACCTCCTCTGTTACAGAAGTGTTGATCAGATTTGTCATGCATTTAATTTGTTTATTTATTATTTTTATTATGTGCGTTGTAATCAGGTATACAAAATGATGTTTTTAATTTATCTTTTAATTTATCAACATTATTCATCTTTTTATATTCGTCATCACTCAAAAACGAATTGTTATAAGCAATTGAACTTTGGGTGACGTATTGTAGATTTAACAGTGAATCTAAAGCCCGACTTTAGAACAAACAAATTTTATTCGATATATTTTTCAGCTAATAAACATCAATTTCAGCTTATAAACATCAAACAAACTCGATTAAATTAAGTAAAAATAAGAAGTTTTACTTTCATTACTTCTGTCATTCACCAGATTGGCGCTCACAAGGTTGCAATGAGAGCGAAAGGAATCTTTGGTTTCCGTCATGGATTTTTTCTTTCTACCTCAGTGCTTGCGTCTGTCAAAAGTAAGGACGACTTTTGGCTAAAAAGCACTTTTTCACGAAATGTAGCATGGCGCTCTATTTATGTTTGAGATCTACGGCCGACAACTTATATGGACGCACTTTATTTTAAAACCCGCTTCACTCACCCAAGTAGTTACTCAAAAGTGCTCCAATTTAACATAAATAAAATCAATGTGAACATACATATAACATAACGCCTGGAAGCGGATGGTTAATTTTGATTAAAAGTAGCCAATATCAAAATAAAAATATAACTAAAAACAAAATATATTACATTAGACCCCTACAAATATCGCTTTAATGCCACAAGAAAAGAAGAAATTATTAATAAAATGGAAGAGCTACGTTTAAAAAAGTTGTGTTCAAAATTTTATTCAAAAATCTGTTTAGCATTATACATACAGTTCAAATTCTTTAAAAATGTAATTTAAAATGTTACACTAATTAATCTAGTAATTAGAAATCAAAAACAATGCGAAAATAGTTTAATAATAGAATATATAAAATGTAGATTTATGAAATTCAAGTGGAATAGAATAGAAATTATTAAAATTAAAATAAATATGGAAATAACTATCTTTGGAATAGAAAAAAATTAAAATACCATTAACTATTATAATGCTATTAATTACTTCGTCATAATATTCTTAGTAAGTCTCTTTGTCGCAATTCTTATTCATATTCAATATAACTTTTGTAGTAGGGGCCAAAGCCCAAGCCAAGACTGAGACAAGTGACCTTAGTGACCTTGCATACTCAGTCTTGGCCTTGGTCTTGCTCAAATACTTCGAGTCTTGGTTTTGGTCTTGGTTATCTTGCTTGGTCTTGCTTATTTGATCTGATACTTACGTTTTTTATTTATATTATATTTTTATTTTAGTCTTCAGTTGTAACGCTGGGAAATGTTGACAAACTAAATTTTGTTATAGGTGTTCATAGAAACACCTAATTAATCCATTTTCGGCTGTTCGTCCGTCCATCCGTCATCACGATAACTCCAAAACTAAACAAGATAATGAGCTGAAATTTTTGTGATGTATTCTAAACATAAAAAGTGTCTTTAAATTCGTGAATGTGCAAAATCGGTCCATTGGGTCCCAATTTTAAACTATAAAAGGTAAAAACAATGTTTATTTCTTTGAAAGAAACAAGTTTTGTTTGAAAATTTTTTTCGTAAAATTTCAGCTGAAATTGAGATAATTATCACTTATAGGTAATAACAATATATATTGTTATTATACAAGTATACATATATAACAGTATAGACTGGATATTTATAGTATTTTATGAATGTTAATAAAAAAATAGTCCAAATAATGATATTCAATCATAAGTTTACGTAGTATCTAAACAATTAACTCTGTTAGTTGTTATTTTCACATGTTTCTCTTAATTTTTCTATACATTATCATTCTGACGAATATTAAAGGTATAAATTATAAATAACTTACAATAAATAAATAACTCATAAACAATTAATAATTAACTCACTTTATTTTATTGTAATTATAATAAAGTGTATGGCTGCAGCCAGCCCTGGATTTACAATTGGGACAGTCGGGGCTAGTGTCTAGGGTGGGAAATTTTTAGTGGCGGAAAAATTCGTAGAGTAGAGTGAGAAAAGAAATTTTCTTTGCGTTATGGAAAATGCTATAAAAAGTGTCATCGTGTTAAAAACATCTTCAAATTATAATAGCATAAATAAAATAATTTTTTTCATTCTCATGAGTATGGTCGAAATTATATATATTGTAGTTTCATCAACAAAATTGAGAATATGAGCTATGAAAATCGAAAATTTTAAAAAGTTCCAATTTATTGATTTCTATTCAATTTGGATTAAAAGGGTTGTCATCGGATTTTAAGATCCTAGAACCCATTTCTAACAAGCCCCACATAGCTTTTGAAAGGCTAGATCGATCGTTTGGATTTGGGGCTGCCTAGAATATTCTAAAAGATTTCGGCCGATTTTTAAAAGTTCTATGTAAAAATTGTATTATCTATAAACTTTATTCCTTTTGAACCGCTTATAACTTTTGAACGGCTCGACCGATTTCATCGCGGTGTATATCCTTCGAAAGGACTTGACCAAAATCCTGGTAGATTTTGAGAAATTACAAAAAAACAACAAAATATTTTTTTTTAAATGGTTTTTTTGGATTTACTTTTAAACGGCTCTATCGATCAACGCCAAAAACTAGTCAGATCATAACCACGTCGATTTTTGCCAATCCGGTTAAAATCGGTTGGTTTGTTCGAGAGATATCGTGAACGAAAAATTTCAAAAAAAGTGTTTTTTTTTTTTTACAAAACTTCATCATTTATTTTCGGATCGTTTTTGATGAAAGAGAATATATATATATTGTTGACGAAATATTTGGGAACAAGTGTTTTTTTAACATAATTCCGGCCGTTTTTGATCTCAAAAATAAAAAAAGTAAATTGTAATAGTACATTGTAATATGTTAAATTTTAAGTGCTTAAGTATGGAATAAGCAGGGAGTTGCAGGGATGGCCTCTAAGGTCAACCGTTTTCCAATTTTTTTTTTTTTTTTTTTGGATTGTTGTTAAGATATTGGCTTTTTATAAGTACCTCATCAAGCACGGATGTAGAAGTAAGGTCATGGAGGGTGTGGATCTCCTGAACCTATAAAAAAAAAATTAGTTTTGCTTCGAATAGTCGCTTCATATTTAATGAAGTCAAAGCGCTACAACGGTCATTTTCAAAGTCCAAAAATATTGCTACTTGCGATGGGTAAACAATCACTAACTTATTGGTTTAACATTACTAAATACACCCAAACATTGTTATTGTTCTTGATGATATTATCACATTATTTGAACAAAAGTGGACAAACAAAATATTATTATTTATTATTTAAGAGTATTTGGGAGGTATATAAAAATGCTCATCACCCATTTCTAAATCACCTGTATGAATTACAAATCGATTCTACCTAAACTGTTAAAAAGTGTTAAAAAGTAATTGTAATTTTAAAAAAATAAACTGTAATTTTACATCTTAGAAGAATTTCAAACTTTTATAATAAGTAACTTGTAGTCTAGAGAACTTATTAAACATAAGTTTATTAAAATTCACCTAAGGTTTTTCTAGAAAAATAAAAAACTAGATGAAATTTCTCTATTAATTAGAAAAAGTAATTAGTGCTAAAGAAAGTCATTAATACACACATGATTTTGACAAATTGAGAATTTAAATAATTAATATAAAAATCTTAATGAGTATTTTTGAATGTTATGGTTTTAATTTAACAGCTTATGTATAAAGAACGTATGTTATCACAAATAGAATGTATTAAAAAGAACGGAATGCAGCATGTTTGAAGGTGATACCGTTATTAAAAATATGTCACTATTTTACGGGGTCGACTAGATTTTATACAATAAAATAATATAAAATTTTATTTAATGTATGAAAATAAATTAAATTTGTAAAAAAATATTAAATCATGCTCCCAATTAGTCGTAATACATTCTAAAATAATTTTACCATAAGTTACAGCTTAAAAAATTGTATATATTTTTCTGTTTGAAGTTGAATTAAAGTCTACATGTTGAGACAAAAGTTTTTTATAACAGATTTAAAATATTGATAATTTCATTTCAAAGGGCGTTGTAAACAAAAAAATGTATTACAATTTTGTAATTTACGAGTCTAAGAATTAAAGAAATTTAATTGGGTCATTTTTTTTTTATTTTTTATACAATTATAATCGTCAATTTAAATAATGAGTTAATTCCATACACTTTTCCTCCCAATTGTATCTCCCAAACATCCTTCACATAAAAGTTTTCAACAAATTTTTTTCATTTCTAAGCTATTATAATAATCTTTCAATTAATTTTTTGTATTATTTGTTAATTATCGTAAGAAAATATTTCTCTGTTTTTTATTAATATGTATGTAGTTTCCTTGGTGTTTCGAGCCCTCTCTGACACCCCTCCCCCTAGACCTTTAAATACGCACCTGTGCCATTGTTTTGTTAAATGATTAAGTTAGTAGAAACTTTGAAATTACAACTTTGTGATTTATAACATGTTGTTATGACATCATTTCAAGGCCAAATCAAGAATAAACTTCTATTACAGATAACCAATTTTTAGAGAATAAACAAAATTTTATAGGCTATGATTATTTATGGCTATTATTTATTTATCAAAGCTGCTCTTTGGTGATAATACTTAATATAATAATAAGTGTCACAAAAATTATAATAGAAATAATTATTTAACAAAAATTTTATTATTCAGAAACAAAATGCACATTTATTTTGAATTATACAAATTCTAAGAAGTAGTAAAAATATTATTTACAGAAATGAAATTGGATATTTTTATCGAAATCTAATTTTCTTGATAATACTAATGATGTGGGAATTCCCAATAAATTATTTGATTTGTTTGCTGTAGTTGTGAGTATAATAAATAAACATAATTAACTGCCTACCCATATAATTATTTATCTAACTAGTTTTATTTTAAATATTTTCATGGCCAAACAAATCATCATTCATAAAATAATGGACCCATTCACAATTATTTTGTATTTTTCATTATTTCAGGAAGTATAATAATTGCATAATAAAATTGCATATCTGAATCCGACATGACGTCTGTCCTGACGTAACTTAAAAACTAAAAAAATTATTGGCCTTACAAAACAGGTTACGGATTCAGATAATCAGGTTACAGATCCACGAATTCAGATACAGATGTTAACTTTTCAACTCAATCAGTCGTTAAATTTTTGTTTATTGATTGAAATGTGATTGTGATTTGTGATATCACTTAGCAGTATTACTTTATTTGAATTATAATGAATAATAAATTCAAATTTTTATAGTGTAATTACTATCTTACGATAAAGTAGTCAGCAATATGAAGTATCACTTAGCTCATTACAATAAAGCTTTGTTCACGTTGATCAAGTTATAAAGTCAAGTAACAAGTAGTTAAATGCTTAACACTTGATCAACAATCGTTCACAGTTCTTAATAATTTAGTCAAGTAACAAGTAATTTATTAAAACTAAGTAAACTGTTACAGTCATGTAGTATAATTTCACATGAAAAAACTGTTTATATTATTTGACTGTGACTTAAACAAAAATTAAATGTTAAACAGATTCCTTCATTTGATTATTGATATATGTTTGTGATACAAAAGTGGTGGGGATACCACTTGTACGCAAAGAATTTAGAACTAATCTACTTGGCTAAATTACTTGATCGTGATGAACGTGAACGAACCTTTAAGGGTTGAAACATGCATTTGTTGCAAAATATGTAATAATTAAAAAAATAACAACTATTAGAGCGAGAGAGAGCTGGCTGAAAAAAACATGACCTATCGAGTAACCGGATGAATTATTTTTTAAATGATACTACTCACTGTAACTATTGTAAAAATCATTTACTGTCAGGGCAAATATGGTGCATAACATTGTTATATTTGTTCTACGGTACATTTTTTGGACATAAACTGTACCAAGTGAGTAACCGCATGAAATTGATTTTAAAATTTAGTTTCGAGTGAGATGAAAATAATTATGAACAAGTGCCTCGTTAAACCTGGTGCTAAATCCATGCCACGAAACTCTTAAAAATGTAATCGCTTCAAACTATAATCAAATTGAAGTTTAATCAT
The DNA here is from genome assembly GCA_020423425.1 of Chrysopa pallens. Lineage (NCBI taxonomy): Eukaryota > Metazoa > Arthropoda > Insecta > Neuroptera > Chrysopidae > Chrysopa > Chrysopa pallens. The sequence goes on from CM035595.1 coordinate 60,737,005, forward strand.
TTCTTACTAAGAAAATACATGAGTACCACTTCTATTTTAGTGACAAATGCCTGGCACGATACTTTCTATTCTTTCAAGCCCTATACTATAGCTGTTCATATAGCCAACCATTGGCTCTATCTCAGAAAAATCAGTCAAAATTCTACTTGAGTAAAAATTTATAAAGTCATCATTTATATTTATTATCGTATAATTTGTTTAAAAATAAATTTTCTGTTTTAAAAATCATTTATATTTAAATTGTGTTATTGCAATTTTAAATTATCAATTCTATTAACACCGTCATTCAATTCAAATTAATATTACTTTTTAATTATTTACAAGGTAATTTTTATTTATATAGAGTGAGTTAGTCATAAAACGTTAAAAATAAACCGTAGATTACAATTTCAAAAAATAACTTAGAATACAATACTTTTAGAGTGAGGCGCACACGATCAAATTTTCTGATCAGAAAATCTGATGTAACAAAATAACATGTATTTTATATAGCACACGATAAGATTTTCTGATCAGAAAATTTTATAGTGTGCGCGTAGATATAATGCTGTCTGAAGTACCTGCAGAATTCCAGAGCAGAAAATATAATTTTACATCAGATAACATCATAAAATTTTCTCATAAATAGCATATGTTTATCAAAAAAGTAATTAATAAATTTAAAGTAACCGTTATTCACAGTAATTTATATTACAAACATCATTGTGACGATAGTGAGTGGTTTAAAAATTTTATTTTATGTTATTTAAATTATAATATTTTATTAACTCTTATTTACTAACAAAAAATATAAAATGGAAAACATTGAACGTTTAATAAATGAATAAAGCGATTAACATCCATTTTTATATTCCCGCAAAAAGTATAAAATAAATATTCAATTAAAGTTCATTGATTGCGCTACAAGAACATAGATAGGACTGATACGGATCCGATCATATCGACACGACCGTAAACTTCGTGCAAGTCACTCACAAACAAGAACAGTCGTTCTTAAGCATTCATACATACTAGACGCCATGAGGAACAGTGCATGTTAAACCACGTGGCATAAGTACAAATAATTTACTATAATAAAATAATATTAAAATATTTCAAGTTGTTTCATTTAAATTAAATAAAAATATTGAACATATAAAAAACAAGATTCTACAATAAGTAAATCTATAAACTAAACCATTCTCCAGACTTATGAAAGTATGAAAGTAAGTAAATTTATGAAAGAAATAGGCAAAAATTCAAAATACTATCGACAACTAAATACTTCAAGATAAAAATAATATTGCCCAAATATGATTTACACGACACTTTTTTCAAGGGTAAATTTATTTAAACCAGCGGGCAAACAAACTCCTCTATCTAAGACTTAAGATTCGATAAGACAAGAACGATTCATTCTTGTATACTTAATTGTTTTGAATTTAAATTGGTTTGAACTTGAATCACAAATAAAAGTAATTAAATACGATAATAGATGTCTCTTCAATCATGGTTTAATATATTTTTTGTTTTATTTAAATTAAGGAGGATTCTAGGGAGTGAACTTCTTATACATTATGTTGCATCTTTTTATACGACACAAACTTTAATATGTTTCCAAGTGACGTTTTGATAAATATAATTAAATTTTACTTTAATAAAAAAATCATCACCACCAATTTTGTTATTTTAAGAAAGAGACGCTCAAAGGTTTTGTGAATTATGCTAGAAAAGCTGAAAGCGTTTTATTTCTAAACGAAATAATATAAAGAATTTTAAACATTGCAGAGTGATTTAAAATTGGTGAAATTCGGTTTAATTTATGTACTAGGTTTAATAATAGCAAAATGAAATGCAATGCA
>CM035595.1:60738945-60816885 GCA_020423425.1 Chrysopa pallens
ACTTCAGAATCATCATCTGACTCCCCACTTGATTTATTTTGGTATATTGAAAAATTATTTGATTCAAAATAATGACAATTTTAAAGTTATTTTACCAATCAAAAATTATCAGATATTGGGACAAAAAATTAATAACATTACTTGAATACTAGATGATTTAGTACTGTATATATATAATTAGCATAAATATATGTAATTGGATCATCACGATAAAATTTATGCACAATGCAACTAACGTTAAAGTGAAGCGCAGAATGTTTATTGTTTAAATTATAACAAGATACGATCCATTTGTCAACTTATTAAAGTTGGTGAATTTTTGTGCATAATTATGTATAAATTTATATATTTATATAAAATTATACATAATTATATAAAATTATACATAATTATATAAAATTATATATAAATATTATACATAACTATATATATTTATATAAAATTAGATAATATTATATATAATTATGTATAAATTTATATATTTATATAAAATTATACATAATTATATATAATTATACATAATTATATAAAATTATATATAAATATTATACATAATTATATAAAACTATATATATTTATATAAAATTATATCAAATTATATCAAATTATATATAATTTTATATAAATATACATAATTTTTTTTTCCCGGGCGGGGAAAAAAAATTATATATAATTATATATAAATCATTATATATAATTATATATGAGTTTTGGCCATATATAATTATACATAATTTTATATAATTATATATAATGATTTATATATAATTATACATAATTATATATAATGATTTATATATAATTATACATAATTATATATAATGATTTATATATAATTATGTATAATGATTTATATATAATTATATATAATTTTCTTCTGAGAATTGACCATGCATTCATATATGAATGTAAAAATAATTAGCTTATATCATGTTGAACAATTTCATATTAAGGAATTAGCTAAACATTATAGAATTTTTATAATACAAAATTAATGTTTAGCTTCCTTATTATGAAATTGTTCAACAAATGTTAAGCTAATTATTTTTACATTACATATATGAATGTATGGAAAATTGTCAATTAATTCTCAGTAAAAAATTATAATAGTAACTATAGCGTTTGATTGGTATATTTAACAACAAAAGGATATTGAATTAAATATAAAACTTATTTTTTATAATATTAAATTTATTTTCTAACGAAATAATTATTTATTTATATTAAAATTAGTCTAAATTAATTTATTTATTAAAAATCTACGTCTTTTTTTTAAATTTATAAATTGCACTTGAAAAGTCGCAGAGTTGAGGTGTCGTATTGTGCTGGTTGCGGTTTAGAATTCTCGTGGTGGGAGCGTTTTATTTCTCCTAACCGCTGACTCATAGCTTGCTGCAGAATTTCCCATGTATATGAAACAAATCCATGTTTTGTTTTTTTTTTTTATAACTATTGTGTTCGGCACGCTTCAACACAAGATCTGAAAATTAAAATAATAATAAAAATGACTCCTGCTCGTATATTTATTTTACAAGACGATTATTAACTAACATATCCCGTATATCATATGCCATATACTAATACACTCTAAAATAAATAAAGAAATAAAATACGGGATATTTACTTATAATGCAAGATGTAGCCTTGGTATGGAGTGGGCGAATAATTGCATTTGTTTTTGGTTTATTTTTTGGACGTTGTTCAGTAAAAGTGCAATACAAAATTTTATCATGTTTAAAAAACTACCTCCATTAAATGTCTTATCATAATGGTTCCTTGCCGTGACGCTTCCGCTAGATTCCACCTATATTCTGTACAGAATATTCTGCACTATTCCCTAAATAAACCATCTATCATAACAGAATCATAAATTATTAGATTAATAAGTATAGTTTATACTTTTTTATGATTTAGATAACAAGTATGTACAATACCTTCATGTTGTGTTTAGGGTTTTTATATATATAAAAAACGTACCTACAAAATATGAAAAGATTAAAGCGACATATCCAACTAGCTTGTATTAAAGAAAACAACTTACCACAATTGTAATCGAGCCTAGAATAGCCTTAATTATAAACTATAACACTACATAATTAAAAAAAATCATTTAATTTGCTTTCAACACTTATTGTATTTAATTATTTTTAAGATTACAGAAACACAACCGTTTGTCACTATGAATAAAGTCTAACTAACCAAAGATAATAAAAAAAGGTGTTAACTTTGACACTCACAAACTACTTACAAACACTATATTCATAGTACGTAGATGAGACAAGATTCAACAAGAAAATTATGCGTTTTAGAATATATATATATATGTTTTATAGATTAAACATTTTTTTTGAAAAAGTTTTTAATTCCGGAACATCCATTTTAATTTAAAACACTCGATGTTTCTTTAAACGTTTAATGTAATAGAAGTGTTTTTTCTTTAAATGGATAAAACGTTTTCGGATTAAACACGTTTAAGTGTGTTACGCAAACCTTCAAGTAGTTGAACATCTTCATCATAGAAATCAGATTCAGGCAGCTTGGTTTCTTCGTTTTCAGCATCTTCTGCCAAAGGTTTATCGGCGTCTTTAAGCTTACAGTTGTTTTCGGCTGACTAATTTATAGCAACTTCATAAGGTTCTTCTGGATGAAAAACGAATTTCCCACTATTTCTTGCTCTTGTATAGAAATTTTAGAAGAAGAAACGGCGGGCGTGTTTTTTCCATAATAACCTAACTTCAGAATCATCATCTGACTCCCCACTTGATTTATTTTGGTATATTGAAAAATTATTTGATTCAAAATAATGACAATTTTAAAGTTATTTTACCAATCAAAAATTATCAGATATTGGGACAAAAAATTAATAACATTACTTGAATACTAGATGATTTAGTACTGTATATATATAATTAGCATAAATATATGTAATTGGATCATCACGATAAAATTTATGCACAATGCAACTAACGTTAAAGTGAAGCGCAGAATGTTTATTGTTTAAATTATAACAAGATACGATCCATTTGTCAACTTATTAAAGTTGGTGAATTTTTGTGCATAATTATGTATAAATTTATATATTTATATAAAATTATACATAATTATATAAAATTATACATAATTATATAAAATTATATATAAATATTATACATAACTATATATATTTATATAAAATTAGATAATATTATATATAATTATGTATAAATTTATATATTTATATAAAATTATACATAATTATATATAATTATACATAATTATATAAAATTATATATAAATATTATACATAACTATATATATTTATATAAAATTAGATAATATTATATATAATTATGTATAAATTTATATATTTATATAAAATTATACATAATTATATATAATTATACATAATTATATAAAATTATATATAAATATTATACATAATTATATAAAACTATATATATTTATATAAAATTATATCAAATTATATCAAATTATATATAATTTTATATAATTTTATATAAATATACATAATTTTTTTTTCCCGGGTTGGCATAAGTGTAATTACATATCTATCCGTTAATTTAATTTTAATTGTATTAAATAGACTTATTTCTGTACATTAAATGTAAAAATTGTCATTTAACAGTATGCTCTTCTGATTTCAAAATTATTTTCAGGAATTAATATGACAAATAATCCTAGAAATATTTACGGCGCACGAACGTTTACAAATTGTTGAAGTTTATTTTCAAAATTAGTATTCTATTGGCCAAATTTAGAGAGCACTGTGGAATTCAAGGTTTACTTAATCGTATATCAGAGCAGATTATTCGTCAAACTATCGATAGGATTTTGGTCGCTTACTCTACTCTATTCAACAACCACAACAAGGCAAATCCATATTTGCCTAATCGCCAACGCCCCCAACAAGTTGGGTATGTCCAGGCAACACATGGAAGATGTTATCTATAAATTAAGGCCTGCACACAACACAGCTTCAAATTCATTCACTTTTCAGTCAAAAAATTTTGTTTTAATGAAGGTCATTTTTGGTAATGATGAATGTCATTTTTAGCTACGTAAACAAGCAAAATTGTCGTATTAGGTGCGAAAACAATTCTCAAGAAATTATATGCGTCCATTTCATTGCATCCTCAAAAATGCACCGTATGGTGTGGTTTATGCTGGATTCTTCATCGGTCCACATTTTTTTAAAGCGTTGTTGGAGCTTTTGTCACAATGAATGATTTTGAATGATATCGACACGAGTATGCTTTGGTCCTAACAAGATGGTGTTACACAATACGGATACCACAACAATTGATATATTGAAAGAATGAATTGGTGATATTGACGATAAAAAGCCTGAATTACTGGAAAAAGTGATCAAAAATTGATTTCATTGAATGTAGATTCTCAGATCTAGCCATGGGGGACATAATTATGCTGGGAATTATTCTTTAAGCCTTCAATCTTAATTCAAGTGTAATTTCAATTTGAAGTTCCATCATTAAAAAAAATATTTTATATATAATAGCGAAACTGTGGCTAACTGATCTATAAACGGATAGTTCAAACCACTGAACGATTAGAGTGGAAATTTGGCTAAGAAACTATTTTTTATACTTAATAAAAAGAGGTTCATAAATTGCATGGGAAAATTAAATATGAGAGATGTACCAAATCGAAAATTTGTAGAGTACCCTTGTAAACATTTTATTTGTTTGAATTGTTTTTTCATGAATTTGGAAATTTATTCAATGGAACAACAAACAAATCAAAATAACAACTGGCAGAGTTAATTGTTTACATACTCGACATATGGTTCAGTATATATGTGTGAATTATTTTATATGATTTTTTAAGCATTCATAAATTACATATATAATAATAATAACACATGGACTGAAAAGTCCCGGGCCGAACAAAGAAAACACAGTTTTTTTGGTTCAAAATTAGCTTTATTCATCAACATAATCTCCATCAAGAGCAATCATTCCAGCGCCACTCTAACATTTCAATACCACTTTTGTAGAACGATTTATCTTTTGCTTCAAAATTGGCCTCAGTTTCAGCGATAACCTATTCATTCGTGGAAATTTCTTACCGGCGAGCATTTTTTTCAGGTCTGCGAACAGCCAGTAGTCGCTGGGAGCCAAATCTGGCGAATACGGTGGATGTGGGAGCAATTCGAAGTTCAATTCATGTAGTTTTGCCATTGTTTTGATTAACTTGTGACACGGTTCGTTGTCTTGATAAAACAAAATTTTTTTCTTTGCCATATGCGGGCGTTTTTTTGCAATTTCGGCCTTCAAACGCTCCAATAACGCTGTATAATATTCACTGTTAATGGTATTTCCTTTCTCAAGATAGTCGATGCATATTACACCACGTACATCCCAAAATACCAAGGCCATAACCTTTCCAGCCGATTGTTGTGCTTTCGGGTGCTTTGGACGAGGTTCACCAGTTGCTGTCCGCTCAGATGACGATCGTTTTGATTCCAGAGTGAAGTGATGGATCCATGTTTCATCCATTGTCACATATCGACGCAAAAATTCCGGTTAGTTACGTTTAAACATGGCCAAACACTGCTCAGAATCATCAACACGTTCTCGTTTTTGGTCAATAGTGAGCCAACGCGGAACCCACTTTGAACAGAGCTTTCTCAAAGTCTAATGCTCATGCAATATAAAGCCAACACGTTCTTTTGATATCTTTACGATGTCAGCTAACTCACGCAACTTCACTTTTCGATCATTCAAAACGATTTTGTGGATTTTTTTTATGTTTTCTGGTGTTACCGCCTCATTTGGACGTCCACTGCGTTCTGCATCATCGGTATCTCTACGACAACATTTAAAGTCAGCAAACCAACGTTTTATTGTTGTTTCTGATGGAGCGGAGTCCCCATCGCTTGAACGGTATTTTTTCCCATCAAGAAGATCCATTGTCTTGAAAATTACAAAAGTAGCGTCACTCTTAGCACAATAACTCACAAACTAATGAATAGAATATCATGAATATTTAACAGCAGTCTTTTGAAGGTATTAACTGAAAAAAAGGTGACTGCAATAAAACTAGCACCATCTATGTGTTAAGCCCGGGACTTTTCAGTCCATATAATATATATATTGAAATTATATATGTTCCTATAAGCTATTTTTGAATTGAAATTGCGGCGAATCTAAAAAGTCTACAAAAGAATGTTTCAGTTTTACGAATAAAAGTTGTTTGTTTTTAAAAATCAAATATTTTTTTCTTTTTAACTTTTCTTGTATCTTAAATGGTTCAAAAGTTGTATCATGAATCCAGTGGATCGACTTTTCTCATTCACAAACTTGATCTTACATGCCTAATTAAATGCCTATAGTTAAAATATTTCCTAACGTTACAAATTTTAGACTAAAATTAATACAATCTTACATGTTATTTATGTCTAGTATGAAAAGCCAAAAAATAGTCCTAATTAATCATTTTGTATAGATCTAAATTACATATTTAGTCTCAAATATGTTTATTATTATTTATTCCAACTATTTCTTTTCTACTAGCTCCATAAGTCATTAATTGAAATTATCCCACCATATTTTGTATGTAACTTCGTCAATCGTAAGCTCGCCCAATAGTTTGGTATTTTTCGCATTAACTAATACATTATTTAAGACATAAATATATAAATTTTCTGAAATTGAACTATTATTTATTCATTTTTATTTTTAATAAGTTAATGATGAAAAGTTTTATGAATTTATTTGTAATTCATTGTAGATTAACTGACGAAGTTGAAAATAAAAACACGAAACTTATTAAAATAATTTTGAATTCTGCATTTCATACATATAATTAAATAATAAATACGAACGTCGTCAAAAACTCTAATTTAGTGAAGAATATGGTTTATAAAAAGTTTTGTAGCTTTTTGCTTTATATTTTTTGAACGTAAACTTTAAATTTCATCAATCAAAATCAAACATATCACGAGCCATATAAAAGCGAAGTTACGAGCAATATAAAAGCGAATAAAATATCAGAAAATAGTATTCCTGTAATTTTATGGTTAACAACCGCAATTTTTTGTAACATTTTCCATAAAGCATTTATAAATAATAAAAAATAATTATGAAGAATTAAAAAAAATTTCGAACTTAAGTCATTTTTAGTTAGAGTATATAAAATTAATGATATTTTTTTATCTCTTGATTTTTATAATACTATGAAAATGTCGTACTAACCCACTTACTAAGGGAGCTCATCTTAAATTCATTGTAACCAGAAGAAATAATAATACGTAAATGTAGAATAATAATAATCACGAAAACATAATAAAAACTGTTATTAAGATTATTTGTTTCAAATTTTATAGTAGTTTTATTATACATACGAGTAATACAAGTTGTATTCCTTTGCACTGTCTAAGCACACACGCATACACACACACACACACACACACACACACACACACACACACACACACACACACACACACACACACACACACACACACACACACACACACACACACACACATACACACACACGTTTTAAGCACTATAATTCCCCGGAGTGCCCGTCCTGCCCAGAAGTAACCGAAGATGCGGAGCATGTTTTCTTTGACTGCCCACGATTTAATCGACAGCGTGATCTACTCGAGATTATCTTACACCGGAGTATCCAACCAGAGACAGTTATAGAAGTAATGCTGTCATCAAGAGCCTCTTGGAACGCCATCAGCAAATTTGCAACAGAAGTCCTTATAGACTTGCGTTCCATCGAAAGAAAAAGGGCAAATGACAACAACTACAACAACTAGAAGAAAGTTAAAATAACACCTTAGCTACCAGAAGAAAGAGCAGTAGCTATATCCTCCCCCCCACGAACTAATGCCTAACGGCGGATACCGTGGGGGATCAGAGTTCAGAGGATAGCGGAGGTTTAAGTCGGTATTAGCATTAACACGTCCCTTAAGTTATTGTTCGAGTCCGACATACCAGGCAAAACATCTAAGCCAGACATTCGTAAAATAATTTCCTTCGCTATAAAAAAAAACACACACACACACACACACACACACACACTCACACACACTCTCACATCTATCATCTGTAGTCACATCAGTGCTCACACATGGCATATCTATTTGGACCGACGCACTAGATTTACAGGAATCATGGAGAAAAGCTGGTCCTGTATATCGACAATTGTGCGTCATTTCTCACAGTTCTAGCAGAGGAAAGATGGGCCCTTTACCAACAAAGAAGGAAAACTGCACTGAGCCCTGGAGAACATAGAATGGAAGGACGGCAGAACAGCATAGGCCGATGGCATCTACAATGGGATGCAGCAGAGAAGGGTAGGTGGGCTTACCGCCTCATACCTCGGATCGGCACTTGGCTTAACCGGAATCACGGCGAGGTCATTTATTATCTTACACAAATGTTGTGAGGATACAGGTGTTTTCGAGAGTATCTACACCGCCTTAAGCACGATGATTCTGAGGAACGCCCGGCCTGCCTAGGAGTTGCTGAAGATGCGGAGCACGTCTTCTTTTTATGTCCTCGTTTTGATCCACAGCGTGAAGATTTGGAAAGAATCCTGAACCAGAGAATGCAACCAGATTCACTATTTGAAGCAATGTTATCATCAGAGGCTGCCTGGAACGCCACCAACACGTTTGTAACAGAATTCCTCACAGACTTGCGTTCCATCGAAAGAGCAAGATCAAATTACAGATGATAGAAGGAAGGAAGATAACATCTTAGCCACCAGAAGCAATAGTTAGATCGTCCCCCCACGAAGTAATGCCTGACGGCGGTTTCCGTGAGGGATAAGAGGACGAAGAAAAGGGGTTTAGCGTCAAGTCTTCACATATACAGGCGATACTGGAATCCGTAAAAAGTATTCCCACCTCTTAAAATACACATATATATATATATATATATATATATATATATATATATATATATATATATATATATATATATATATATATATATATATATATATATATATATATATATATTTGGTATTGGTTGAGCTTTGAGTTAATATTTTTAATTTATTTTTTAAGTTATCACTGCAAGGATTATTTTTTCGAAAACGATTAATTTGTTCTTCGAAGTCAATATTAGAAGGTGATTTCAGAAAGCCCAATGCTAAAAGAATCAAAAATGTTTTTATTAACTCTTTACAAATAATTATTGTAACTCTTAGTCTTTCATAAAAATAAAAAAAATAAAAAACAAAAAAAATCAAACAGAAATATAATTACTATAATTAAAATTAGTTTAATATATTTAAATTGGTATATTTTTCACCCCTCCTTTCATTATTAGGTGTTCATTAAAAAATATGCTAATAAGCGGATGAGAATTAAAATCTAACCGAAAATGATAATACAATCCAATTTAAATTTATTATGAGAATATATTATAAATTTTTGTTTAGAATATTTGTATATCTTTATTTTTATTAAAAAAAGTATATATATTTCCAATGAATGAAAATCGAAACAGTTTATTCGGTCCTGTATCTTCAAAACAATAACTTCCAGATTATAATCAAGCGTCGTAAAAATAATTTATCCACTAGTGTATCAGGTATTTAGCTAAAGAGTCTTCGAGGAAAATATCGTGTTTCTGTTCATAAAATAAAATTAGGAACCATTTCCGACATAATGTAACATGATAATAATTTTCTTATCAATCTTTTGGCTATCGTGAAATGGAAATGTCTCCTATTGAGCTATGTCACTATCTTCCACCCTATGAAAAATTTCAAAGAATAAAACTGTACCTATAGAATAATATTCATTAATAAATGTTATTTTGAACGTAAATAATAAAAATATCTCTGTAGCTGTAGATAAAACTTGTTTTCATTCGAACGAAATATAAATATACTTTTTATATAAAATATTATTTTTACAATTGGAGTATTTTTATACCCGACATATATGAAATATACATAAGTATTTTAAATTTAGTCTCAAGTTTCTAACGCTACAAAGTATTGAAGGCAAAAACATAATTTTAGAATGCGTAGAACCAAGTAAATAGTTTATTTTCGTATGTTTGACTATCCTCCGCCAGCCATGATGATGACTTTGAAAATAGATATCGAGCTGAAGTTTTGGTGGCATACTCTTGATCAGTGAGTTTAAGTATTTGCAAATGGGAATAATTGGTCCAATGGTTCTGATTGGTCGTAACCATCGTTTATTATACCCTACCTAATAAATTTTCAAGTATTCTTTTAAATAAAAAATTTGAAATATCTTTGAAAAGTGTAATTTCAATTAAATAATGAACTTTATATACGTTTAAAGGATGCAAAAATAGGCCAACGTTCGTAAGTAATTAGTTAAGTAAATGAATTTAAATAATTAATTTCAACAAATTTTAAAAATTAACTGAAATAAAATAAAATAAAATAAACAGATATTGGTAAGCAAAAATCAAATTAAAACCCATGTAAATATAAATGTTCAAATACAAAGAACATGTAACGCACTTGAATACAGAAGCTACCTAAAAATTTAAAAATCAATCTTACTTTATAAAGATCAATTATCATTCACAAACTAGTTACTATTCACTCTCGTTTCCTCATGAGTTGAACACAAGTATTCATATGGTTTTTATAACTATAAATATTATAATACAATTGTTCATAGAAAACACTAAAGAGTATGCCCTACTTTGTTTCCAAAACACTCAATGATTTAATGCGGTCTCAGTTACACTAATGCAATAAAAAGAGATGGTGCAAAACAAAGCCATTTACATTGTTCTGTAGACGGCTCAATAACCGATCACCTACGCTTGTAAAAATTCAAAATATTAAATTCTATTCATATATTGAAAATCTAAAATCTAAATTAAATTAGAATAACAATCTTAAAATTTAAATTAATGAATACGGCGAGTATGGGGAGTATGAGGAATTTGAAATTTAGTAGCCGTAGTAGTAGTGATACAGAAAGTGGTGATGAAAATGCGATAGAAAGTGTTCTTTGCCCATACATAATACAAAATCTTCAAGAACATTTTGAAATATTGGATGATGTTGATTTTTATCGAAGTTTTCGTTTAAAAAATGATACGATACTGAAGTTAGAAGTGTTTTGATATATGTAAGTATAATTTTAATCAGTCGTAGTTTACCATTACTTTTCGTATTGCAGATCAAGAGCATTACCACGCAACGGTGAGTTTTTTTAATTTCAGTCAGTGATTTTTCTGTGTTGAAACTGCTCTGAGAAATATTTGCAAAGTATTCACAGTAATTGCTGTGTTATGGCCAGATTATATACGATTGTGACAAACTCGATAAGAACGTTTTTATGATGTAATGCACAGATTTCCACATGTAAAGCTGTTGTATCGATGGTACTCATATTGGAATTAATTGCCCGGGTACGTGGATATTTTCAACATTTATTTGAGATAAAAAAACTATTGTTTTAACTGTAACTTTGATGCCTTTCTGTGAATTCACGATTTTGCAATTAAAATTCTGATTAAAACTAATTAAATTGGTCAAAATATTACAATTTTAAACTTGTGAAAAATTATTATTGAAATAATCGAATATAACTTTTTGTTTACTAAAGGATTATATGCTCAGCTGTTTAGAAATAGAAAAAGCTGTTTTTCTTTGAATGTACAAGTTTTCCGTGATTACAACTTGAAGGCCATCAATGTTGATGCTAGATAGTCGGGATATGCTCATGATGCTATTGTGTTAAGGCAAAGTGAATTTTATACCAGATTTGAAAAAAATCAATTACCATCCAACTTGATATTTAATGATGGTATCCTTTAAACAATCCAGCTGAAGAATGGTATAATCTAATACATGCTCGTATAAGCAATACAATCGAGGATTTCTTTTTTATGGATTATAGAAACGTTGTAAAACAAGTAATGGAATGTACATAATACAGATATCATTGTGTATAATTAATGTACCTCTTCGAATAATAAATAATTAGTCGTAATTAAATAAAGGTTGGTGGATTTTTAATAGAAATGCGTGTTTAATATAAATATTTGCTCAAGTCAATTGGAATTTAGAAAAACGCAATAATATTCATTAAACGATGATAAGTTAATTTTCATTGAAATGCAAGAACAAAATGCTAGTACATTAGAATGAACAGATATATATTTGGTTATATTTTCGAATAAAACCAAATCTTATCATCGTCATTTGAAATCGAAGTGAGATTTGTTTAATGCAGATGTTGACCAATCAATTTTTTTTTTTTTTTTTTAAAGTAATTATATATGAATTTCAGTTTAATTTTACGAGTATAATTGTCTATTTTAAAAGATTATGAATAAGTGTTTAAATACCAGTAATATCAATTATTAAAACCAGAAAAAATAATAATTTTATTTGCTTTAAACAGCTTGTTGAATATGAAACTTTTAATGAAGAAGGATATTATGAGAAATCGATCAATTTTTTTTTTAGAAATAAGAATCTCGGAAGTCATAAATGTTTTAAAATTACTAATATTATTCTTAAGTAAAAATATTTACAAAATTTTCTATCGTATGGTACACTATGTTTTATTTTTTTAATCTTAAAATTCTTTTTGCTTAAACTGGCTTTTATCTTCCTTTTCTGCTTGGAAGGTGAGACGAAATTCTAACCATTCGAATTTATACTTCAATACGAGCCTGTATTTTTATAATTTACTTTTTACGTATTAGAAATATGCAAGAGAAAAACTTTGATATCTATATGCACTAAATGTTAATAAAAACAGGTGGTAAAAAATGAAAATCATTGTAAATAATGCCATCGTATTTAATCTATATTGAAGTTGCTATGTTGAGTGGGAATATAATTCCAGAAAGTAATAACAGAAATTCCTATGTGGATTTTAATTAAGGCGCCTTTCAACTAACCTGTAGAGTGAAGTTAATTGCACATAAATTTGTGTAACGAGAAGATAGTTGAACATTAATTAGGTACCAGTGTGAAAATAAAAATTGTATATCCATTGTTCTATAAGCAATATTCGTGCTTATATCCAGTTAGGTTCAATTGAGCATGAATTACATCCAATAATAATGGCAGCAGCGACTACAGCATCGTTACATGAAACATGAGCCAACTTTAAAACTATATTAGATGTACATTTTAGTGAAGTTTAACATCCTTAAATGTCGGGCACATATGGCCGAAAATAAATTTTTGGATTTTTGTGATTTTTATGATAGATTTTTAATAGTTATTATTATAAGTGTATGTATTTGATAAGTTTCTTCAACTTCTATATTTTGCAACCAACGTGAGCACAGTCACTCTCCTGCTTCAAAAACAATTGAAGAAAATCCACATTTTCACAATGTCATTAACTTTTTAGGTTTTGTTTCAAAATAAATTATATATGAATACATTTTTTTGTAGACAATATTTCCCCAAAGATTTTATTTTTATTTTTTTAAATCGAATAGAAATAATCAGGTATATTAAAATAAAACCAAAAATGTGGTCGCAATATTGAAAAAATAGCGGTCTTTAGCGAGCTAAAAGCTCCAGGCCGAATTTTGTCAAAATACCTTTTTCACTATTAGATAAGTATTAAGAAATATATTCAAAAACGTACTAAAAAAATAGTTCTTTTAAATTTTTTTTCTCCCTGTTACTTCAGTAACCTATGTATGTATCTTACTATTTTAATAATAAATAATTTAAGGTTTGTTATTCATTAGATATTATGATCGTATTAAGTGACACAATGACACTATTGAGATCTCTTGTTTTACACTGTCATTTATTATCAATGGATTGAACAGGCAGGCAAGACAAATAGATAAACACAAGTTTGTAATTATGTTTATAATAATTAAACAACATAAGCCAATTATAATAGGGTTGTCTATTGCCCATCTATAAATTCCCAATCAGCCAAACGTATATATTACTTTCTCTGTGACTAAATATTATCTAATCACTAAATATTACATTACCCTGCTGTTATATGAAAATGCAAAACAATATCAATGCCATTTTCCACACCATGCAAAACATTTGTTTATCAAAGCCTGAAAAAATCCAATCCATAATGCATATATGATTAAGTACTATATATATGCATATTGAAAAAATATTGAATTATAGATATTAAGAAATTAAGAAATATTAAGAGTAACCCACCTGATCCATTCTGAAGATTGTTGAGTGTGTTTAAGCTCTACGTACTGTATATTAAAAAGAAAATCAAAACTTTTTATTTTTATCAAGATATAATTTTCTCTCTCATTCTCAATATCTTACCTATTCATTATTCTGATATTAAATAATTTATGAATCTTTACATCTAAAAGATGATACCTCTGAAATTTTTCGATTAATTCCCACACCATGTGCCGACTTTTATACACAATTTCAGAGAATCCAATATTTAGTTAAAGCACTCATCAAAAATTTTACATGTACCTGATCCATAAGATATTTAATCGGTCGGCTCTCCTACTGTTAAGATTACTATTAGGATCATTTTAGTGACACAATCAAAATCTACTACTTTACATTGTACTCTAGTATCGATGGAAATATCAAGCAGGTATGTTTGTTTTCAGAACTTTATGCGTTTACTATTGAAACGTTAATCAGATTTAATAATAAAATATCAAATGTTACAGAAGTCTTTAAAGATGATATTTTATTTTGTATTTAAAATTTGTCAATTTTTATTAACAAATTTAATGTAATTTTTATTTACATTCAAAACAATATAACTAATATTTTTAGAACGTTAAAATTTTACTGCTGAATTTTGTATCGGTCCGTTGAATTTTTTATTATTTATTGATTTTTACTTGATAAATTATTATAGCCCTGTCAAAATATCGTATGTCCAGTTTTTACCGAAAATTCATTTTTTGACGTACCTGGAATCCAAATTTAAGAAATTGATGAATGTGTATGTGACAGCGATACCGTATCAAAAGCTTTATTTAAAATTCACCATAATTGGATTTCTATAATGATATTAACTTTAGTTGTGCCGCTAAGTTTACTATTAAAATCGAATAACCGGGTGTCACTTTATTCAAATGGATTTCAGACATTTTAGTTTTTTTCCGAAAATGGCTTCAAGGATTTGCTTCGAACTTTTTATGTTCATAGAAAACTGTACTGTACAACTTTTATTTGAAAAATCTTTCTGGGAAAATTCATAAAAGAGAAAAAATTTCAAATATTCATATTCGCAGCGTATTTATAGATTTCAGTAAGAATATATGTAGTAACTATTGAATTTTTAAACACTTATTAAATCGTTTGTAGCCAAAGATGAAATGTTTGTTTTGCATTTACATCCTTTCTAAGTTGAGTTTTTCATATAAATTTTCAAAAAAAAAAGTTTTGGAGCGAGCTCATAAAGTGTTTTGATTTAATACCCATATTGTAATAATTAAATAAATAAAAATTTTGTATATTTGAAAATGAGTGTAAACCAGAACAATTTAATCGTTTAGGAGCTATGGTGGAATAAACATACATGAATGAGCCATGAAAATATTACGCTCCTTTTTTGAGCAGTCATGTAAAAGCATTTTCTCCAAATTAAATTTATTGTTTATTATTTTTATTTTTTACAAATATAAGGCCATGTTTTAGGAAAATATTGATCTATGTATAGTTGTAAAGTTTTAGATATCATCAAAGAATATTATTTTCGATATACCATCATTTGTACATTTACCATCATAAAAGTTATTGAAATGGTGAAAGAAATGTTTTTATTTATGAGATGCAAATAAAATCATATAATATTTAAATGTAAGGGACAACCCTAAAGATAGAAATACATAGCATTTTCTCATCGTTTATACTATAGGCGATGCCGCTACAAACTTGATACAATATATCTTATTATTATTTAATGATCAATAGATGTTTGATACCGATAATAATCAATTCTTCTCCGTTTCATATAGATGACATAACTAACTACGTACACAGTCACATAAAACAAGGCAGTTATATCACGTTACACACAATTCCTACAATTATATACAGAATGTTTTTGTTTTAGTTTATACAGATTGGAATAGTAATTTTCTATTCCCATCTTTTGAATTTCTAAATCAACGACTTCTTTCGTCCACTTCAAATCCAGTTTGAAAATGAATTTTGTCTCACCTTCAATATGTCTTATTATTAATAATGGCTTAAAAGTGGAATAAAAATTCAAATTTGTCAGAATTTATGTAAAAACTAAAAATTAGTTGTGGTGGTAGAAATTTTGAAATGATATAGAAAAAATTTCCAAAAGTAAGGCTATACAATAACTGACACTTTTACTGAAAATAAATTAGTATCAAATTAATTTTGAATAGATAGAAATTAACTAAAAATAATAATTCTGTAAGTTACAGAACATTCATATCTTAACTAGTAATATCAAACAATTATCTATGTTTATAATATACATCTATATGTGTTAAAATAACACAGTCTGTATATTAAATAAACATTTATTTTATGTATATTGACAAGGTATTTCATTCATTACACTAAAAGCGTGTATATATTTCTATTCGTATTTCCATTGTACATACAACATACGAGTTGATTATTAAGTTACCAGAGACACGTTTTGAAACTTCCATAGAACATAAATGAATGATATCACTACTCCTAGGCTAAATAAATCTAACGATATACAAAGCAACCGACTTACTGACTGATCTACCAAAAAACCGTTCATAGCGCTGGGTTGAGGATAGATATATTTATTCAAATATTAAAAGGATTACTCCTGTCGACAAATAATTAAAAACTAATTTCCCGGTTATCAAAAACAACCCATTCAGGGGATGAAAAGGATAGTCTGAATATCAATATGTAAAGATTTAATCCTGACTAATAACAAACGCAAAGCGAAAACTTTTAAGTCTAGAAAATTGTTATTTGGAATACAAGATTATTTTATAATGTAAGCAACCACTTAGACCGTTTATTTGAAAATTTCATCTTTATAGGGAGTGGGTAATGAGACATGGAACATTGTATGCATATTTCCGTTATTTTATTATTTTTAAAACTGCATTATAATAAATTTCCCATTTTATCAAATAGTTTTTTATCAAATGCATCTTACAGAGAAGAGAATAAGGTTATATAAGGTTATTACAAAATCGTTTCGTGTTTTATCGTTTGAAAATACATCATCTTTCTATACCTTACAAAAAACGTATTTTTGCCGCTTTACCTTATAAGAAAAGAGAATAAGGAATAACATATAAACTTCTCATGACCTTAATTATTTCACATCTAATACAAACGATTGCCTATCTCTATCATGCGAAGAACACATCTATTTGCCGTCTGATTTGTCCCCAACCCCGTAATGCTAAAATAATTAAAAAGTTGTATAACACCGGTCCGCTTAATTTTTATGAAGGGTTCAAGTTTTATATTTGAAAGAATAATGTTATGTAGATCAATTTTGTGAAAAACGTTCCCCTTCTACATTGCTCAGTAAAATTAAAAATCGAACAACTAAGACTCACAGGTCCCATCAATATTCATCAAGCCTATAGGACTTAAATTTAATGTCCAAGCTTTTTACATGTCGCAATATTGATGGAAAGTCTAATATTGTGTTAGCAGCATGATCCCCTCCCATACTACTCTAAATATGATATACTACTACGAAAAATGGAAAATTGAAATATTAGCCGCTTAATTTTTATGAGGAATATATGCATTAAATTTGAAGATCCTAGACTATTATATCTTGAGTTATTAATGGAAAGTATGATATTATGTCAATAACCCGAAATATGAAGCAGTATCAAAAAAATGTTACCACCTCTCCCACAACCTGCTGAAAATAATTTTGAAAATGCGGTCTTCTCGCCCGATCAAGTTATGATAAGAAGATGAATGCAAAATTTCTTCTACTATTCGTAGTTTTCGCCCTACGTTAATTTTGAAAAAATGTTACCACTCTATAATAAAATATAGATGATAGTCATTATTATTGTATTTTTTGAACAGATGACCAAGCACCTTCTAAATTTTCTAAATATATTAGTGTCAACTATATATATATAATAACACCCGTCAGAGGATTTCGAGAAAACGCGACTTATTATACTACATTCCTAACGTCTTGGTACTTCAGTTATTATATGAACTAAAAGAACAATATTAACGCTTAAAATATATTCAGTTATTTAGAACACAGAAAGTTCTTTCAGGTTGTAAGTGGAATATTAAGTAAATTTGATTCAACTTACTAATAGGAAAATATTCGACACTGTCAAACGGTTTCAAAGAATCAATTGGTCAGATCATACTGTATAATTTTAATATTTGTAAACATATCAATGTTTCAAATATTAATGATAAACATTGTTATAAAAAAAGAGAAAGTTGATAAAAACTACTAAATTGTACTTATTATCAGGTAAAGTCCATTAATAAAAAACTAATTTTGTAAGATATCAATATCTTTGATATTTTCATCGAAATATTTAACAAACGCTTCGACAAAAAAAATACACTACCTTTAATGGACACAGAACTTCTTTTTGGTGTATAAATATAATTATGATTTATATAAATTAAACAGTAAACTGCTAACCTAGTTGACTTTAATTTTGTTGTTATTTTGTTTTACAATTTTTTGGCGTGAAAACTTCTTTAGCCACATTATGCGATTTTTATTATGGGGTAAAATTGTGGATTCACGTCATTGTTGACGATGACAATGTGTCACTTAATATGGCGGCGTCACCATCATTACCAAGTTTGGTGCGCACCATCTGCATACTTATAAATGTAATAAATGCATTGTATAATGAGTAACGTCATTGTAATACAAAAATTTTGTATTACAAAATTTTCAACAATTAACAGGTCTTTACTATTGAACTGTATATGAATGAATGTTTTTTGTAAAAAACAAAATGCGTGAGGTTTTTGCGTGAAATGATTTTAATGACGTTTTTCAAAATTTTTTTAAGGTATGTTCTTAAAAGAGTATGCATTGTTTATTTTTTATAAAAAAAGAAACAAAAACAAAGAGATAAGCCCTATAAGAGGTCTCCACGATAATTTTCATATGGACAAAAAATGTATTAGAGTAGAATCCGCTTATTACGACTCCGCCTATTATGACAAAACGAAGTTGGTTTTCATATAAAATTCTATGCAACAAAAAGGATAAAATGGCTTCGCTTATTATAGCCCATTTTTAATAAATTTTGTCCTTTTATAGAGACCTACATGATTCTTTACACCTTCGGCAACGTTCGTTGATACCCGACGACGTTCAGCACGTGGCTTGGTTTTGTTTAGAATCTCAGAGAGTGAATTTTTGACTGTTGAACACGTCAGGCATTGTTTTTAGTGATATCCTATATATAAAAAATATCGTACAGAACATTAATGTCAAGGAACAACTGAAAAGTAATGGGGAGCCATTAAAGGCTGCAGAATTATTATCACGCTTTGTTCATAGTAATTTTTAAAATGATAATTTCACCATTGCAATAGCTTCTGTCCAAGATTGTATTCGAGACTGTTATAGCAATAAAATGAAAAAACTAAAACAGACAAAAATTACAAATTTCTTAAGTAAAAAATGAAAAATTTACGTACATACATTATGTGCAATTTTTATTTTTATTTAAAATGCTATACTTCTTTCTCTATTAAAATAAGTATTTACTTTAAATAATAATTTTTTTACAAAAATCCTTTATATGATGTCCGCTTAGTTTGAAGTGTTTGTCAATTCCCTTCAATGTCATTTTAAACGGATTCGGTTGTATATTGTAATTATTTGGGACACTTAAACCTACACTTTTACTAAATTGAGTTAAAATTGTATGGTTTGTACGGATAAGATATAAAAAAGATAAAATAACAGGGTTGTTTGCATTTTTCTCGAAAATCATGAGGTTTTGTTAGAAAATGTTCATTGAATATTTTCTGTAAGACCGTTATTTTTGCTGGAATTTGCAACAATACAATTTTTCACCCTTTATGACGTTACCCCCCCCCCAAACAATGATCCGCCACGCCAGCACCCGCATTTTGTTTCTTTACTTTTATTGTACCTATATCCACCATTTTCGACCATTAATGTGCAATTAACAATTTAAATCGTTTCTTCGGTTGAAGGTTTCAGATTGATGTTGATTCTTCGAATACCTCGACGAGAAGACCTTTTTAATGTCTCTTGCCGTTGATTCTGCACACTTGTATAAAATTTGCAATTAATACACAGAAAACATTGAATAAACATGATAGACATTGTTTATCTCTTTTTTTGTGTTGTTTCACCCAAATAGCATGTAATCCATGATTTAGTATCCTTTTGAAAGATGTAACGCCACAAATTTTTTTCCTGTTTCATGAAAAAATGTCAAGGTTGCATTATTGTTATAACAATCTGTAAATATCAAATGTTTTAGGGGCCGAGTTTATTATAGGTTTGCAGATTTTTTGGATCTACTGTTCGACCTGTGATTAATCTATCCATGTGATATTTGGGGCTTTATTTGTACATGTCTGCGTGTTTTTGGTACTGTTGGTTGGTTATATGCAACTTGTAATTACAGTACACCGATTCTATTTGGGGTCGACTGAGTATAGATCTATGTGTTTTTTGGCCTTTACGTCTCACCTGTGTTTGAACTACACAAGTAATATTTGTGATCGAGTTAGTACGGTTATGCTGATTTTTTTGAATCTAAACAAATCGATTGAATAATTCAAAACCCATTTGTTTTTGTACACGGTTGTTTTTGTGACGAGTTGATTTGTGCCGAATGGTTTAAGGCCAGTCCCATTAAAAGAATGTTAAAAGATTTATAAATATTTCAAACTATAAATGTACAAAATTTGGGGTTTTCAACAATGTTGGTCGATAATTTACATGAACCATAGATAACAACCATTGATTTCCCAAAACAAATTATACATAAAATAAGATTTTATTTATTTCAAAATGTATTATACATTTAATTATTAACAACCATTGATTTCCCAAAACAAATTATACATAAAATAAAATTTTATTTATTTCAAAATGTATTATACATTTAAAACTTCAATTTTGTTTACCACAGTTTTTCGTACAGTAATTTTAATTTATTCACATTCTTTTTCGATGTATCGACAGATAGGCGGACACATTTATTTATGAAAACAACAACACAACACTTTTAATATTCATGCATATAACTCAAGAAATAAAATACATAATCTTTTTTTGTTTGTCGATAAAAAATCAAAACTTAATCATATTTAAGCTACCGTACTCTAACAAATCCTTAAACTATAACCATATTGTTTTTTAATCTTATTATATTTGTCTTAAGATAACAAACATAAAACTATCTTGCATAACAACACGGTATTGTTTGAACTTTCTACATATATAATTAAAAACTTGTAAAACGTTTTCTGAGTACATGCTACACATCGTTACGTTGAAAATATAAGTATAAAAAAGATAAGAGAGAGAAACGTTTTATGTAGATACATCAATGATGGTTGTTATCATAATTAAGTAATATGGAAATAATAATTTATAATTATATTTTAATTACTTTTTTATTTCAGATTATTTTTTATATATAGATACATATAATACGTTATTATCGTTATAATACGTTATATACGTTATAATACGTTATTATTATAGTGCGTGTAATAGAGCACTGCGTATCAGTGTAGTTCTAAGAAGCTATACTTTTGTGATGTAATAAATTTTTAGTATTTCATGTTTAAAATTTAAAAAAAAATTAAAAAAAGAGAAAAACGGTCTCACCAATAAAGAGGTTTCGATTACAATGGTTATACTTAGAAAATTATATTTCATTACTTTTGTAATCATTTTATCAATTTATAGTACCTAAAATAGGATATATTATTGTTGGGAAAAAGTTATCTGCTATTGTTGATAATTCTTTTTACATCGTTGTTAAATAAGTTGCATACACACATAGTGACTTCGTAGAGTATAAAAACGTAAGAGTTTACCCCGCCCCCGTTTTCGGGCTTAAAAAATTAAAGATATAAATAAACTATAAGAACAAAAAATTTGTATTTGTTTAAATCATCAACTATTATATTTAATATTTTGAGTGCAATATAAGCACATAAAATCCGTTCAATTTACTGTATTGTGCTTTTATTTTTATAAATATTTTGCCGCTAGCGAAGCGATTACTGAGTCTCAGGACCGCGGCCAAGTCGTAGGTCTAAAACAAGGTCAAGTACATTGGTTATCTTACGAGCGGAGCGACATTTTAAATCGAAGCCTTTCTTATTTCTTCAAGCAAGGCGAGCATTTTATTCATTTCAAATTTTTTGTCTATTAAATCAAAACTTGACGTGTTAAATGCATTTACAAATTTTAAAGCTTATTTTGGATACTCTAAGTCATAAAAATTACGCTTAACATTGGTTGTGTCGCTATTTTCGTAATTGAACTCTAGCCATACATTCCAAAAAAAGTCAAATATCCATTTTTATAGTTTGTAAAAAGTGATGGCTAGGGTTAAAACAAACGTTTTTTCAAAAAATCTAATCTACGATTCGTTTGCATAAAATTTCATAAAGATCTAAAATCTCCTTTTATAATTCTCTGCGACATGATAATTCATGATGCCGACGGTTAAAAATTCAAGAACGTAATTTCATTAGTTGACAAAAAACAAATGAAAGTTAAATGAAGACCATCCAACACTTTGTTGATTTGATTAAAAAACATTTGCCACAACACAGAAAACAAAAGCAGTGATTCCAATATTTAATAAATTTTAAGCGTTTTTGTTAATTGTGTTCATTATTAAAATGTTGCAATTCCAGTGAAACTATTTTGAAGAAATGAATGATACAAAGAATGGATTTGTATAGAAATATTACAGGTATATTGCTGTGCAAAACATCAGAAAAAAAATCTTTTTAAGAAAAATGTATTTTAAAATTGATTATTCTAA
Source organism: Chrysopa pallens (assembly GCA_020423425.1). Lineage (NCBI taxonomy): Eukaryota > Metazoa > Arthropoda > Insecta > Neuroptera > Chrysopidae > Chrysopa > Chrysopa pallens. The sequence goes on from CM035595.1 coordinate 60,761,916, forward strand.
ATAGACATACATTAGATTAATAAAATAAATTTTTTTTGCAGATATTATATTTCAACAAATAAAGAGAAAATTGTATTATAATAATACTACCAATAATAACTTTCTTGTAAGCGTTTTTAAAGCAGACGATGAAAATTTCTGTGAGTAGCACTGCCGTTGATAAACAATAAATTCCTGAACTAGATTGTATTGGCGTACTAATAAAACTTTAAATCATATATTTGATCTTAAACTAAAAAGAATCAAATCTGAAAATATTTGTATTATTTAATATCACCGAGTATTTTCCAAAAATTAAAAATAAACTATGAAATTTTGTACGCGATACGCGACACACGATAGTTTGTAAAATAAAGTTTAAATAGTTTGAAGAAATATGTAGTAAATTTTATATTTCAATTTAAATATTTGGTTCAAATAAAAACTGGACACCACCCATTGTTATAATTGTTATATAATATCAATGTAAGGCACATCGCACATGAGGTGATTTGCGTGAAATCGGCGATATCATACATATGATTTGCTTATGGAAACCAATGTACAGTCGCACACGACGTGATTTTGGTGATTTCAAATCATACATGTGATAAAAAAATCGTTGTAAAAATGCTTCGTTTTTAAAATCATATGGGCAACTTTTTTATGCTTACTGGTTCTGGCTTACATTTTCCAGAAAAAAAATAGTATAACCATTTAAACGCTTTGAGGTAATAACAAAATTCGAAAATACCTTATTATAACAACTTCTTTTAAAGTAAACAAGAATAAACACAGCATACTTTAAGGTTTTTCAATCAGATGCTGAAAATCAAGAATTTACTTGTGTTTTATCATCAACTTATTATGGAAGAAAATTGGATGATGATAATGACAGTGAAAAATGGCATAAATTTAAATTTTACAAGAAACAACTATAACATGCAACTAAAATGAACAGAATATAAGGGCAAGTAATATTATACATATTGAACGTGATTCATACACATCGTACCAATAACTTTCTGATTATCCGAACTATAGATACCGTAATATATATATTCATAGGCGAACAAGAATTTAAGATCCTTTTTTCGGTATTTAATATCGGTAGAATATTAATCTGATGTGTGTATATACCCGTAAACTTGGTTGAATATCGAAATCAATTTTCGACCAAATTTAATATATTAATGTTCTATATTGTCAAGATTTTGTGACGAGACGTTGGTAATAATCTATTAAATAGAATTTGAGTAGTTAGATTCTTAATATTAATTACCAATGTGCTTCAGTGATTTCAAATTAATTTCTAATTAAAATAATTATCAAACCATTTACTTAATTTCAATTAAGTGAATAAAAAATTATACGATTTCAAAGTCAACATATATTTAAGTTTCTATTATAGTTTTGAAAATATATTTTAGTTAGTTCTTGCCACACTAACCATTGATAAAACTGAAGAAAGAAGTAATTTTTTCATGGTCAAAATTATTTGTTAATTTTTTTTAAATATGTGAAAAAATGATTCCTTTATTCTATATATTACAATAGTTTTCTGATACGTTTCGTTATCGTATTCGAAGACTGTGCCATTTAAAAAGAACTATGCCAATGATGTGCAGAAAATTCAAAATTGTACATTTGTTCCCGCTTACTTGTTCCCGTTATCAAAATAAAAAATTTTATATTTACCTACTAAATAATAAGTAGCAAAAATAATAATTCGATTTAATAACTTTGATATTACCATACTTTCCTCATAAAATTACGACAGTATAAAACTTTTGCAATTTACTTGTAATGAAATGGTTAGTCAAGTTTCAGAAAATACACATGTATATCAATTTTCTGGATGAAAACAATAAGTCTGTATCAAAAAGTTGAAAAAATGATAATACACGAATGGAACCAACGTATATTTTATATAAACACAGTTTTCTTTATCTATAAGGACGGAAATGCTTTACGGAGGCACGTGAACCGACATTCTTTTACTAGATAGAATATTCATCGCTTGGTTTGTGTGTGTTCATCTTCAGTCATACATGTAGTATATAGTGTACGGTAGATGTATATATTGTAGTGATACAGAAAAAGTCTTATTTTAAGTAATAGATATGCGATACGCATGCCCTAATTAATTAACGCATGTGTAATTAGGTCAACCCCTCTCAGGGACAAAAACAGTATAAAAGGGAATGCCTAACACCTATTTAATTAGAATCCAAGAATCCAAGAATCCAAGAATCAAGAATCTAGATTAGAATCTATTGGTAATGTACATAGATTAGAAAATCTATAGTATTTCTATCGGTTACGTTTAAATAGTTATACTTATTAAATTAATAAAGTTAATACAAGTATATTTTGTGTTATTAATTGAACAGTGGCTAATAGCGTTCCCGGATTCTCCTTAGTTAAATATTACTTCGTAAATTATTAACTAAGTAAAGGTTTTGGAATAGCACCATAGTCTATTACCCTGGTGACAGCGAAAATTGCCTTAATAATAAGTGACGTACACACATTCTATAAAGTGCTAATTTTTATAGTTAATTTCTATAAAAATCTGGTTACGACATAGAAAAATTGGTGACAGCGGTGAGATTTTCTCAACAAATTGGTAAAGAAATTCAAGTGGAAATTTCACACCTCTAGCCAACTGGAAATATTGAATGGAATAACAAGTACAAGTGGAAAGTAATCACCTCTAGCTTGCCAACAATATCAACTCCAGAGTCATTGGTACAAGTGGAAAAGGAAATTCATCACAAATTCAACACCACAAACGGAGAAAATCTACGTCAAAGAACTACACGAACGCCAAAAACCGTAAGTCATATTGTCAAAATTTTATTTCTAAAAGTTAAAGCTAATTTAAAGTCATTTAACTAAACTACAAAAATGTCGGTCAATGGTATTATCGACAGTTCATTAAACCCTATTCCTGATGTAAATTCAGAACATAACGGATCAATCACTAGCGATGATTCAGTTTCAAATAATGGAAGTAATATTATAGGGAATAATAATAATAATAATAATAATAATAATAATAATAATAATAATAATAATAATAATAATAATAATAATAATAATAATTACAATAATAATATTAATGATAATATTAATAATAATGATTACGGTATTAATAATAATCAAAACAGAAATAGAAATTCAAACGAATTAATACCATTATCATTTTTAGCTCAAATGATAACACCATTTAACGGTGATCCCAAAGAGTTAAATTCTTTTTTACAAAATGCAAATAACGCATTAGAAATTACTGCACCTGAACAAAGATTACCAATAACAATGTTAATTTTTTCAAAAATAAGCAGTGAAGTGAAAACCAAAATTAATATGACATCGATTCACACGTATAAAGAATTACGCGATAAATTATTATTAATTTATAGACCTGTTGAATCATATTCATATCTTATGGAACAATTAGAAACCATAAAACAAAAATCATCTGAATCAATAAAAGATTTTTATTTGAGGCTAGATGACATTACAAATAAATGTTTACTCGCAACGGAATCGCAAGCGACTTCGCACACATATGCAAGTGAAGTAAGAGTAATTCAACGCATTGCTCTGCGTAGATTTACACATCATTGTATACCTGAAATAAGTCAAATACTCAGACATAAAAACTTCACATCAATAAATGAGGCTATGTCTTTAGCTTGTGAAGAAGAAGCGTACTTATTAGCCGAATCGCGACTTAAAAGATTAAATATGAATCAACAATCTAAGTATTGTAAGAACTGCAAAACAAAAACTCACTTCACTAAGGATTGTAGAAAAAGCAATCATAATAATAAATTTAATAATTATAATAACAATAATCATAATAACATTGGTAATCATGTTCAAGGCACAGATAACAAATATAATTCAAAATATTGCAATTTCTGTAGAAAGAAAGGGCATTTAGAAGACGAATGTTTTAAAAAGAAAAGAGCTAGCCAAAATTTACCGAATCCTAGAATAGCTCAAACAAATACACAAAATTTAAACTCCAATCTATCCCAGATACCGGTCGCATCTGCGGATTTCGAAATGAAGCCGACCACATCTACCTTTCACATGGAGTAAAAGATAAAAAATTAACTTTTAATTGTAACCAGTCTAGCATAGGTACTTTAAAATTATTAATAGACACAGGCGCGTCAACTTCAATATTAAAAACGAGACACTTGATAGAAAATTTAGTTAATTTAAACAAAATAAACAAATTAACTCTGTCTGGTATTAACGGTACTATAAACACTTTAGGTACAGCTGAAATAAATCTTAGTAAAGAGGGTGAAGAGTTTAACTTTACTTTCAATTTAATAAACAAAGATTTTAATGTCCCTTATGATGGCATAATTGGGGATGATTTCTTAAGTCATTTTAATGCTGAAATAAATTATGGTAATAACACCATAAATTTTAATAAAACACTTGACTTAAAACCACAAACACTTACTTATGTACCCATAAAATTTATTACAAACAATAATAAAAATTCCGTTCTTACAGACGAAGAACAAACTCAAGTGCCTTCAAACATAATTATACCAAAAAATATTGTCATAACAAAAGATACTCAGACATATCCCGTTATAAACACTTCAGATAAAAACATTAAACTATCACACTTAAATTTAAAAACGTGCCCAATTCAAAAAGTATTTATTACCATAAATAATAATATGGAGAGGCTAGACATACTCAAACAAAATATTAGAATTGACCATTTAAATAGTGAAGAAAGGGAAGAAATATTAAATATTTGTGAAACATTCAATGACATATTCTTTTTACCTGGAGATGTACTTACTAGTACCCCTACGTTAAAACATAAAATAATACTTAATGATCCAACCCCTATTGCTACAAAAAATTATAGATATCCTAAAATTCATGAAGAAGAGGTAAACAAACAAATCACAAAGATGCTTGAACAAAATATAATACGCCCTTCTACCAGTGGGTGGTCTTCGCCTTTATGGGTCGTACCAAAAAAGCGTTTAGAAAATTCAAATGAACAAAGATGGAGAGTCGTATCAGATTTCCGTAAACTAAATGAAGTAACTGTACCGGATTCTTTCCCAATACCTAATATAGAAGAAATCTTAGATCAATTAGGTAACTCAGTGTACTTCAGTATTCTCGATTTGGCTTCGGGATTTCATCAAATTTTAATGGAAGAAGAAGACAAACCAAAGACTGCCTTCTCGACTCCCCGTGGTCATTTTGAATATAATAGAATGACGTTCGGGCTCCGGAACGCCCCTAGCACCTTTCAAAGATTAATGAACACTGTGCTTGTAAATAATTTAGGTCATGATTGTTTTGTATACCTAGATGATGTAGTAATATTTGGAAAAAATTTAAAAGATCATAATGATAAACTTATAAGAATATTTAAAGAACTACGTAAACATAATTTAAAATTACAACCCGACAAATGCGAATTCTTAAAAAAAGAAGCGCAATATTTAGGTCATATTATTACTCAAGACGGTGTAAAACCTAATCCAAATAAGGTTGAAGCGATTATGAACAGAAAACCGCCGAAAAATACAAAAGAAATTAAATCATTTTTAGGCCAGTTAAACTATTATCGTAGATTTATTAAAAATTACGCACAAATAGCTAAACCATTAACAAGGTTATTAAAAAATGGTGTAGCTTTTGAATTTAATGAAAAATGCTTAGAAGCTTTTAATAATTTAAAAACAGCTCTCACTACAGAACCTGTTTTACAATATCCAAACTTCGATGAACCATTTATCTTAACAACGGATGCATCGAATGAAGCAATTGGAAGTATTCTCTCACAAGGTCCATTGACAAAAGATAAACCAATTGCTTATTTTTCTAAAACATTAAATAATGCCGAACGCAATTACAGTACAACCGAAAAAGAATTACTCGCGATTGTACAATCGGTTAAACATTTTAGGCCGTATTTATTCGGAAACAAGGAATTTACCATAGTTTCTGATCATCGCCCATTACAATACTTGATGAATTGTAAAGATCCGTCATCTCGACTCGTAAGATGGAGATTAAAATTACTAGAATACAATTATAAAATTGTGTATAAAGCCGGTAAAACATTAACAAATGCTGACGCTTTATCTAGACCAACAATAAATGCAATTTTACCAAAAAATTTTAACACTTTTAAGGATTTCCACCAAAGAAATTTAGACCCTAAACAATTCAAAAAAATTAATAAACCTTTTGAAGATATAGAAAATCTAGTAATACCATATTCTACAGATTTATCTATGAACAATACGTATTCATTCTATATACAAACTAATACTAGTTTAAAGAATGTACAAAAACCAAAAATAAATGATGTTTTTAAACTAAACTCAACGAATAATGAAAACTTATTCATTATAATATTAAGAGAAAAACCTTCTGAAAATATCACATATGAAAATTTATTTCAATGTTTGACTAACTTGAGTCAAGTATTGACAATTAACCAAATAAATAAAATAGAAATGGTAAATATACCAAACGTTTCTCGAAATATAAAGCAAGACACTTTTGAAGGTATGTTAGAATATATTATGCCAGATAATTTAGAAATCACTTTAATTACGGGAGATTTGATTCATCCTTCACGAGAACAAATTCCTGAAATAATTAAAGACTTTCATAGTAATATATTAGCTGGAGGACACAGAGGTGTTACAAGTACACATCAAGAAATCAAAAAACGTTATTTTTGGAAAGGGATAAAACAAGATATTGAAAAATATATCAAAAACTGCCCTGTTTGTCAAAAAATTAAAACTCCTCAATATCAAAAAACACCAATGGTTATTTCTACACCAGCAAACGAATTCAATGATGCTATAGCTTTAGATATAATGGGACCATACCCTTTGACTAAAAACGGTAACAGATACATCTTAACCATACAAGATGAATTAACCAAATTTGTTCAAGGATACCCAATACCTGAAGCAAATGCAGAAATCTGTGCTATTCATCTATTGAAATATTGCACTATCTTTGGATTCCCTAATACTATATTGACAGATCAAGGAACAGAATTTTTAAATAAACTTTTCAAAGAAATAACAAATATTTTGTCCATAAAACATAAAACCTCAACACCTTACCATCCACAAAGCAATGGCTCGATCGAAAGATCTCATTCGACAATAAAAACCTTCTTAAGAGCCTATATTTTAGAAAATGGTAATGATTGGGACGAGCTCATTTATTTGGCCATACACAGCCATAATACCCATATAAATAGGAGTACACAAGAGAAACCATATACTCTCGTATTTGGTAAAGAGCCACAGATCCCTAGACTAATAGAAAAACCTAGAGAAAAACCAACTTACCATAATTTAGCTCAAGACATTCTAAATAGAGCAAAACAAATTAGAAAAACTGCAAAAGATAATTTAATGAAATCTAAAGAAATAAATAAATGTTATTATGATAGAAAAACTAAAGAGAAAAACTTTGAAAACGTTAAATACGTTTTATTAGAAAACAAACTTCGAAGAGTTCAACATAACCGAAAGTTAGAACCTTCTTATACTGGTCCTTACGAACTAATACAGGATCATGCTGAAAACCACACAGCCACGATAAAAATTAAAAATAAATTAAAAACTTATCATTATAATATGCTGAAACCTTATGTTTCAGATGTGGATAATAATAATATTAATAACAGCGATCACGAGAGCATCGATACAGGTGGAGAATTATCAAATTAATCCCATCGAGAAAACATCTGGATTATTTTACGTCGACCTCGGAGACGCAAAAATTACAAATCAATATATAAGTCTAATTCACTTTCATAATTTAACGCATTTACAAAATATGTTGGATTTATCCTTCAAATATTTTAGTCAATCTTTAGCATTCTGTACTCTAGTAAAAGATAAAGAAGCTAGTACATGTAGACTAACACTTGCTATAATTAATAATCAATTAAAAGAATTAACTAGTCAATTAGATGATGTATCAGCACATCATAATATAAGAAAAAGAGGCTTAATAGATGGAATTAGTTATCCAATCAAATGGCTTTTTGGTATACCAGATGCTGAAGATGCTACTTTCTATAAAGATTCAATCGAAAGTCTTATAAATGATCAAAAACAAACTCACGTACTTATGCAAAGTCAAATTAGAATAATATCCGACACAATAAAAAATATTAACAAAACAATTTCTACTTTAGATGCCGTAGAAGAAAAATTAAATGTAAATGTAAAAATCTTTAATGAATATATGATAAATTCAAAAAACGAAATAAATATTAATACATTACAAATAAAATTAGTTGATCATTTACTTCTAATAAAACAAATAAATGATATGATTCAAAAAGAATTAGATAAGTATAGATTATCTCTTTCACTATCTAGACACGGCATAATTGATTACAATGTAATACCTCCACATACTTTGCAACAAGAATTACAAAATTCAATTAAATTTAACTTACCCATTGAACCTTCCTGGGAAAACTTAGAATATTATTATAAACTATTGAAAACAAAAACGGTGATGACTGATAACAAATTAATTATTATTATTAAAATACCAATTACTTCTATCAATCAATATAATCTTTATAAAATAATACCATTACCTAGTCCATACAAGGAAAATCCTGAGGTTTTAACATACATACAAAATGACTTTAAATATATGCTTATGACTAGAAGTAAAACACAATATGCACTAATGAACGATATAAATAATTGTAATGAATATAAACCCAATACATACATTTGCGAGAAAGTTCAGCTTTCAAAATTAAAAATTGAAGAAAATTGTGAATCAGCTTTATTCGACTTATTAACCACGAAAATTCCGAAAACGTGTAAAACAAACACAATACACGCGAATGCAGAAATATGGCAGCAAGTTACGATGAATAAATGGATCTATGTTTTATCTAAACCAGTTAGATATACGGTATTATGTCAGAACAATGAAGACTCCGATTTTATTATAGACAAAACAGGAATTCTAACAATAAATGGAAATTGTAAAGGACATACCAACAATTATATTATGGAACCACAAATATCATTGTTCAATCGAACAATAAAGTTAATAACTCCGAATATCGAAATAACTGAAGATGAATGTTGTATTAAATCAAATATAAACAAAACAACATTAAAAATTAAACTCATGGAACCAATAAAATTATCTCATATCGACTTGTCAGACCTAAAATTCGCCACTCATCGTCTCAACCAATTCGATGAACAGTTACAACAACAATTGAATAAACCATTCTTTATTCAACACGAAAATTCAATACTTCATGGTTTAAAGATGTTAATAAGTACTCTTTCAATTCTATTTGGGATATATTTAACCTACAAGTTACAGCTACCAAAATTCATATGGAAAATAATAAAGTCATGTTATAAACCAAGTATCAATGATAGAAGAAATGGCAGCCAACCTGAAAGCTCTTCACTCAGCTTCATAAATTGTTGTTTTGGAGAACGTGTAAATAATCAAAACCAAATTCAACCACACACGGATACAAGTGTCTTTTATAAAAATGAATCATCCGATGAAGATGCTGCTGTGCAAATAATATACCCAATAACATCAGCACCACAACCACCATCTTATAATCTAAGATCTACATCACAACCCAAAAATATAAAGAAAAGTGTGAAAAGTTATAATTCAGAGAGGACAGGTTCAAAAAGGACAATCTCAATAAATAAAGTGTAGTAATTCCAATTAAATAAAATTTTATAAATTTCAATTGTATAAAATAATTAAAAATTCTATATTTTAGATTTAAGATTTTACTATACATTATATTTTTGAAAAAAAAATTTATATTATATGTTAAACTTTTATATTTTTATAATCAAAGGAAAATCTATATTTTAGATAAACTAATTAACATTTTATTTTAAAAATATTCTTAAAAAAAAAAAAAAAAAATATTGTATAATGTCTTACATTTTATATTTTAATTACTTCAAATTTCAATTTTATTTTAACTTATAAAAGGAAAATATTAAAAAGGTGTTACTCATCTCCTAACTAATTGCATAAAAAAAAAAGAATTGTGTCAATTAAATAACAATCCTTTTATTAAGGGGGGAAAATGTAGTGATACAGAAAAAGTCTTATTTTAAGTAATAGATATGCGATACGCATGCCCTAATTAATTAACGCATGTGTAATTAGGTCAACCCCTCTCAGGGACAAAAACAGTATAAAAGGGAATGCCTAACACCTATTTAATTAGAATCCAAGAATCCAAGAATCCAAGAATCAAGAATCTAGATTAGAATCTATTGGTAATGTACATAGATTAGAAAATCTATAGTATTTCTATCGGTTACGTTTAAATAGTTATACTTATTAAATTAATAAAGTTAATACAAGTATATTTTGTGTTATTAATTGAACAGTGGCTAATAGCGTTCCCGGATTCTCCTTAGTTAAATATTACTTCGTAAATTATTAACTAAGTAAAGGTTTTGGAATAGCACCATAGTCTATTACCCTGGTGACAGCGAAAATTGCCTTAATAATAAGTGACGTACACACATTCTATAAAGTGCTAATTTTTATAGTTAATTTCTATAAAAATCTGGTTACGACAATATATAGATATAAAGATATATAGATATATAGATATATAGATATATAGATATATAGATATATAGATATATAGATATATAGATATATAGATATATAGATATGTAGATATATATAACGGTATTTTATGAATATATTTATAGTATTTTACGAATGCCAATGATAAACATTTCACAAGATTGAACATTGATATAGAGCCATTTGTCGAGTATCTAAACAATTAACATTGTTAGTTGTGACTATCACTTGTTATATAATTAATAAGTAAGAGCTTATATTGTTTTTTAATGTTAATGATGTTCAATCATTGATATTCAACCATAAATGTCATTATAATGTAAAAAATTAAGTCCGTTACTTGATATCTTCACTTATTTTTATAACATAACAGGCAAAGTTCTGGGAATTTGTTTTTGAATTGTTGGAGAAAACGATAACATAATCAGTTCGAAGAATAGGAAATTAAGGAAATATGATATTTAATAAAAAAAATAATTTGGAATTTTTGCTTGTATGTACATTGTAAAAATATATTAAAAACATTTTAGGTCAAGTGTGTGCATATCGATTCATCTGAATTTATATACGATAAGATGAATCTGAACAAGTGCTATCATCTTACATCTTAAAAAAAGTTAAATGTAGAGTAGGAGGCCAGTTTATGAAAGTTCTGGGTGTCGGATTCATTAAACAAGGAGAATCTGGTAGAGCGGAATCTCTGCCTATTAACTACTATTAAGTTTTAGTGATATTTGTGATGAGAGTTAAAATCAAACATAATCCTTTTCAAATGATCATTTTCATTTCTGCTTGAATAATTAGCGCCCTCATATTTTTAGAAAATATAACTAAAATAAACGCGGGTTTTTTGAATTCATACATTCTGATTTTAGTTTTATAGTTATAAATTTAATATAAATATATAATCTGTAATGTAAGGACAAAATCATGAATAGAAAAAATTTAAGTTTTAAAATTAATAAATATTTTTCATTTATTACACAAGAGTTTTGAAAGTATTTTTCGAATATAGGCAGTAGAAAATTGACCGATTTGTATAAAAAATGTCGGTAAGACTGAATTTGAAAATTATCTTTTGCTTTTATTCGAAAAGTACTTCCGTCGACCATTCAAATATCTGTTTACATGATTATGAACACATTTATCGTAATAAAAGCGTAAAATTCTTGAAATTTCAAAGAACATAAAAACTATTTTATTCCTAAAATCGATCAAATTAATGACATGAACCAAAAATTTTGTCGTAGTATTTCTATATATCTGAATATCGACACTTGAAACTGTCCAATTTTAACCGCAAGCATGTTACTTCCGGTTAGTGCCGTCTTTATAAGCTTCAAGTGTCATCTTAATGTATAACATACAACAATCAAGTTAATATCAAATGAAAGTTTTCGAAAAGTGAATTAAAAGTGTTGCCCAACTACCATGCGAAACATCGTAGTCTGAAACTAGAGATAGTCAACGCTAGAAACTTTTATTATATCTCCTGATGTAATAAACATTCGTTTAAATGGAAAATTAATGAAAGATATGTTAACAAGTACAATACTATTCCAAAAAAATTCAATAAGGTATTTTTCATAGCAAAAGTTTGAAAAACTTTTATGAATGAAGACATTATTTCTAATTTGTTTACCATATTATTCAACTTAATACAAGAAATTTTTTTTAATATTTAGATATTATAATTTATTTTATGACAAAAATATTGAATTTAATTGTTGTAAACGCGTGAATACAATTTTATTATTATTTGAAGGTAAATAAAAATTATAAAAAACCAAATTATATTTTTTCATTCTTTTATTATTTTTTATTGGATACCCCTCCAGTTCCCCGGACTCCGTTCTCCTAATAAAAATTTACCTTTATTTTGTAGTATTATAATATTTTTGAATTTAAGCGAAGGCATGTATATGGTACAAAAAATATTGGTTAATGATTATAAAAGGGAAAAAAAAAGATTAAATACTGCTCTGTATAAAATAATATAATAACTATACTTGAATACCTAGTTTTACATTGCACACCACGCAGAATACAAACGGATTGGTTTCTGTGCAATTTGTAATTCTATTATTATCCATCTCTACAGTTTGATTCATCTATGGTAATTCTTTATTTTGTCTAATTATTTTTTTTACAATGAATATTTTGTATTATTTTTGGTACTTTTATAACGGACAAATAACTTAAAATATTTTTCAAAAAAAAAAAAAAAAGTCGCTATGATTTATTTTTTTAAATTAAAATGAAATAAAATGCTTTGTTGATAAAAACTCTTACAGGGTTTACATTTTCATGTTTGTATGAAAATGGTGTTGTATATATCAAATTTCATAACATTTGAGTACTTAATAATAATTTTTTTTTTTTAATTTTTTAATGCCTAAATTTATCTGAATGATATCTTTACAATTAGCTTGTTTACCTTCTTTTGGCACAATTAGAGACGATTACAATAAAAAAAATCTAACTGATGTGTTTTCCAACTAATCCGACATCTTTTACATAGTTTTTCTTGATATTACAAATATTCATACTATAAAAATAAAAGGCAATTATATCTACAGAAACGGAAATTAGCATTTGAAAAGAATTTCGTTTGTTTTTAATAATCAATCCGCCTTGATTAAAAAAATTATAACAAACATTAATAAAGGCATTTATTATAATATTTAATAACTTTTACCTTTTATTCAAGTTTAATCAATGCAATATTTTCGAATATTACTGAAATACAGATGTCTCATTCTGTGATTTATCCAATCTTAGAATAATATAAATTTATGATTAATTTTTCATCTCTGGGTATCTGAGAACCATTCTCAGTGATTTTGTCCTGTTGGTCAAAGCAGTTGATATTGTATGTATCAGAACATCTGCATTGGATACCTGGATCAGTGAAGTCAATCATATTAGTTCAAGATTAGTTCAGAATGAAGTTTTAAACAGTTTAATAATAACTATTTGTGCTACGAGAATACATAATTTTATTATTAAGTTAATAGTCTCATTTAACTTGGATTGTTGGGTTGTATTTGAACATAGAATTTACTGGACGCTGATTTTATCTTCAATATTGAACAGTAGAATCCTATGGACGTAACTCCAATTAGTGTAAAAGTACTTTGATTTATTTAACTCCAATTAGTGTAAAGTACCTTATTTTACGAATATGTAACTAATAAAAACAAATGTTCTAGTGGTATTGCTCGTGCTAACCATATCCCAATGCTAACTAGCTAACATTTGCCATGCCAATTACTGGTAATACACATACTGTAAACTATTTGTGTAATTCCTTCACCTCCTCTGTTACAGAAGTGTTGATCAGATTTGTCATGCATTTAATTTGTTTATTTATTATTTTTATTATGTGCGTTGTAATCAGGTATACAAAATGATGTTTTTAATAACTTTTAATTTATCAACATTATTCATCTTTTTATATTCGTCATTACTCAAAAACGAATTGTTATAAACATTTGAACTTTGGGTGACGTATTGTAGATTTAACAGGGAATCTAAAGTCCGACTTTAGAACAAACAAATTTTATTCGATATATTTTTCAGCTAATAAACATCAAACAAACTCGATTGTATTAAGTAAAAATAAGAAGTTTTACTTTCATTACTTCTGTCGAGCGCCCACAAGGGGTGCAATGAGAGCGAAAGGAATCTTTGGTTTCCGTCATGGATTTTTTCTTTCTACTTCAGTGCTTGCGTCTGTCACAAGTAAGGACGGCTTTCGGCTTAAAAACACGTTTACACGAAATATAGCATGGCGTTCTATTTATGTTTGAGATCTACGGCCGACAACTTATATGGACGCCCTTTATTTTAAAACCCGCTTCACTCACCCAAGTAGTTACTCAAAAGTGCTCCAATTTAACATAAATAAAATCAATGTGAACATACATATAACATAACGCCTGGAAGCGGATGGTTAATTTTGATTAAAAGTAGCCAATATCAAAATAAAAATATAACTAAAAACAAAATATATTACATTAGACCCCTACAAATATCGCTTTAATGCCACAAGAAAAGGAGAAATTATTAATAAAATGGAAGAGCTACGTTTAAAAAAGTTGTGTTCAAAATTTTATTCAAAAATCTGTTTAGCATTATACATACAGTTTAAATTCTTTAAAAATGTAATTTAAAATGTTACACTAATTAATCTAGTAATTAGAAATCAAAAACAATGCGAAAATAGTTTAATAATAGAATATATAAAATGTAGATTTATGAAATTCAAGTGGAATAGAATAGAAATTATTAAAATTAAAATAAATATGGAAATAACTATCTTTGGAATAGAAAAAAATTAAAATACCATTAACTATTATAATGCTATTAATTACTTCGTCATAATATTCTTAGTAAGTCTCTTTGTCGCAATTCTTATTCATATTCAATATAACTTTTGTAGTAGGGGCCAAAGCTCAAGCCAAGACTGAGACAAGTGACCTTAGTGACCTTGCATACTCAGTCTTGGCCTTGGTCTTGCTCAAATACTTCGAGTCTTGGTTTTGGTCTTGGTTATCTTGCTTGGTCTTGCTTATTTGATCTGATACTTACGTTTTTTATTTATATTATATTTTTATTTTAGTCTTCAGTTGTAACGCTAGGAAATGTTGACAAACTAAATTTTGTTATAGGTGTTCATAGAAACACCTAATTAGTCCATTTTCGGCTGTTCGTCCGTCCATCCGTCATCACGATAACTCAAAAACCAAAAAAGACAATGAGCTGAAATTTTTGTGATGTATTCTAAACATAAAAAGTGTTTTTAAGTTCGTGAATGTGCAAAGTCGGCCCATTGGGTCCCAATTTTAAACTATAGAAGGTAAAAACAATGTTTATTTCTTTGAAACAAACAAGTTTTGTTTGCAATTTTTTTTCGTAAAATGTCAGCTGAAATTGAGATAATTATCACTTATAGGTAATAACAATATATATTGTTATTATACAAGTATACATATATAACAATATAGACTGGATATTTATAGTATTTTATGAATGCATAATTAAAAATAGTCCAAATAATGATATTCAATCATATATTTACGTAGTATCTAAACAATTAACTCTGTTAGTTGTTATTTTCACATGTTTCTCTTAATTTTTCTATACGTTATCATTCTGACGAATATTAAAGGTATAAATTATAAATAACTTACAATAAATAAATAACTCATAAACAATTAATAATTAACTCACTTTATTTTATTGTAATTATAATAAAGTGTATGGCTGCAGCCAGCCCTGGATTTACAATTGGGACAGTCGGGGCTAGTGCCTAGGGTGGGAAATTTTTAGTGGCGGAAAAATTCGTAGAGTGAGAAAATAAATTTTCTTTGCGTTATGGAAAATGCTATAAAAAGTGTCATCGTGTTAAAAACATCTTCAAATTATAATAGCATAAATAAAATAATTTTTTTCATTCTCAAGAGTATGGTCGAAATTATATATATTGTAGTTTCATCAAAAGAATTGAGAATATGAGCTATGAAAATCGAAAATTTTAAAAAGTTCCAATTTATTGATTTCTATTCAATTTGGATTAAAAGGGTTGTTATCAGATTTTAAGATCCTAGAACCCATTTCTAACAAGCCCCACATAACTTTTGAACGGCTAGATCGATCGTTTGGATTTGGGGCTGCCTAGAATATTCTAAAAGGTTTCGGCCGATTTTTGAAAGTTCTATGTAAAAATTGTATTATATATAAACTTTATTACTTTTGAACCGTTTATAACTTTTGAACGGCTCGACCGATTTCATCACGGTGTATGTCATTCGAATGGACTTGACCAAAATCCTGGTAGATTTTGAGAAATCACAAAAAAACAAAAAAATATTTTTTTTAAAATGGTTTTTTTGGATTTACTTTTAAACGGCTCTATCGATCAACGCCAAAAACTAGTCAGATCATTACCACGTCGATTTTTGCCAATCCGGTTAAAATCGGTTGGTTTGTTCGAGAGATATCGTGAACAAAAATTTCAAAAAAAGTGTTTTTTTTTTTTTTACATAACTTCATCATTTTTTTTCGGACCGTTTTTGATCTCAAAAATAAAAAAGTAAATTGTAATAGTACATTATAATATGTTAAATTTTAAGTGCTTAGGTATGGAATTAGCAGGGAGTTGCAGGGATGGCCTCTAAGGTCAACCGTTTTCCAATTTTTTTTTTTTTGGATTGTTGTTAAGATATTGGCTTTTTATAAGTACCTCATCAAGCACGGATGTAGAAGTAAGGTCATGGAGAGTGTGGATCTCCTGAACCTACAAAAAAAAAATTAGTTTTGCTTCGAATAGTCGCTTCATATTTAATGAAGTCAAAGCGCCACAACGGTCATTTTCAAAGTCCAAAAATATTGCTACTTGCGATGGGTAAACAACCACTAACTTATTGGGTTAACATTACTAAATACACCCAAACATTGTTATTGTCCGTGATAATATTATCACATTATTTGAACAAAAGTGGACAAACAAAATATTATTATTTATTATTTAAGAGTATTTGGGAGGTATATTAAAATGCTCATCACCCATTTCTAAATCACCTGTATGAATTACAATCCGATTCTACCTAAACTGTTAAAAAGTGTTAAAAAGTAATTGTAATTTAAAAAAAATAAACTGTAATTATACATCTTAGAAGAATTTCAAACTTTTATAATAAGTAACTTGTAGTCTAGAGAACTTATTAAACATAAGTTTATTAAAATTCACCTAACGTTTTTCTAGAAAAATAAAAAACTAGCTGAAATTTCTTTATTAATTAGAAAAAGTAATTAGTGCTAAAGAAAGTCATTAATACACACATGATTTTGACAAATTGAGAATTTAAATAATTAATATAAAAATCTTAATGAGTATTTTTGAATGTAATGGTTTTAATTTAACAGCTTATGTATAAAGAACGTATGATATCACAAATAGAATGTATTAAAAAGAACGCAATGCAGCATGTTTGAAGGTGATACCGTTATTAAAAATATGTCACTATTTTACGGGGTCGACTAGATTTTATACAATAAAATAATATAAAATTTTATTTAATGTATGAAAATAAATTAAATTTGTAAAAAAATATTAAATCATGCTCCCAATTAGTCGTAATACATTCTAAAATAATTTTACCATAAGTTACAGCTTAAAAAATTGTATATATTTTTCTGTTTGAATTAAAGTGTACATGTTGAGACAAAAGTTTTTTATAACAGATTTAAAATATTGATAATTTCATTTCAAAGGGCGTTGTAAACAAAAAAAATGTATTACAATTTTGTAATTTACGAGTCTAAGATTTAAAGAAATTTAATTGGGTCATTTTTTTTTTAATTTTTATACAATTATAATCGTCAATTTAAATATTGAGTTAATTCCATACACTTTTCTTCCCAATTGTATCTCCCAAACATCCTTCACATAAAAGTTTTCAAGAAATTTTTTTCATTTCTAAGCTATTATAATAATCTTTCAATTAATTTTTTGTATTATTTGTTAATTATCGTAAGAAAATATTTCTCTGTTTTTTATTAATATGTATGTAGTTTCCTTGGTGTTTCGAGCCCTCTCTGACACCCCTCTCCCTACACCTTTAAATACGAACCTGTGTCATTGTTTTGTTAAATGATTTATTTAGTAGAAACTTTGAAATTACAATTTTGTAATTTATAACATGTTGTTATGACATCATTTCAAGGCCAAATCAAGAATAAACTTCTATTACAGATAACCAATTTTTAGAGAATAAACAAAATTTTATAGGCTATGATTATTTATGGCTATTATTCATTTATCAAAGCTGCTCTTTGGTGATAATACTTAATATAATAATAAGTGTCACAAAAATTATAATAGAAATAATTATTTAACAAAAATTTTATTATTCAGAAACAAAATGCACATTTATTTTGAATTATACAAATTCTAAGAAGTAGTAAAAATGTTATTTACAGAAATGAAATTGGATATTTTTATCGAAATCTAATTTTCTTGATAATACTAATGATGTGGGAATTCCCAATAAATTATTTGATTTGTTTGCTGTAGTTGTGAGTATAATAAATAAACATAATTAACTGCCTACCTATATAATTATTTATCTAACTAGTTTTATTTTAAATATTTTCATGGCCAAACAAATCATCATTCATAAAATAATGGACCCATTCACATAATGATGTATTTTTCATTATTTCAGGAAGTATAATAATTGCATAATAAATTTGCATATCTGAATCCGACATGACGTCTGTCCTGACGTAATTTAAAAACTAAAAAAATTATTGGCCTTACATAACAGGTTACGAATTCGGATAATCAAGGTTCAGATCCGCGAATTCAGATACAGACGTTAACTTTTCAACTCAATCAGTCGTTAAATTTTTGTTCATTGATTGAAATGTGATTGTGATTTGTGATATCACTTAGCAGTATTACTTTATTTGAATTATAATGAATAATAAATTCAAATTTTTATAGTGTTATTACTAATTACTATCTTACGATAAAGTAGTCAGCAATATGAAGTATCACTTAGCTCATTACAATAAAGCTTTGTTCACGTTGATCAAGTTATAAAGTCAAGTAACAAGTAGTTAAATGCTTAACACTTGATCAACAATCGTTCGCAGTTCTTAATAATTTAGTCAAGTAACAAGTAATTTATTAAAACTAAGTAAACTGTTACAGTCATGTAGTATAATTTCACATGAAAAACTGTTTATATTATTTGACTGTGACTTAAACAAAAATTAAATGTCAAACAGATTCCTTCATTTGATTATTGATATATGTTTGTGATACAAGAGTGGTGGGGATACCACTTGCACGCAAAGAATTTAGAACTAATCTACTTGGCTAAATTACTTGATCGTGATGAACGTGAACGAACCTTAAGGGTTGAAACATGCATTTGTTGCAAAATATGTAATTATTTAAAAATAACAACTATTAGAGCGAGAGCTGGCTGCAAAAAACATGACCTATCGAGTAACCGGATGAATTATTTTTTAAATGATACTACTCACTGTAACTATTGTAAAAATCATTTACAGTCAGGGCAAATATGGTGCATAACATTGCTATATTTGTTCTACGGTACATTTTTTGGACATAAACTGTACCAATTGAGTAACCGCATGAAACTGATTTTAAAATTTAGTTTCGAGTGAGTAGAAAATAATTATGAACAAGTGCCTCGTTAAATCTGGTGCTAAATCCATGGCACGAAACTCTTAAAAATGTTGTTGTCTTACCGTACCTATCGAATAATCGCTTCAAACTATAATCAAATTGAAGTTTAATCATTTCTTACTAAGAAAATACATTAGTGCCACTTCTATTTTAGTGACAAATGCCTGGCACGATACTTTCTATTCTTTCAAGCCCTATAGTATAGCTGTTCATACGGCCAATCATTGGCTCTATCTCAAAAATTTATAAAGTCATCATTTATATTTATTATCGTATAATTTGTTTAAAAATAAATTTTCTGTTTTAAAAATCATTTATATTAAAATTGTGTTATTGCAATTTTAAATTATCAATTCTATTAACACCGTCATTCAATTCAAATTAATATTACTTTTTAATTATTTACAAGGTAACTTTTATTTATATAGAGTGAGTTAGTCATAAAACGCTAAAAAATAACAATTACAATTTCAAAAAATAACTTAGAATATAATACTTTTAGAGTGAGCGCACACCATCAAATTTTCTGATCAGAAAATCTGATGTAACAATCTAACATGTATTTTATATAGACCCCGCGCACACGATAAGATTTTCTGATCAGAAAATTTTATAATGTGCGCGTAGATATAATGCTGTCTGAAGTACCTGCAGAATTCCAGAGCAGAAAATCTAATTTTACATCAGATAACATCATAAGATTTTCTGAAGTAAGCCATCTGTTTTTCAAAAAAGTAATTAATTAATTTAAAGTAACCGTTATTCACAGTCATTTATATTACAAACATCATTGTGACGATAGTGAGTGGTTTAAAAATTTTATTTTTATACTGTTATTTACTAACAAATAATATAAAATGGAAAACATTGAACGTTTAATAAATGAATAAAGCGATTAACATCCATTTTTATATTCCCGCAAAAAGTATAAATTAAATATTCAATTAAAGTTTATTGAATGCGCTACAAGAACATAGATAGGACTGATACGGATCCGATCATATCGACACGACCGTAAACTTCGTGCAAGTCACTCACGAACAAGAACAGTCGTTCTTAAGCAATTCATTCATACTAGACGCCATGGCGAACAGTGGCATATGTTAAACCACGTGGCATATGTACAAATAATTTACTAAAATAAAATAATATTAAAATATTTCAAGTTGTTTCATTTAAATTAAATAAAAATATTGAACATATAAAAAACAAGGTTCTACAATAAGTAAATCTATAAACACTACAGTTTCACGAACGAGTAATACGTTCAGAAACTAAACCATTCTCCAGACTTATGAAAGTAAGTAAATTTATGAAAGAAATAGGCAAAAATTCAAAATACTATTGACAACTAAATACATAATAAAAGAACGATTAAATATTTTAAAAGTGTATTGTAATCACTTCAAGATAAAAATAATATTGCCCAAATATGACTTACGCGACACTTTTTTCAAGGGTAAATTTATTTAAACCAGCGGGCAAACAAACTCCTCTATCTAAGACTTAAGATTCGATAAGACAAGAACGATTCATTGTTGTATACTTAATTGTTTTGAATTTAAATTGGTTTGAACTTGAATCACAAATAAAAGTTATTAAATATGATAATAGGTGTCGCTTCAATTATGCTTTGATATATTTTTTGTTTTATTTAAATTAAGGAGAATTCTAGGGAGTGAGCTTCTTATACATTATGTTGCATCTTTTTATACGACACAAACTTTAATATGTTTACAAGTGACGTTTTGATAAATATAATTAAATTTTACTTTAATAAAAAAATCATCACCACCAATTTTGTTATTTTAAGAAAAAGACGCTCAAAGGTTTTGTGAATTATGCTAGAAAATCTGAAAGCGTTTTATTTCTAAACGAAATAGTATAAAGAATTTTAAACATTGCAGAGTGATTTAAAATTGGTGAAATTCGGTTTAATTTATGTACTAGGTTTAATAATAGCAAAATACATTTTAAAGTTTCAACGATTAAAGAGTTAAGGAGAATGATGCTTGGATGTTAGAAATTTGCTTGGAGATAAGGAGTTTTGCTTGGTTATTTTTTCATACGCAGAAAAACATTAAATATTAAATAAAACTGGTGCAATTTATTCAACAAATATTTCCAATTTGAATATAAATATATTTTATAATATTTTTCATTTATGAATTATAATTTGTAAATTAACATTAAACTGAATTATAAATTAAAACATGTTTATAGTTCAAGTTATTATTCCACAGGAATTGGATAAAATGGAGGAAATTCCGCTTGCAGCTAAACGATCCAGTCGAAATGGCAGCGTTTGGGATTCTTAATCGAAGTCGCACTATGCGCAAACATTTAACAGGTTATTTTTGGAAATGTGGACAGTCCTTGGCCTGTTTTGACCATTTTATTGGTTTTTTGAATTTACTAAAATAAAAAACGGTACATTTATTACTTGATCAAAATTTAGCTTCGTTTCGCTGCTAAAATGATCTAGACTATATAATTTTAAACACGCACTAGCATCAAATTTTAAACGAATTTTTCAGTTAAAACCAGTTTTTTCATTAAGAAAATTGTTTGTTCTATATTTTTGGTCAATATGATTTTTCACCCAAAATGTATATTTTAGAGGCTATTTTTTAAAGGGTTTAAGTGTAAAATATAGATTGTCACTAAAACTGGTAAATAAAAAAATGTAGAGCACAAAATAGTGTGATCTTTTGTTTTAAAAATAAGTTTGAGAATATCTGCTAAAGTGCACGAGTATTTTTGGTTTTTATTATTAAGAGCATTTTTTTATGATTCTTTAATTTACCAGACCAATATTCAAATATTATACATGGCATTTTTAAATAATAGGAGCATTTTGTCAGCCAAGTTATACATTATTTCACTTTTTTTTGAAATTTTAAATATGAATCTACATTCTTACAGTAAACTTTATCCAGTTTTTAATGTTTTTAAAATAAATAAAAAATTAACACTTCAAAAAGTGGCCGAAAAATAGTCTTTGGTGTCTTTGGTGATACTATTTCATCAAGGTGACTTGGACTACAATGAATTTCGGGGTCAATTTAGAATTCTTTGACATTTGTTTTACCCATTTCTTCTTCAACGATTTCGGATATAATGTTCTGTTGCTCGATACATACGCACTTATCCTGATTTACACGAACTTCTGACTGTACCAGACCTTTTACAAAAACAGTGTACTTTTTTAAACAGTTCCTCGGGCACCAAAGGCTTGTTCGACTTAAATAGGGCTTCAGATGTCGTCACCATCCATATTGGCAAATATCTATAGTTTGACCTGTCCATATGTGACATTGCGATATTGAACATATTCATGCTGTATAATGCTCGATCAGTTATTGGGTAGAATATCGGCAGTGATGGATTACCGCTTAGGCCCGTGAGGCCCGGGCCTAGGGCGGCACGATTTGGGAGGGCGGCCAAATTTTCAGAACGTTAAAATTTGATAGCCGAAAAAATATACCAAAAATTAATTTTTAAATTGGTTCTGATTTTTTTTAATGTATAAAAAATTTCCTATGGACTGTAATTAATGCATTTTTTTATTGACTTTTCAATTTGAGGATGTATTATTCATATTTTGATAGAATCAATTATAGTCTATCAAATAAGGTTATTAAAAAGAAACTATCAAATTGATAAGCTTCTTTGAGAATTACTAAATTACTTTTTACTTTTGTTTTTTCGATAAGGTTACTCTTACATGTATAAAGTATTTGAAATTATTTATACTTATTAGTTTTTCAATTTAATTTTGGTGTTAAATGAAAATATGCATGAATTAACATTTGGCATTCATCTGAAATTCGAAACTGAGTAAATTGAGTAATACATTATAATTTATAGTTCGAGAGAAATGCTTATTATTATTTGTTATGCTAGAGTTTAATGAAAATTTTTTTGTATTATTTATTAATTATATTTAAATAAAAAATAGACCACTCTCTAATGTTTCGCATTATGAGTCGTGCAAAAATCAAAGCTGTATTTTAATAACAATTGAGAATCAAAGTATATATAATTTTGCTGATCAAAAAGGGCGGCGTATCAGACAAGGCCTAGGGCGGCAATAAGCTTAATCCGCCACTGAATATCGGTAGTCATTGATTGAGAGACGGTGATGATATTATATTACGCTGGTCGTATAAATTATATTTAACTTGTTTTGCATCGTCGAATAGCGTAGTTCTCCTCTAAAGTTATAACGGATGTTCAACATTGCCTGTTTTTAGCATTTTGCAGCAAAAACATACATTTCTGTAAAAAAAAATCTTTTTAATTACAAAAGATAACTTTTGGAATGTAAAGGGTGGGCCATCTATTGGTACGTTTTTAAAAATGCGATCAAAAGATTATGCATTGATATTTTTTTATTAATTTTGTTGTTGTTGTAAAGCTAAAAGTATCCCCGTCAAGAATGAAAAACGATTTCGTTCATGTTGCTCAATTAGTGATGACATTTTGAACTACCTCGGTGCCAATTTCACTCAAAACAGTCGTAATATTGTTTTTCAAAGTTAGAACTGTCTATGGATTATCCGCATAACATCGGTCTTTAACGGCACCCCACAGGAAGAAGTCCAGCGGTGTCAAATCGCAGCTACGCGCAGGTCAATTGACATCTCCAGAACGGCTGATTATGCGGTTGTTAAACTTGGTGCGCAGAAGGTCGATCGTAAGTCGGCTTGTATGGCACGTAGCGCCATCTTATTGAAATCAAAGGTCGTCCACATTCATAGCGTCGATTTTAGGCCATAAAAAGTTGGTCAACATGGCTCTGTAGCGTTCGCCATTGACGGTAACAGCGTTGCCAGCATCATTTTCGAAGAAAAATGGGCCAATTATGCCACCACTCCAAAATCCACACCAAACTGTGACTCTTGGAGGATGCATTGGTCTCTCTACGATTGCGTGTGGCTGTTCCGAATCCCAAATCCGGCAGTTTTGCATGTTCACATATCCGCCGAGGTGGAAATGCACTTCGCCCGAAAAGATGATTTTTCGACCACGCTTTATATTCATATTAAAAATTTCAATAAAATTATGAAATAAAGCCTAATTTGGCTGTATGAAGTGCAGTAAATAATGAAAAACAAAAATAAGAGTTTATCTAGTGCACTCTAGCGGCCGTTTTTGGACTTGAACTGAAGTCATAAGATCAGACTCAATCTTTACTTACTTTTATCAATAATCCATATTTTACATTCTAGAAGTTAAAAAAAGATAAAAACCTTTTTAAAAATCTATCATTATTTTTCCTATTTTTTGCATTTTACGTAGACTAAAATTGTAGAACAAACAATTTTAATATTCCTTTTATTTGAAACATAAATTCAAAATTTAATGCTAAGCGCATTAAATATAAAAATAAAAAATTATAAGGTTTATCTCATTTTAGTGGAGAAACGAAGTAAAATTCGAAAATTTTGATCAAATACCAATCGACCAGGAACATAGTTTTATACAAAAATAATGTCAGGGCTAAATTAAAAAAATGTAATGTTTTCTTGAAAAATTTAAAGAAACTGTAAAAATGCCCAAAACTGGCTAAGAACTTTTTTTATTTAGTGTAAATTTGATTTATAATCTTACAAACTACCATTCTCACTAGTTTATCACTTTTATTATCTACTTAGCTGTAGTTAAAATTTCCTACATATGCCGAATGATCCACTAATTCCGATGAACAATATTAAAAAAATATTAACAAATATAATTGGTGTGTTTTGTGTGACTTCCGATATTGATATGCGATCAGATTATTAACACTTGATGACACTTGATGAATTTGTCAGTTAACAAAAGTATCCATTTAAACATTTAATGAAAAATTTAATTTTACCTTAAACAATAAAAACAGTAGTTTGGAATAAATGACTTTGGACATGTCTAACTTAACCGATTGTATGAGTAATTAGTTCAAATTATATGGATAAAAAAGGGGGTTACCTTGAAAACGATCCAGTAGTTCTTAATCTTTGATATGTTGCTTCAGATTTTCGTTTATGTTTTCGTTTTGGTAAATTTTATATACAAAAGTGTTTCATTCAATGCTGTAGATAATTAAATTTCCTATAATTTATAATTTTAAATTTGTTTTTGGGAGTTATGTACCTTTTTGATACAATATGAAGTTAGACAATAGCGAACAAAAAATTAACCATTGTTTTTACGAATAAATTTAGATTTTTTGCCCCAATTTCCTAGATCAAATTATTTTGTATTTTATAAATACGTATTTCGACTACAAAGTAGTCATCATCAGTATGAATTAGCTAGTTGTAATGATTCTCTAAGCAGATGTTACTCGTTGCTAATTTGGTGACGGTTTGCACGTGTAAGCGGTGTTTTGTCGAAATACGTATTTATAAAATACAAAATAATTTGATCTAGGAAATTGGGGCAAAAAATCGAAATTTATTCGAAAAAATTCTAATTAATAATTATAACCATTGTTTTTACGTTTATTATCTTCCTCACTCCGAAGGGTTGATCAAAAATCTGTACATACATTCTATAGCTAATTAAATTCCTTACAAATTGTATTTTGATACAACATTCTAAAGTTTGAATTTTGATAAATTTCCGGAAAATGTGAGTTTTGTAATTTTTTCAAAAGTGCATATCTCCGTAATTATCAGTTCAGCAGTAGTGGATTTAGTCTTAGGTCTGTGAGGCCCGGGCCTAGGGCGGCAAATTTTGAGGGACACCAAAATTTTTAAGATAACTACAATTAAAAACCAATTGGGTTTTGTGTAAATTGTAAGACCAAATTTTAAAGTTTATTTTATTGCGCTGTTACTATCGAAAGAAACATATTACAATTTTGAGGGTAGAATTTTTTTGTTAAAATAATTATTCAGGAAAGTACTAAAATTTGAAATATCTAACAAAAAGATTTTTAAAGTGTCAGTGGACTCATACAATACATTTTTTATTTTTCAATTTTTCGTAAAAATTTTATAGTTTTACGTAATCAGTTTTAAAACATCGCAGAATGAGTTTGAAAAGTCATAAAAATATAATACAAATTACGAAAAAAATTCAAACTTAAAAAAAAAGAGTCAAATATATTTTTATCGTTATATTTCAATTTATTGATAATTTAATCAATCGGAATTTTTTTAATCTATTGCCGTAGTAGTAAGAATAAAATTTTTGCGTAAACAATCTAATTTTTTTATATTTTTAAGATTTTTGAATTCTTTATCATCTAAAAATTTTCCAGTCATCGTGATTTTTACAGAGCAATTTCAAAATTCATACGAGATAAAAAAAATTATCAATTTTTTTCTCTTTACCCTCCCCTCATGTATAGATTTAACTATATAAAAATAAAAAATGGTTTTTTTTTATTGTGTTCAATAAATCTTCAAAGTTTGATAACTCTTAATAATTTTAAGATCAAATCTATGAAAACTGATTAAATGTCACTATATATATACTGTTACAAAAGAAAAAGGGCGCCATATCGTCTCTATTCGCTATTGCAGTCCTGGAAACAAAGTTTAAAATCTTAGCTATAGGAAATTTAATTTACCACAACATTAAATAGCACATTTAAAATGCAACAAAACGAAACTATAAAATCTGAAGAAGTTTGACAAGCGAGTTTTCAATTTTTTTTTAAGTGCATACCTTAGTAATTATTAATTCTTGAAACAAAACTTATAATGTAATTTATAGAAAATTTAATTCTCTACAACTATGATTGGTACACTTTATGTAAATAAAATTCACCGAAACGTAGATATAAACGAAAATCTGAAGCTATTTTTTTATTTTATTTATATTTTTTTAATATAGCTGGGTAAATTGTGCATTTTATATTTTAAACACTTACTAAACATCCTAGACAACATATCAAATATTTAGAACAACCAGAACGTAAAGTAAAGTAACCCCGCTCTCATTGTCTCTATTCATAGCATATGTCATTGCCATTCTTAACTTTCAAACATTCCCATTCTTAACTACAAATTTTATAATTGTACTTGTAGCTTATAAAGCGGGAAGTTATTGGTTTATTGGTTATCGTGTTTTCATTTTATCTCGACGTTTTGAGGTTACTACCCCCGTGAGGTTATGACTATTTGTGTATGTATATGTGTGTGTGAAAGTATGTGAACCGCTTATAACCTTTAAACAGTTCCACCGATTTGGTTGGAGCCATTAACAGGGCTTGACCATTCTTAGATTTTAGAAATTGGATCCATTCGGACTGGTAGATTTTGAGAAATTTCAAAAAAACTAAGAAAAAAAATTTTTGTAATGTGTTTTTTTGGAATAACTTTTAAACGGCTTTATTGATCAACTCCAAAAACTAATCAGATCATAAGTTTGATAAACCACGTCGACCGCCGCCAATCCAGTTAAAATCGGTTGATTCATTCGCCAGATACCGTGAACGAAAAATTTAAAAAAAATTATTTTATTTACATAACTTTCCTTTTCGGATCGTTTTTGATGAAATAAAATAATTATTAAAGCTGTAAAAACCGATGGCCGCCAAGAACGTGAACATCGGTTGATTGGTTCCAGAAACATCGTTAACGAAATATCCATGAACATCTAGCTTTTGAGCTCGGAGACCTCTAAAATAAAAAAAGTATGAGCTGAAAATCATTGTAATATATTAAATTTTAAGTCCTTAGGTATGAAATTAAAAATTTTTTAAGTGCATATCTCCATAACTAGCAGTTATTTTTGATACTATAAGGACGACAAATAATTCCGCAGATACAAAACCTTACTATTGGGGAAATTAAAAATAGTAATTTTAAATAATTCTAGTCATATTAATAACTAAAATCTGTTGAAAATTTATATTATAATTATAAAAGTTTGTTAAACTTTAATAATTGTCATGAACAAGTCCTGTATCTAAAGTTATACTTATGCAAATTATTATACATAAATGATAAACAAATTGCCTATATTATGAGTGTTATAATATTCTATGAAATTATATAATAAACATTTTATAAGATTGTTATGTAATAAATAAATAAATAAAATAAATTTTCAATAATTGACTTAATAACTGAATAAGATAATTGAAGTTACAATAATTTAAATAATTGAAATTAAATTTAGAACGACAAACTAACTATATATTGAGAATATTTGAAAAATATTCATATATTTATTGTTACCAATAATAAATATAGATGCAAAAATATTAAAAATGAATTTGTTGTTTATTATTCTAATTTTATATAAAATTTGTTTTATTTCATCGTCAAAAGAAGAACATTTTAAAATGATGAACAATAAAATTGAGGTTTTAAATAATTATTTTGAAAACAATGTTAAAGCAACGATTATACACAGTTCTCTATGCTGGAAATTACGTAAGATCAAAGATTTGGTTTTTGAATTTTGCTGTTTGTATATGCTAGAACTACATATTGAAATTATAAAATCTTTTAAAGTACTTCTGTTTAGTTTTTGCTAGTCATCATTTAATAGTATTATTTATGTATCCTTAAAACGTGGCACCAGCATTTTATTTATTTGAATCATATGTTGATAACATACAGTTGATAAAAATTTCACCTCCAGAAAGATGTGTGGGCCCCCGGCCATTATTAGGCCTTCAGCCTAAGCACTCGGTTCACTTGCAAGGAAATTAAGGAGGCTCTTTACCCTCCTTTGTGTTGTAAGGTAATCCCACTCCGTCCTTGCTTAGTTTTATCGTTATATTGACTGAGTACGTATCTAAACCTTTCTTATCAATCAGTCTATTGATGAAAGTCAATTTATTGGTGAAAACTGCATGAAAATGCGTTCAATAGATTTTGAGTTTATCATGAAGAGACAGGCAGATGCTTCAAAGGTTAAATTTTGTGTTTTTCATATTCTTATAGGAATTTTTTTTTCAAGGTAATTTTTTATCTCACGTAAACGAGTTAACGACGAATATATAAAATTTAACATTATACAATATACGAGTTATAACATTATTAAATTTCTAGGCTATTTTTGGGCTTTATCATTTTTAGAATCAGCTATTTTGGGTTTTTAGGTCTCAAAACAGCTATTTTTTAAATCTATTTGGCAGCACTGTAACTTACTCCCATAGTAATTATAATGAGCCACTTTATTTATTGTCTACTTTTCTTGTCTACAATTTCTCATTGCAATCCAACATTGTCAATTTTTTTTTAATTTGTTGATATTTCTAAGTCTTCCCCGATATATTTAACTTAATTGAGATTTATATTGTAAAAACATACAAAAACCCATAGAAGCTCGTAAGTCCATTTTTTGTCCATCCAAAAATATTTAGTTCTTACCCTACCAGTTAGCTATAGCTGTTTGGTGTATTTAATGTGATTACCAGTAGTGAACAAGAGATGGCTATACCAGTTTAATATCAACACTGTTTAATTCCGTGGATGTGGGAAAAAACACATCTAACATTCAGATTACAGATACCCCTTATTAGCCAACAGTGAACAGCTACAGGCAATTGGTGATCAGGGTAAGTACTAAATTTTTTTAAATACGCAAAAGTTGGACTTACGAGCTTGTATGGGCGTTTGTATTCTTTAATATTATTAAAATTCGTTAAAAAGGTTGTGAGTCGATTTTATACAATAGGGCTTTTCATTTTAATTTTCGATTCGTTTTTGTTTCGGACAGAATGTCAAAAAACTAATGTAATAAAATGAGAAGCAAATATTTTCTATCTTTGTCAAACTTATTGTCAACAGTACGAAACAAATTTTAAAATGAAAAGGTCTATGTATGAGTTCTATATATCTAAAGACTATATTGCATAAATAATGAGATATACCACTCTCTGTACTACGAGAGTTTCCCAAAAAAAAAAAAAAAAAAATCCAAGAAAACAATTCGCATGTATTAATTACTAACTTAGTAATTAATTAATTACTTAGTAATAATTTATTGGTTTGTTTTCAGTGAAATTTTATCTAATAATTTATTTTTTGTTACCATGCTAGATTTATATTTTTAACTAAATATAAAACTAGTCGTTAAAATATTTTTATCCAGATTAATAAAGCTATAATTATGGCATCCTCTTATAATTTTACATTTGTTTCCAATTCTAATTAACAAAGATAATTTCAATATTTAAACGTCTAATTTTAACAATTTTCCTTCTGAGTGCTACCATTTGATAACAGTAATTTAATAATAAAAGTGGAGTTACTCAGAATGGAGTACTCAGATTTGGAGTCGATTACTTAGACCTTGTATTGGTAGATTTTTTGTGGAGGAGAGGAAATATTCCATAGCACATACTGTTGTGTAGTGTAAAATTCTGCCGATAGAAGCACTTCGCATCGGTATCGTGCTAATATTAATTTAATGTGCTATCTTAAAAATTCATTCAATTCCTTCTTTTTTTCTTAATCTTTGCAATGACACGCCCTAATTCATAAGTAGATTTCTATTCTTCTCATAAATGCCAGTTGCATTCCATCATAGTTTTGAGATAAATATTGCCCCATCTTTTCTTTGCTGCTAGTATACGTCCTTGCTGATGTCCTCTAACACAAAGTCTAACATGACAGTTTTTTCAATAGATCAAGCTTTATCTTTTTCCATTTGTTGAAAATTGTCGAAAAACTATTTATCCTTAAAGTATATATATATATATATATATATATATATATATATATATATATATATATATATATATATATATATATATATATATATATATATATATATATATATATATATATATATATATATATATATATATATATATATATATATATATATATTTATATATATATATTCTGTCTGGTAAGTGAAAGTTATTGTGTATTTCAGGATGATTGGTCTCATGAATTGTTGTTTCTAAGCATGCTGTTTTCCACTTTAAATTCTTCCTCCATATAGTTGCAGAAACTGCTCTTTTGGGTCTTTTATGTCTTTTTTTGTTTGATCCATTTTGATTAATAAATTATTTTTTATCAATATAATTTCAGAATATAAAAAGCAGCTGTTATATAATGTATCAAAATTCAAACATATACAAGGTATATCAATTACAGCAAATACGTTAATTCAACCAGTGGCGTCTAAAAAACATCACACATTATATTTAGTTGATTTAGAATGTGATGAAACTTTAAATATCCTACAGGAAGCAAATCAACTTCAATTATATAAAGATCCATATCGTTGGATTATTTTATCGGTACAAAATATTTCAATATTTAATACATTTCAAATTTATTCAAATAGTGATGTGATTTTGGTCAATCGACATTTTAAATTATTGCAATTATATAAAATTGGAGCGAATACTCCATTTATATATGAAGATTATGGTCAATGGATGATTCAAAATAGAACTTGGATTGACTACCGTTCAACGGAAATTATTTCACAACGGCGACGTAATTTGCAACATTATCAATTAAAAATCGGTGTATCTTTTTCAGATCGAAATACTTTTAATCATTTGGGCACATACAAGTAAGTAGTTAATTACTGAAAGACATCTTATTATTCATCTTGTAAAGACTTCTGATTAGGAGGTATAACTTGTATTCAGATACTTATCAATTTATACGAAATAGTTTCTTCTTCCATTTACCTTCAAGCTTTATATTAAATGTATAAATTTAGAGACTTACAAGTGATTCTTAGTTCACTAATGCACAAACAGATGGCATCTCTTACTTCAACCGCTTGTGTTAGTTTTTTTGTATAGACGATTTCATACTGAAAGACTTCATTGTCTTATGAAACAAATGAAACGAAAACAAAGAATTTTCGAATTTGCGAGTCCAAAAGTGTTTATTTTGCTCAATGCACATAATACAACTTTTAAAATTAATTATACCCTATTTAAATTGCATTAGTTTGGGGTGTTAAACTAATTAGTTTGGCTACATCTGATATCTTAATTTTTGAGCTATTTTTAACACAAATACATTGACAGAATGCAGTTCTTAATATTTACATATTCAAGTACCTGCTCCAATAATGTCTTGCGATTATTTTAGAACACCATATATCGATACACTTGTGAAATCGAATTATTTTCTACTGCAATTGCTATATGATATATTAAACTGTACAACAAAGCATGTATTATTCGATAATGTTGGTGCACCTGTATATGTTGGACAACCGCCAACAAGTTTATTTAAGAATATTGAAGAAGCAAATGTTGATTTATCAGGTAACTAACTAAGCGATTATTTGATATAGTATAGTTATCAATTCGAAGAGCGCAAGGTAGCTTTGATTATATTTCTATTCCTATAACCGAGTAATCGCTAATATCTTGCACAATTTTTGGCTTTACAGTTTTACATCGAAAAGAATACATTTTTCTATTTTTAAGTCTAAATGTTTCATATCTTCTTACTGAGATACAATTACTGTAATAGAATTCCTGTATTTTCGTATTAATCTGCACTAAGAGAATTGTGTTTATCTCGCAATTCAAAAAAAGTTACTCAAAGCTATCTGTCGCACCTTCAATCATATATTTTAATGTAGGCAAGTTAAAACTTAAAAAAAATCAAATTTTTTATTTTTTAGTAAATGGATTCTTTGTTTTAAAAAGTCGCTTGAATGTCATGTTTATAGCACCCACATCACCAGTTACAATTACAATTCTATTCCGTAAGCCACGCCTATCATTTGTGGAAAATTTATTCACATTAACATTTGATAATTCAACATGGATTGCAATCTGTATTTTAATTGTGCTATCATTAATTTTCCTGTATGGAACACTTCAAATGGAGAAAAAATACAAACGATTCCAATTGGTAAAAATATTTAGATCAGTAAAAGTCCAGTAAACAAGTTAAAAAGTTTCAGAAATTTTATTTAAATATTACCTTTTAATTAATTTCCAAGATTATATTTTGTAAACTTTGAAAATTGGCAAATGGAACCACAAACTTGCAAATGGAACTGAGCTTTTATTAAAATTCATTTAATAAAACTGTTTGAATACTCCAATTTCTATATTAATATTTTACAACTAAAACTCTTTCATTGTTATATTTGCAAATGAAATTTTATGGAGGCGAAATTCTACTTTAATTCAATCTTGAGAGTAACGATTTTCGTTCTACCCATTTATTGCTGAAATTTTGAGTTGTGCGGAATGCCACCTGACAATTGTTTTTAGATCTCTTGCAGTTAAATTTGAAACTCTGCCAATACTGTATTACATATATTACAGTCATTTGTAAAAAATTTTTAACTAGTTTCCCTCCAACTTATGCGTATTCACATGCCTATGTATATGATCCACACTGGAAGTCAATTGATATATATACTTCAAGCAAAAAAAGCTGCTAAGGATTAATGGGTCCCGTAAGCCTTCGATAATCATTATTTCAATATTAATTTACATGGCGGATATCATCACATCCACACATATTTGGCCCAATATTTTGAACACGCTCCAACTGTACGCTCGCTTGCAGCTTCAAGCCCTGTGCTATTAACAGGGTACCACCTTCGAATACTCTGTTCCAAATATTTGATCATAAAATCAAAGTTTATTTGGCGTCTCATAGTAGAAGAGTCAAGTCACTCCTGGCGCAAAAGAATGGTACACCTCAAGGGCTAGATGAATTTTGGAAACCTCGATGGAGGGGATAGATGACATCATTGGCGTTGACCAATAGTAGCGCTGTAAAAATCAAGATGGCGTCGGGAGGTGTTGTTGAATTGGTGGGGAGGAGCATAAACGGGGAATTACCAGGTGACGTCATTGGCTTTGACCAATAGTGGCGATGTAGTCGGCGGAGAGTGAACGGGGTCGGGACGTTGACATTTGTGATGATTAAATTTAAAAATAGCTGGAATAGATAAGAGTTTGTTGTTACGACTGTGTAGGATGTCCCTGCCATGGGTATGTCTTGGTAGCCAGAAATGGCATAACTACGCATACTTGTGGAGGCAGCGAGCACGACTGCCACCAGGCGGGTCCTCAGGCGGCGGATAGGGGGACGCCCATCAGCATTTTTCCAGCTGATGGGTAGAGGGCATGTGGCCCTCCCCGGACCAAACGCTGTGCGTAGGAAGGAAAACCTACCTAAAAACCGGAGACGCCTGTCTCATAATAGTTAGCTTTATTAGGTCTTATATTAGAATTTAGATTAGCTCTTAGATTAGTTAATTAGGATTAGTTTAATTTTATTAGAATTTATATATGTAGTTAGATAAGATTTTAGATTAATTATTCATGAGATATTAATTAGATGTTAGATTAAGCTTTAGATTAGCTCAGTTTCAGAATCTTCTTAGTTTAGAGTCAGGTTAAGGTTAGACAAGGGATGTAGTCTTATTAGTGTAGAAAGTTAAAATAGGCGATATGATAGAAGTAGAAATAGCAATAGGGATATGGATGGGTACCAAATAATAGGAATAGAGTTAATTAGGACAAGGATACGATAGGATACTATTATTATAGGAACATTTGTAGTAAAACTATTAGATAGGTATAAAGAAAAGTAGAGATAGGTATTATAGGATAGGTTATTGTATTAGATTAATAGAAATAGATATCATAGGATAGATTATGGTATTAATTATTGTTATTAATAATCTTAGAGTTTTTACTTTTAATTTTTAATTTAAATTTTATTTTTCAGATGGAACATGATTCTCCTAAATATGCTACACTCATGTCAATATACTAAACAGTGGTCCCATCCGTGGATGGCTCTGTCTTAAATTCTTTTGATTAATTAAATTAACTGTCTCAAATTCAATTTTACATAAAATAATTAAACTCATTTGCATGACAGAGTATCCCCGCTCTCTCTTTTCTCTTATTTATTTCAGATATCATCAGTCCAGCGAAGGTTGTGTAAACCGTGGGCTAGTGATTAGGCGCTTCCCAAGGCTTCGGATTGAGTTGAACTCTCTGGCGCCTTTCCCCCACTCAGGGTATGAGTACTGCGGGTGCTTGACAAGCCCGGTACACAGGGCTGTCTCCACTTGCCTGTGTACATCAAGCAAATTGAGGTCGGACTCGCAGGGGTAGTGGTTAAAGCCTACAGCGCAGGCTAGTGGGTGTACTAAGAGCACCGATATTAATCGCTGTAGTGTATCTCTTCCTAATAATGAATGAGTGTCTTCTGGACTGGGTTGACGCGTAGCTAATATTAGTCTTGAGTATAACTCTAATCATTACGACGACGAGCGATTCAAGACGACTGACGCTAGATCGATATCCATCCTGAAGTGTATCTCTGACTTATTATTCAAGGGTGTCTACAGTGATGACTGACGTGACAATCTCTGGTACACTTACGCCGTGTGAGTTGCGGATAATCAGCTCGGGCGGTAACCTGGCAGAGTTACAAGTACGATAGATAGCGTGCCACCCTAACCAAGGGGGACTCCCGGACCTAATTCCGCGATAGAGTCAATTTGGTAGTAAGGTGGAAGTAACCTCGAAGCCTTACGCGCTGGTTGGGCGTATCCCAACTATCTTCCCTAGGAAGATGCATGCCTTTAGGGTCGTTGGGGTGTACTGCTAATGCAGTTCTAGGAACCCAACGTTAAAAACGGTTGTTATTTCTGTGTAGGATGTCACCTGCCATAGGTATGTCTTGGTAGCCGAAATGGCATAACTACGCATACTTGTGGAGGCAGCAAGCACGGCTGCCACCAGGCGGGTCCTCAGGCGGCGGATAGGGGGACGCCCATCAGCATTTTTCCAGCTGATCGGTAGAGGGCATGTGGCCCTCCCCGGAACAATACGGTGTGCGTAGGAAGGAAAACCTACCTACAAACCGGAGACACCTGTCTCCTAAAAATTTTTAATAATAGGTAGCTTTATTAGGTCTTATATTAGAATTTAGATTAGCTCTCAGATTAGTTAATTAGGATTAGTTTAATGTTATTAGAATTTATATATGTAGTTAGATAAGATTTTAGATTAATTATTTATGATATATTAATTAGATGTTAGATTAAGCTTTAGATTAGCTTAGTTTCAGAATCTTTTAGTTTAGAGTCAGGTTAACGTAAGATAGGGGATGTAATCTTATTAGTGTAGAAAGTTAAAATAGGCGATATGATAGGAGTAGAAATAGCAATAGGGATATGGATGGGTACCAAATAATAGGAATAGAGTAAATTAGGACAAGGATACGATAGGATAATGCTAATAAAGGAACACTTGTAGTAAAATTATTAGATATGTATAAAGAAAAGTAGAGTTAGGTATTATAGGATAGGTTATTGTATTAGATCAATAGATAGGTATCATAGGATAGATTATGGTATTAGTTATTGTTATTAATAATCTTACAGTTTTTACTTTTAATTTTTAATATCTAATTTAAATTTAAATTTTTATTTTTCAGATGGAATATGATTATCCTAAATATGCTACACTCATGTCAATATGCTAAACAGTGGTCCCATCCGTGGGATGGCTCTGTCTTAAATTCTCTTGATTAATTAAATTAATTGTTTAAATTCAATTTTACATAAAATAAATAAATTCATTGTATGACAGAGTATCCCCGCTCTCTCTTTTTCTTTTACTTATTTCAGATATCATCAGTCCAGCGAAGGTTGTGTAAACCGTGGGCTAGTAGGTGCTTCCCAAGGCGCTTCCCAAGGCTCCGGATTGAGTTTACTCTCGGGCGCCTTCCCCCCACTCAGAGTATGAGTACTGCGGGATGCTTGACAAGCCCGGTACACAGGGCTGTCTCCACTTGCCTGTGTACAACAAGCAAGTTGAGGTCGGACTCGCAGGGGTAGTGGTTAAAAGCCTACTGCGCATGCTAGTGGGTGTACTAAGAGCACCGATATTAATCGCTATAGTGTATCTCTTCCTAATAATGAATGAGTGTCTTCTGGACTGGGTTGACGCGTAGCTAATATTAGTCTTGAGTATAACTCTAATCATCATGACGACGAGCGATTCAAGACGACTGACGCTAGATCGATATCCATCCTGAAGTGTATCTCTGATTTATTATTCAAGAGTGTCTACAGTGATGACTGACGTGACAATCTCTGGTACACTTACGCCGTGTGAGTTGCGGATAATCAGCTCGGGCGGTAACCTGGCAGAGTTACAAGTACGATAGATAGCGTGCCACCCAAACCAAGGGAGACTCACGGACCTATATCAACGTGGAGTTAATTGGTAGTAAGGTGGAAGCATACTCGAAGCCTTACGCGCTGGTTGGGCGTATCCCAACTATCTTCCGGAAGATGCGTTTAGGAAGATGCATGCCTATAGGGTCGTTGGGGGGTACTGCAAAGCAGTTCTATGTACCTAACGTAAAAAATGGTTGTTATCTTTGTGTAGGATGTCAGTCGTATAATATTCTTTGATCTTGTTTTCAGAAATTTTTTTAATTGGGGGAAAAAAATAGTTGGAATAGATAACATTTACTGAGAAGTAAT
The DNA here is from genome assembly GCA_020423425.1 of Chrysopa pallens. Lineage (NCBI taxonomy): Eukaryota > Metazoa > Arthropoda > Insecta > Neuroptera > Chrysopidae > Chrysopa > Chrysopa pallens. The sequence goes on from CM035595.1 coordinate 60,800,215, forward strand.
CAACCTGTTCAAACTTGTTTGAATCGTCTTTGTTCTTAAAATAATTTTACACGTGTTATGAGATTAGATAATAATTTCTGGGGGGGGGGGTATTTTTGAAGTGGTGGTAATCATATAAAAAAAGCGCTCGACATTACGGTAATATCAGTTTTCAAACATTACGGCAATATCAGTTTTCATTAAATATTCATAATATTAATCAAAATGAATAGAGCAGAATTAAAATTATTAAGTGGTTGAGTAGTGCGACCATGCATAAAAATGGACGACTTGCCGCTGAAAAAAAAATAAAAATACTAAAAATGGAGCGGATTCTAACGAAATATGGGCCATCAATAAAAGTTTTACTGGATATAAGCCTGGATGGTACGGAAAACGAGTTTAACCTAGAAAATATGTATTATTTCATATCAATTTTACTTATACTTATTTACTCTTATATGCCAATTTTTTCAAAAATATCCATCATATATTTAGTATTATTTTTTTTTTTTTAAATATCAAAAACATAAACTTATATATCTTGCAGTAACAAAATTCAATATAGGAATGATTTTAAAATAATGCTTGACTTTCTTCGATGTCAACACAATATCACAACATCGTCGTAAAGATTAGAGTTATACTCAAGACTAATATTAGCTACGCGTCAATCCAGTCCAGAAGACACTCATTCGTTATTAGGAAGAGATACACTACAGCAATTAATATCGGTGCTCTTAGTACACCCACTAGCCTGCGCTGTAGGCTTTTAACCACTGCCCCTGCGAGTCCGACCTCAATTTGCTTGATGTACACAGGCAAATGGAGACAGCCCTGTGTAACGGGCTTGTCAAGCATCCCGCAGTATTCATACCCTGAGTGGGGGGAAGGCGCCCGAGAGATACTTCAATCCGGAGCCTTGGGAAGCGCCTATCACACTAGCCCACGGTTTACACAACCTTCGCTGGACTGTTGAAATCTGAAATAATTAAAAGAAGAAGAGAAAGTGGGGATACTCTGTCATGTAATGAATTTATTTATTTTATGTAAAGTAGAATTTAAAACAGTTAATTTAATTAATATAGGTAATTTAAGACAGAGTAATCCCACGGATGAGACCACTGTTTAACATATCGACATGAGTGCTTAGGTGCAGCATATTTAAGAGAAACATATTTAATCCTAAAAATAGGCTGAAAAAAATGGCTCAAACTAGAGCTTGAACCTGAAAAAGAATAAGCAATTTAATAAATAATTCAATAATATGATTCATAAACAGATAAACAATAATAGAACAAATTCTATATACCTTTTATTCCAGCTAATTACCTATAGTTTTACACTATTCTTACTTTATTTACCTTACCTACTATTTTCGTTACTTGGTACTCATCCATATCCCTATTTTCGCTATTTCTATTTCTATCATAATACTTATCAAATCTTTCCTATATTATTTAAAGTTTTCTTTCTAGATTTACTTAATTTTAGTTTTTATTCCGAAACTATCCTAATTTAATTTTACTTATCTAATGCTAATCTTGCAATTTCTATTTCTATCATAATCCGTGTCATATCTACCTTGTTATTTAAAGTTTTCTTTCTAGTTTTACTTAATTTTAGTTCTCATTCCAAAACTATCGTAGGCTAATTTTATTTGAATTTAGTTTTACTTATCTAAATACTATTCTAATGACAACAGATTTTCAGATTAATTATTTAAATCGAATCTAAAGCTTTAATATAGAATAATCTACAACCTAGATATTTATTATTAATTTTTATTTTATTTTGGGAGACAGAAGTCTCTGGATGAGCTTTTACCATGATTATCGGTGTTATTATTATTATAAGCATTATTTCCATTTCCATTACTTTTCTTATTCTTGAATTATTCCATTATTAGGTTGTTGCTTATTCTTATTTTCGTTTCCATTATTCTAATCTTCTTTCCATTTCTAGTTTTGCGAGTTTCCTTATCATTGCAGCTTTCATTACAAATTCGCTGAAACATTCTGTCCTTTTTCGAGACATTAGTATTTTACTTACATCCCATCCGTCTTTCCTATTGCCCTTCACTCCCATTTTGGCTAGGTTTCGGAATTTCTCATACATTCCGCAGTCACAAAGCATGTGTAGGCTATCTTCCCATTCCGCTCCACACATACATCCTGGATCTTCATACAACCCTCTTTTAAATCGAAAACCATTCTGGGGGCCATGTCCGGTAAGTATGTATTCTTCTTCCAAATTAAGACCCCAACATTTCATTCTTTCACTCATCATTAAATTTACATCTTTTATAAACATGTATGTTTCTCTTCCCTTTTCGCTCGTACTCCATCTCTCTTGCCATTTCTCGATTGCTTTTTCGCCAATTGCCTTAATGGCATCATTTTCATCCAGTTCGTGTATTTCTTCATTGCTTAAAAGATCTATATTATTCATACTTATACCTCTTCGAACTTTGTAGATATTGGCTCTCCTTAAACATTCTAAATCCCATGGGAGACTACCAGCTAAAACTTGCATAGCTTCCGTTGAGACCGTTCTATATACGTTCAAGCATCCATGCAGAACTACACGTTGTGCCATACCCAATAATCTTCTTATGTATTCGTATTGCACGCTTTCGTACCATATACTTGACCCATATAGCGCGCATGCTTCAATTAAGCCTTTTAATAAGGTTCGTATAGCTTTTCCTCTAAAGCCCTAACATTGACGCAAGACTCTTCTTAGACCACCAATTACTCTTGACATTTTCTCGCGTAGTAGGGTTATATGCTCTTTAAAGCTCATACGCTCTCCTACGCGTATTCCTAGATAATTAACGATTGTAACCATTTTTACATACCTGTTCTCTTCTCTAAAGTTAATGCGCAATCTTCTATCCGTATTAAATTTCCCTTTCATCAGCATAGCTACCGTTTTATTGTTAGAAACTTCCACTCCCATTTTGTTTCCCCACTCAAAAACTGGTATCATACCTAAATTTACCTTTCTTTCTAGTTCCAGTCTCGAGTCGCCTTCAAACATTAAAATAAATCATCTGCGAACGCAGTTACTTTTATATCCATTCTTTCGATTGTTTCCAATAGCTCGTTCATGCATAGGTTCCACATAACTGGGCCACCAATTGAGCCTTGAGGGCAGCCTCTCTTTAGTTTAAACCATACTATTTCTGTTACTGAACGTACACATGCGAATCTATTGGAGAAGTAGCTTTTCCACATATTCAAATCATATTCTGGCATTCCACATTCTTCCAACTTTTCCAGTATACAGTCCCACTTGAGGCAGCTGAAAGCGTTCTTAAAGTCGATAAATATACCTACCATATATTTCTTTTCACAATCTTTAACGTAGATTTTAACCCTGTTCCATGCATCTTCAGTATTTCGACCAACACGGAAACCATATTGGCATTCATTCCATTTGTTTTCCATATTGTTGTTCAATCTATTCACCATAACTTTTTCAAGGATTTTACCAGCTCCACTTAGTAGGCTTATTGGTCTATATGATGATGGGTCACTTTTAACCTTATCGGGTCCTTTTAGTAACGGTATAACTGAGGCCGTTTTCCAGGGTACTGGGAAGATTCCTTCCCTCAGACAGCTATTATATAATTCTTGCATATATATTGGAATCGCTTCCCACACATTCTTTAGCATTTCATTTTTCAGATTATCCATTCCTGGGGCCTTACCGTTTTTCATTCTGTCTATTACATCTTCAATTTCATCCATATTATAAAGTCTCATCTATTTGGTTTTCTACTATAATAGCATCGTTTTCTCTGATGCCCTCACACTCTATTGATTCTGAAAAGAAACCGTTAATTAGTACGCTTACCGATTCACGCCAATTCCTTGTCCAAAGATTATTTACACATAACGAGCTCAACCCATTAGCTCGTTCTTTCCTACATATTTTGTATACTTGTCCTCATGGGTTATTATCTTCTTTTCTTACAAATTCTACCCAATTATCCCATTTCGCATTTTGCATACATTTAATATATTCTTTTTTGATACGATCAGCTTCTATTCTTAATTCATTAATTCTTGGACCATGTGCTCTCTTCTCACGTTGATAGAGGTGACGAGTTCTATACATTTGTATCCTTTTACCACTGGCTTAAGCTGTCCACCATTTTACCCTTTTACTACCTCTCTTCCTTATTCTTTTAAGCCATTCGTTATTGGCTTGTATAATCCATTCTTCTATTTTGGTCCATTTATCTTTTACATTTATCTTCTTTAATTGCCTCTAAGCCATATTCATTAGCTGTTCCAATTATATTTTGTTTGTATCCATCCCAGTTTATTCCCTTAATTGTCCATGGGTTTTCTTGGCTAGAAGTTAAAATTTTATTTCCGAAACGAAGATTCATTTGGATTAGGTTATGGTCGCTAACTCCAATATCTTTAACCATCCATTCCATTGTCCATTCACTCCAGTCTCCTTTACATAGTGTTACATCAATATCGCTGCTTCCTCTTCCACCGTCGAATGTATATAGTTGACTTGGCTCATTTAAGACAGTGAGGTCTCTGAGAATGATCCATTCTTCTAGACATTCTCCTCTAGTTTCTGTCGGTCTTCCTTTCCATTGTCCCTTACTGAACCAAAGCCCAGATGTAGCATTTGCATCCATTGCGATTATTAATCTTCCATTACATTTTTCAGCAACTTTGTCCATATATTCAATATCATTTTCGATATTTCCACCAAATTCACAGTATCTACTGCAAACATAAGCTTCCCCAAAATCGCCTTTAATCCATACACACGTGCCGCAATTATCGGAACAATCATCTATGAGCATACTATCTATTTTTTCATCACAGATGGCCACGGCTGATTTCATATTCTCTCCTTTTGCAAAAATTTTCATCCATCTTGGTAGTCCACAAACTCTGCCTTGGTTCACATAAGGTTCCTGTAATAATGCTATACCTACATTATTTTCACTCAACCAGACGCCCAAATCATTCATTACTCCAGTCGCTCTTTGACAGTTGAGCTGTATAATTTTTACGCTTACACCGTTCATGAGTTTTTTTTTTGCTGCTTTTCCGATTTGAATAACGTCTTCTTTCTTTCTTCTTTTGCTATAAGAGGAAGAAAGTTGATTATCATTATTCCTATCACTGTTAAACCTATCTGCTCTATCCTTATTTCTTTTCCTCCCTTTATTGTTTTGAGTTTCTCTATCTTCCCTTTTCTTTTTTCTAGTATTTCCCTCATGTTCCTTATGACGATTTAGTGTCTCAATATTCCTATTCCTATTTTTCTTACTACCTACTTTTTGTTTTATAATTCTATTGTTATTTCCTAAAAGCTTAGGTTTTCTATTTATCTTATTACTAACTACATTATTACTAGCTTTGTTATACTCATCTATATCCTTATTTTTAGTTCTTCCTTCACTTCTATTCTTTTGGTTTAATTTTATAGTCCTATAAGAGTGTTGGTTATCATTATTCCTATCGCTGTTATTTCTATCTGCTCTATCCTTATTTGTTTTCCTCTTTTTATTGTTTTCAGTTTTCCTATCTTCCCTTTTCCTTTTCCTAGTATTTCCCTCATGTTCATTATGGTGATTTAGTTTCCTAATATTCTTATTCTTATTTATCTTACTTCCTGCTATATATTTTATAACTCTAATATTATTTCCTAAAGTATTTGGATTTCTATTTCTCTTCCTCTTACTATTCTTACTATTTCCAGAATTATTTCCTATAGATTTAAGGTTTCTATCTACCTCACTACTAATCGTTATATTTAATTTATTTTTTTGGTTACTTGCATAAGACCTATCTTTATTCTTCCTAAAGCTATTTACCACATTCCTACTACTAACTTTGTGGTGTTCCTCTATATCCCTAGTCCTATATTTTCTATCTCTAACTTTCCTACTATTTAGCTTTCTACCTATTTTATCACCATCCTTTTCCTGTAGTTGCAAAGTTACAGTATTGGTCCGAGGGTTTAAATTCGCGCACACAGTATTGGTCCGGGGAGGGCCACATGCCCTCTACCCATCAGCTGGAAAAATGCTGATGGGCGTTCCCCTATCTGCCACCTGGGGACCCGCCTGGTTTCAGTTGTGCTGCTGCCTCCACAGGTATGCGTAGTTATGCCATTTCTGGCTACCAAGACATACCTATGGCAGGTGACATCCTACACAGGAGATAACAACCATTTTTTACGTTAGGTACCTAGAACTGCTTAGCAGTACACCCCAACGACCCTAAAGGTATTCATCTCCTTAGAAAAGAAGATAGTTGGGATACGCCCAACTAGCGCGGAAGGCTTCGAGTTTACTTCCACCTTCCTACCAATTTAAACTCTGCCGTTGAGATAGGTCCGTGAGTCCCCTTTGGTTTAGGTGGCACGCTATCTATCGTACTTGCAACTCTGCCAGGTTACCGCCCGAGTTGATTATCCGCAACTCACACGGCGTAAGTGTACCAGAGATTGTCACGTCAGTCATCATTGCAGACACCCTTGAATAATAAATCAGAGATACACTTCAGGATGGATATCGATCTAGCGTCAGTCGTCTTGAATCGCTCGTCGTCGTGATGATTGGAGTTATACTCAAGACTAATATTAGCTACGCGTCAATCCAGTCCAGAAGACACTCATTCATCATTAGGAAGAGATACACTACAACAATTAATATCGGTGCTCTTAGTACACCCACTAGCCTGCGCTGTAGGCTTTTAACCACTGCCCCTGCGAGTCCGACCTCAACTTGCTTGATGTACACAGGCAAGTGGAGACAGCCCTGTGTACCGGGCTTGTCAAGCATCTCGCAGTACTCATACCCTGAGTGGGGGGAAGGTGCCGAAGAGTAGTCTCAATTCGGACCTCGGGTAGCGCCTATTACACTAGTCCTCAGTTTACACAACCTTCGCTGGACTGATGATATCTGAAATAAATAAGAGAAGAAGTGAGAGCGGGGATACTCTGTCTTGCAATGAATTTAATTATTTTATGTAAAGTAGAATTTAAAACAGTTAATTTAATTAATCAAGAGAATTTAAGACAGAGCCATCCACGGATGGGACCACTGTTTAGTATATTGACATGAGTGTAGCATATTTAGGAGAATCGTATTCCATCTGAAAAATAAAAATTTAAATTAAAAATTAAAAGTAAAAACTCTAGGATTATTAATAACAATAACTAATACCATAATCTATCCTATGATACCTATCTCTATTAATCTAATACAATAACCTATCCTATGATACCTATCTCTACTTTTCTTTATACCTATCTAATAGTTTTACTGCAAATGTTCCTATGATAATAGTATCCTATCGTATCCTTGTCCTAATTAACTCTATCCTATTATTTGGTACCCATCCATATCCCTATTGCTATTTCTACTTCTATCATATCGCCTATTTTAACTTTCTACACTAATAAGACTACATTTCTTGTCTAACCTTAACCTGACTCTAAACTAAGAAGATTCTGAAACTGAGCTAATCTAAAACTTAATCTAACATCTAATTAATATCTCATAAATAATTAATCTAAAATCTTATCTAACTACATTTATAAATTCTAATAACATTAAACTAATCCTAATTAACTAATCTGAAAGCTAATCTAAATTCTAATATAAGACCTAATAAAGCTAACTATTATGAGACAGGCGTCTCCGGTTTTTAGGTAGGTTTTCCTTCCTACGCACAGCGTTTGGTCCGGGGAGGGCCACATGCCCTCTACCCATCAGCTGGAAAAATGCTGATGGGCGTCCCCCTATCCGCCGCCTGAGGACCCGCCTGGTGGCAGTCGTGCTCGCTGCCTCCACAAGTATGCGTAGTTATGCCATTTCTGGCTACCAAGACATACCCATGGCAGGTGACATCCTACACAGTCGTAACAACAAAATCTTATCTATTCCAGCTATTTTTAAATTTAATCATCACAAATGTCAACGTCCCGCCCCCGTTCACTCTCCGCCGACTACATCGCCACTATTGGTCAAAGCCAATGACGTCACCTGGTAATTCCCCGTTTATGCTCCTCCCCACCAATTCAACATCACCTCCCGACGCCATCTTGATTTTTACAGCGCTACTATTGGTCAACGCCAATGACGTCATCTATCCCCTCCATCGAGGTTTCCAAAATTCATCTAGCCCTTGAGGTGTACCATTCTTTTGAGCCAGAAGTGACTTAACTCTTCTACTTGTCACAATGAGGCAATTTCTACTGACATACCTCTCGTACCGTTGATTTTTCTCTTGATTTTGTCTCTTGTGAACTCTGTACAAGTTCTTCATCCACTAACCTTACCACAGTGTGTATTTTGCTCACCACCTTTGGATTTGATATGTTCACTAATTGACGATCGTTATGTGGCAGAAAATTATTGGTACCACATTGTCAAATGAACCTTTATATTTACAATTCGGTTTTCATTCCTGTGGGTTGTAACACTCTCATCAGCTCATCAACTCGGTAGAGCTGTCATTGTCATTAGTCGAATCTGTAGTTCAACCAATGGGTTATCGAAGCCCTATCTTTTGCCAGCCCTATAAGTTTTTTAATCATCATTTCAAAACAACAATTTTTGATAAACATGTCTAATTGAGAAATGATGTCATCCTGTTTATGTATACTTCTGGATCCTGTTTATGGATCTCCAGCCGATATACCACCAAACTTCACCATTATAGAAAAAAACGTCGTTGCAGTCAGTTCGATAAAGCGAACAATCGTTCACCACCTTGGTATACTGATGCTCCGTGTTGACCATTCGTGTGCGTATATCTTCTATGTGGGCCTTCAAAATCCTATATTGCTTTCGTGGTGATGACCTCCAATATTATTTTATTATTAGTACTTCGCACACCTCTTCCATATCCTGTTGAATGTAGCTCACTCATGTATTGGTTTTGACATCGTATTTTTTAAACCACGGATCAATTTGTAAACCTCTTCTGTCTTCCGATTTCCCTAATCGAGTATAGTCTGTCACTTAAACGTATCTCTGATTCCAACATCCTTTCTTCCTGCTTCTTAATGCATCACTCATTCATCATTTGTTCAGCTCCTTAACGGTAGACATCAATTCGGCATATATTCTCTGTATTATTGCTGTCACATCATTGTCGGGTTGAATAGTACACACCTCAGAGGCTGACCAGGTATTTGAAGGCTGCATACACGGTTCTTTGTATGCAGGTACTTCTCCCATCTGACCTGCAATACTTAACGGAGTACAGTACTGTTGAGACCTGCTTCTTTCAACATCATCGTTATGTATAACTACTTTACTTAAAAGTGTTTAGCCATATTATCAAACTTAATAATGAAACAAATTCTATTATATACAAATATAATTCTATTATATACAGATGCCTTTTATTACGATAGGATCTTCGCATTGATGCTTCAAAACGATAATCAATCATTAATTTTGAAAATAAAATATGAAATATTAAAAAATAAAGGTAGAGAAGAGAATAATTATACGTTTGATAAATAGTATGTATAAATTGTAGATTCTAATTTATATTATTTATAAATGAAACTGTAGTTTATAATTTAAAAAATTCTTTATGTAAAAAATTTCCTAAGGGTATTGGTTGGCTCTTAGTATCCTCACTTCTCATTCCAGTACTGGCTGATATCTTAACATCTTTTTTTTCTGTATATATTGACAGAGCCATTCGAACATCAATAATGGACTTAACAATATTCAAGCGGGTTTAAGTGAAATAATTTTAATAACAATTGGAACAATTACCCAACAAGGTATCGAAAAAGAACCTCAAACAACTTCGGCGCGTATGGTGTTATTTATTTTGTTACTGTCATTAATGTTTATTTATACGGCATATACAGCAAATATTGTTGTAATTTTACAATCATCAAGCCAATCTATACGGACATTGAAGAATTTGGCTGACTCAAAATTAAAATTTGGTGTTGAGAATTTTCAAATACCACGACATTTTCAAGTGAGTATTTTTATATGTAACTAACTATTCTATACTAATAATATTAACTATAAAAATGTTTATTTTAAAAATATATTAAATAAATGATTTGTTAAAATTTCACCCGTTGTTGAATTAAAAAATAGAAAACGTTATGAATTTCTATATTGACTTTCGTGTTTAGTGTATATTTGCATGCATCGATACTTTTTACGTCAATTGTAGACCAGTTTTCAAAAACCTTTTTTGTTTGAAAAATAACCAGATTCTGAAATTTTTAGTGCTTGAACAAAACAATTAAGAGTTAAAAATAGAACCAGCTTAAAAAAGTGTAATTTTAAAAGTAAATTCGTACTATATATTTATAAATGAAATTTCCTATTGAACAATTTTCATTTTCATTTCAAAATCGGAGCTAATAATATTCTTAAAGATAGGTTATTATTTGGTCACGTTGAAATAATTTATAGTATAGTAATAACTTACTTTTAGATCATTTTTTTAAAGTCTGTTATATTCTTTCCTATAAATTATTATGGTATTTTTATTTTTCAGTTTTAAGTTCAAGCTCTAAAAATTTGGTTTTAATAAGAATTATATACTCTTTGTTTTGAAGTCCAGAAAATGAGACCTGTATATCACTGTATATAAATAATCGAGTTCAAGTTCTCTAAATTTTCACAAACTAAATTTATTTTCTCTGGCTTATTTCATTCTACCAAATAAATCAATGATAGTAAAGCAGTAAGGCCTTTTTATACTCGACATATATTTTATATTTTGGAATAGGCGGTATGGAATCTCATAATTAGTCTATATCCACATGTCCGCCTGTCTGTCTGTCATCAAGATAATTAAAAAGCGAAAAGAGATAGGAAGTTGAAATTTTGGAGACGTATTTTAGACATCATAATGGCTGAGTTTATGTTCGTGAATAAGTAAAAATTGGTACATAGAGTCCCATGGGGCAACTTTTGAACCATAAAAAATAGAAGAAAAATTTAAAGACCAAAAATGTTTGAAAGGTTTGTCGGAATTTTAAATAAGCACGTTCATATACGTATTATTGTAATAATTTACATATATAAATATATATAGCTGTACAGACTGGATATTTTTTTATTTATCGAGTATCTATACAATTAACTTTGTTAGTTGTTATATCCATACTAGTATCCTTTATATATTAGAAAAACTCATAGTTACTTCATAAAAATCTTCAGACCACTGAACAATTATTTTCGTGTAAATCAAAGTCCAGTATTTTTCATTATCGATTTTCAATTTATAACCGAAATGTTAATTATGCCCATTAACCATTATGGCCCATGTAAAATCTGCCATTGATGGCTATTGCTTAGTATTATGAAGCTAGTATAATTTCATTAAAGCTTTTAACTGCTATTGCATTTTATCTAGTTAAACTGCAGTTTTTTTTTTATATTTATTTAGAATGTTACCATACCAGAACGAAAATATCTAGCAGATCGAAAATTAAAATATCTATCAGATAAAGAGAAATTTTACTCATTGGAAGATGGTATACGTCGAATGCGAGAAGAACCATTTGCTTTTGCAACACTGCCAACGGTTGCATATCATATAATCGAAAAAACTTTCTTTGATTTTGAAAAATGTCAAATCTATGAATTACCATATAAAGCAGATTCAATGTCATATGTTGTAGCACCGTTCAATTCAACTTTTATTGAAAATTTTCACATTGGGTAAGTAAATTTATAACTTATACAGCTTTAGATTTTACCAGCAAAGTTCGGCCACATTTTGCTGGGGTTCAGTACAACATTTAATAAATACATATGCTACTTAGTACAGAATAAAATTATGCTAAGTACTGTAGCAAAAAAGGCATAATTTGTTTTACATACTAAGAGGTGGATGAACTATCATAATCACTACAGGGTTGTGAAAACTAGAGAATTACCTGATAAGACTCCCAGTTTAACCAGGGAAGGGGTTGGTTTTTGATGCACCATAACGAAGTTTAACTAGGGATGGGTGAGTTTTGATATATATATATATATATATATATATATATATATATATATATATATATATATATATATATATATATATATATATATATATATATACACATTCGTTTTATCCAATTATGAAATTATTATAATTAAAATTAGTATTATTATATATATGAAATAATTATGGAAGCTTGTAACTTTTCACATAAACATTTTTTTTTTAATTACGCGTGGCTTTTCGGCTTATAAATTATCATTATCAAGTAATAGACCTGGGTCGATAATTTTTGAAACAAAAAAAAAAAAAAAAAAACTGTAGTAGCAAGAAACCCATTGGAAATCGAAGAAAGTGTTAACCATGGTTTATCTCGATTTTCAGCAAAACTGCAAGTTCTACGGTAAAAGTTTAAATGACAAAGTTCTAGGTAATAAAAAGATCTACAGCTTTTGAATTTACATTTTTTTCACATAGATTTACAACTCAAAATTTTTCAATTATAAATAAATATTTTAAATAAAAAAGATTACGGTGTATTTGCAACAAAAAGGGTAAGTTTTCACAAAATTTTGTGAAAAAAAATTTTTTTTTTTGTAAAAGATAGAAATAAAAAACTAAAAACTTGGTTATTTAAATTTTTTACATAAATTTTGATGTTATGTGAACACAACTTTTTCATTTATCTTTTTTCCATAAAACTTGTAGTTTTGCCGGAAATCGAGATAAACCGTGTTTTACCTTTAAATACTCACCCTCTTTCACATTCCGACCTTAGATCAATCGGCTGTAAATTATTTTTCCTTCCATTGTTGCTATATTCTATTCCGTTTTCAATGGGTTTCATCCTTCTATCAGTTTTTTTACTTTTTACCCTCGGCTTCTACCCTCGTCTATAATGAATAATTAATATTTTATAGACTGTTTAAAATATGTGTTAGAAAGAAACAATTGCGATAACGCATTTTTATTGTTTATTATGTTCAGTTTATCACTTAAATATCATAAAATCACAATGTTCACATTTTCAAGAATGCGTTTTTAAGGGGGAGGGGGGATATATAATGCCTCATATTCAGTTATATGAAAATAACTGGAAAATAGCTCAAATTTTAAGATTTTGAAACATTTTTTGTAGAGAATTGGATTTTCAATAGAAAGGCGTCTTTTTAAAAATTAATTATCCCTTTCTTACACTCTAATTTATTCATAACTTTTTCTAAATCATCAATTTTTCATAGCTGAAATACATACGATAAAGGAAAATATTGTATCATTAATGCATAAGGACACGTAGGAAATTTAAAAGGAAGTTCGTTGTCGGAGCCCGTCGAGACTATTTTACGAAGGAGCTATAACGTTAAACACTAGAAAAGGGGTAACAGAAAGGTTAACAATAGAGTTTACGTATAGGTTAATAATAGAAAAAAAAATAAAAATAGTTTGAGGTAAGCAAATTAAATTTAAATAAGGATTTTAGACTTGTTAAAGAAAGTACAAAGACTAGATTTTTGTATTATTTACAGATAGGATATAAGGAATATTGTATGGACCAAAAACACCCATATGGGCTAGGGAACTTAGAAACATAGGTCTATGCTGATTGAGGTGTGGGGCAGGCGAAGGTGATGTGATTTATATAACATAATTGGCAGCCACATTTCCATCTAGAATCGGGTACAACATGTATACGTTGTAGTTGCGCTGGTAAAATAGGTGTTGAATGAATCAAGGAAAAACTTGACTACAAAAAAAGTTATGAATGAATTATTCATAAAAACAGACCCCCCAAAAATGTGGAACTTTGTGATTTTATTATATTTAGGTGCCAAACTAACATTATAAACAATAAAAAATGCGTAAACGCAATTTTTCCTTTCTACCCTTAAATTTTCTATATTTAAAATAGTCTATTATTTTGGAAATAAATAGGAAAAGTAGGTAAGATTATTGTGAACGAAGACATTGTGGGTGGAGTTGATAAATATTTTTTCGATATTTATAATTTCAAATTTAATAAAGGGGAGATATTAAGGTCTATTTCATTATTGCAAATTATTGATTTCAAGGGCTTCTAGCAAATTTAATTTTTGCCTTTTGTCGAAAATATGCAACACCTCTGGACTGTGTATAAAATCAATTTTATAACCTTAATTGGTAAGATCAATGGAGAAGTTGGAAGATACTCAAACAGTTTTTGAGCTCAATCTAAAATTTTATAGGCAGCGAAAAAGAAAATGTTCGAATTTTTGAAAATTTCGAAGAAAATATTATTGCTCTAACCACAACGAGAAGTTTCAGTACGTAATATAAAATCTAACGGTGCTCTTTGGACCAAGTGTATTTTATGAAATGCATTTGTATTTATTCTGTGTAATATATTCACGCATAAAGTTTTTAATCATATATTTTTTGTCATAGATTTTATAAATTATTTGAATTCGGTCATACAAAACGTGCATGGACCCGTTTCTTTTTAAAAAAACCAAATTGTGATCATAAACCGACATATTTTACAAGTGCTGGTATTGATGATGTCTACTTTGCATTTGAATTATTTATTTATGGATTTTTACTGGCAATATTTGTTTTGATACTTGAATGCATGATTTATAAATTTTATCTGAAGAAAAGACAATAATTGTATCAAATTCAAAATAAAATGATCAACATATTCAAAGGACAATGAATTCACAATTTTAGAATTTAGTTGCTCACACAAGTGCTTATGAAATATTTCTTCTAATCTAGAAATGCAGTATATTTATCTTCTTGTAGTTTAAAAAAATAAAAATAAAAACTATCTAAAACGAAAATGATTTTATTTAAAATTAATCCAATCAAATGATTTAATTTTTGAATGATTTGAATTGTATGATGGAATTTTTTGAAAGAAAACTTTGTCCAATCAATGAACATCTGTTTATAATCTCATCAAATAGCTCAAATGGACTCAATAGGCCAGAATAGCTTAAACTTTAACTTGTAAGTAAAAGAGTCCTCAAGAATAAGTATAACTTATATATATTGCTAAGAGATACTTTTGTCTAGACTCTAGAGGATGGTAGTCCACCCTTTTGAACGGTGGAAAAAGCTTTTGTTGAAAATACCAACAGATTTCGAACAACGAATGAATTCTCAGCAAATTGCGTTATTCTAGCAAATATTGAAAGGTATTTAATACTTGCCGAGATATTTGCGATTATATTACAGAAAAATATTTTTTTTTTTTTATTCATTTACTGGGCTAAGACAAGCACGTCAATTTGAAAGTATTTAACTTAGACTATTTTAAAAAATTTACATTTAGAAAAAACTCGTTCATTTCGGAGTAGTTTTAAATGAGTAAAAATCATCTATTTGATATGGTGATACAAAAATTTAATTACAGGGAATGGAATGGTATGCTCTCCATTATGACATTATTTTTTAGAGGGTTTATTTTTAAATACCTAACCACATATGGCAAAGGGTTTTAAAATATTGAAAAATCGACAAAATGTGGGACGCACACCATTAGATTTTCTGATCAGAAAATCTGATGTAACTAAATAACATGTATTTTATATAGATAAGATTTTCTGATTAGAAAATCTTATGATATGCGCGTACATATAATGCTGTCTGAAGTACCTGCAGAATTTCTGATCAGAAAATCTGAATATCTGTTTTTTTTTTTTTTTTTTTTTTTTTTAAATTTCTGGCTTCAGCTACTTTCAGCTATACAGCCATTAACTAAAGGGAATTATTATTTTTTTTTTTTATACAACAACAGTACACAATACTGTTAGGTGGTCACCCATGCAAATACAGATTGTGACTGCTGTTGCTTAACTTGATTGATTGGTCTATGTATGTCATTACGTTACGTCAGTGCGGGATCAAATCTGATGTTACATCAGAAAACATCATAAGATTTTCTGAAGTAGGCCATCTGTTTTTCAAAAAAGTAATTAATTAATTTAAAGTAACCGTTATTCACAGTCATTTATATTACAAGCATCATTGTGACTATTGTGAGTAATTTAAAAATTTTATTTTATTTTATTTAAATTATAATATTTTATTTACTGTTATTTACTAACAAAAAATATAAAATGGAAGACATTGAACATTTAATAAATGAATAAAGCGATTAACAATAAGTCATCATCATCCATTTTTATATTCCCACAAAAAGTATAAAATAAATATTCAATCAAAGTTCATAGAATGCGCTACAAGAACATAGATCGAACTTACACGAATCCGATCATATCCGATGTTATATACGCGCGTACATGTTTAAGATTTTCTGATCAGAATTTCTTATAGGACTATAGTGTGCGTTAACCATCAGATTTTCTGATCAGAATTTCTGTGCGCCCGCTCTAGTTAATTTATCAACAAAGTCTAACCGTTTTTGGGATAGAGTATATCGGAATTGAGAATTACAGTCTCTTGCAGGAAAGTCCATTATATATACTCTACGTTTGAAATAAAACAAATCTAACAAAAAATTTGCAAAGTGTGACTAAAATTAATAGATAGTATCTGAGTGACCGATCTTTGTTCGATTATTTTTTTGTTTGTGATAACACCAAAACATCTATTTAATTTCTTATTGTTAAAATCGATCTGCGATAGTTATGATATAAAATAATAAATTTTCAAAAAATTAATATCTATATAAAAAATAAACAAAAACCATACTACACCAGTAACATTTTAACCATTA